>JBBCBC010000024.1:11468293-11646104 GCA_037126765.1 Stenogyne calaminthoides | reverse complement strand
TCGAAATTGACAAGTTCACATGGTAAATTTCTGTCAATTCACATCCTCCATAATGAAGCATCCCGAATAACTTGATTAATTGAGTTATGTCATCCAATTTGGATACCATAATCCTCATTACATGGTGCCTTTAAGATATTTGAGAATCTTTTAGGCGACCTCGCTATGACTAGCCTTGCAAGTTAGCTTGGTATCTTACGTATCCAATTGCGAATGTTATGTCGGGCACATAGCATGAGATATAGCGGTGATCTAATGATCCCTCTATGTCCGATTGATTTCTTGTGATTTGCCTTACGAGGATCGAGGATCCATCTTGTAGTTAGTATTCATAGGAGATGCTTATATTCTTGATTCACATACCCGTACTGCAGTCGGTTCTCTGGAGTATTTTGCTTGATTGATGAGAATTCCTTGACTGTTTTATTTCACACGAAGTCGAAAGAAATTCATCTCCCCCATCGTGACATCTCAAACTTTCCTTTCATCGGGGTGAAAACTTTTCACCACGGTGATGATTTGAGAATCAAATGATGTCATCTCGTAAATACGAACAAGTAAGATGTCTTTCCATCTTCTATCACGAATAGATTCCTATCAGCGATTCTTTTGATAAAACCGTAGTCGATAGAAAGCCGAAAGGGTATCGTACCATGCTAAGTGCTTGCTTAAAGACCATACCAAAACTCTGGCTTGTAAACTTAGTCATTATATGCAGAAAACTGGAGATTGTTCCACATAAACCTCTTGTAAACCACGCCCTTTCGAGAAATGCACTTTTAAAACATCAAATCGATGGTATGAAATTCATGTGAAGCGTATGTCTACAGAAACAATCGTGGCTTCTAGTCTTGCTTGGTCTGAAAGAGTTTCATCATAATCGACCTTAACTGGAATAACCTTGTGCGACTAGCCTTGCCTTGTTTTCTCTCACAATATTTGTTGTTTTCATCTCTCTTATTCTTGAACACCCACTTGGATTCCAATCCACGTTTTGTGCCTCTTAGGTCATCCAACAGCTCCCAAACTTCATTCCTTGAGAAGCTGATTAAACTCTTCTTGCATAGCGAGTAATCCAGAATGAATCTTGTAAAACCTTTCAATCTCGGTAAGTTTTTCGAGGATAAGGCAATGAGGCAAAATAACTCTTCCATGGAACGTAACATTTGACACCATCGATAGATCCTTACAATCGACTTATAGGATGACTATCGACCATTTTCTCACAGATGTTTACCCCTTTAGGTAGTATCCTCAACATCATAAATGTGTTAGGTTCGGGTAGTTCATTAAATTCGGGGAACAACGAGAAAAGGAAGAGAATCCCCATATTCCTCGAGGAAATTCCATTCGAGAACATTGTCGAGCACGTTTGTTCCCCGTTGGATTGATAGATTGGAGTTTGCCTGGGCGTGACCACATCTTCATCGACATTACATGCAGTGCGGCGGGTGTATGTTTAGATTGAAATTGACGATTGTCTTCAGCTTTCCTTACGTGGAAATTTCCGTCTGGTCTCGCGTCGCAGGTTTTTCCATCACGAACTAACACCGTAAGGTACGATTCGCTCCATTCATAGAAAGTGGTAGGCTTAACTGGCTTTGGGGTTAGAGGATCTTATCATTTCTTTTAGGGCTGAAATGCGGAGATTCTCTTGATCAGTTCTCCACGAGTCGTATTTCACCATTTCTTACGAACCTGGTAGATTCATCGAAAACAACTTTGAGGTGTTTCTTCCACAATAAGGAATCCTACAGGTTGTAAACTACGAAGGCTTTTTCTTGACTTGAAAATATCTGGAGCCATCTTCATCGACTTTGCTATCAAAAGTTTCAAATGATCTTTCTGTTATTAGCCTTGAAACAACACAGCCAAACACACGAAAGAAAGAAACAAGAGCTTACCGGCCAATTCATTGGAAAACCCGTTTTGCGGCGTGTGGAAGCAAAAACATTTAAAAAGCGTCGTATAAAAGAAAAAGCTGAGGGGTGAGGCGGGAAGTGATTCCAATTTTTTGCGTTTAAGCTCATGTGTTTACGCTTATAATCAAAAAGTATACCAGCAAGATAAGAGCGTAAAAGCGATAAACTTAACCATGACAATGTATAGTGGTTTTGGAGGCTCAAGCTCTACGTCCGCTCTCTCCCGCATTCCCCAGGGGGCCCTTCAACCCAGGACTTATCACTTATACGGGTTCCGCCTCACAAGATTTTAACAGGCTCTCACTCCATGGACTTATCACCCTCGAGGATTGCCCTCTGAGATGTTCTGGGATTCACACTCAGCAGGACTTATGCTAAAACCAGGATTGCCTACCTCATTTCGGGATTCTTTAGATATTCTAGAGTTGGCGCTCGCTACAAAAGCCAGCAAGTGATTTGGGTAAGGTTTGTTTGGTTTTCAACTAGGTTGAGATTTTTTCTTTGTTTGTTTAGCCTCGATGCTAAGGATAGGAAAATCTCTCTAAGACTAGGATACATCTTGGGTTTGCTTAGATTGGGATTACAGAACCTCTTTGAATATATTTATGTCTACAGGACTTGTGTTCTAGAATTGGGAATCTTTGGGTATGCTCGCTCTCTTTGGCTATGTAGCATCTCGTCTTTATAATTTCCAGCATCCACATTAGAATGATGAAAACCTTGTATTTATGAGGTAATAGTTTAGATAATATTTACCGTTGGAGAGAATCACGTTCAAATCCGTACTATTCTTGTAATTACTTGAACTGCTTGAGCTGGTTGTCTTCCTCTCATTAGTCCAGCAAATTTGATTCTAGCAGGCTGTATTCCTCCGATTCCTCGCCTTGGAATCATTGGGGATTCTCACGAGTCTAGGTGTCTTGGAGACTATCTTGAGTCTTCGAGTTATCTGAGTCCTCGAGGTTTACTCGAACCTCAGATCTTGATTCAGACCTGCTTGGCGGACCTTGTCGTCGGGCATCACGTACTCGGGTGGTGAGTTCGGTTCTCTGGTCGGAACATCCTGACCTTAGATCACTTTGTTCGGGTATCTGATTTCTTCTTTATGCGATCGTCGGCTCGTGATGAGATCGGCAATCTTCAGTTAACGTCTCGGGGATAGCATCGGTCGATTACATTAGGTTTAACATATCGGTTTAGCACATGCAGTCGATTCGTGTAGTCTTGATCATGCGCTCATCTTATCCTCCCGATCTCGATCATGTAAGTCTCGATCGTCTCATCTCTTGATCTGCGGCCTATATTACGATCTTACGAGTCGATTTCTTTTTGATCGGCTTATGCGCTCTTACGATCACCATATCGGCTCGGTATTCTTCGATCATTTGATCGGTGCATTCCCAGATGTCGATCTTCCACGATCGGTGAAGCAGCTTTTTCTTCTCTTCACAGGAGTTTTTGCATATTTCGTGAGTTAACAAGACTTCGTCTTACCAAATGCGATCTCGTCGGTCTCATCTATGACCTGAAATGCGATCTCGATCATCTCGTCTAATTTAAATGAGTTCCCCCACCAATTTGTTCTCTAGATTTCCCCTCAACATTGTCTGTAAATCACGCTCAACAACCTGAAGTTGATAATGTTTAGCATAATTAAATAAAGCTAAAATATCCAACACTTGGCACTCATTCCACGGCTCATATGGAGTTTTCCTTGGTTCTTGATGACATGGATCTATTATGAGAGTAGCATGCGATTGATAGCTTCAACCCAAAATCTCTTAGGAATATCGACAGCGATCATTGTCCTTGCGAACGCTTTCAGAATCCTATTCTTGCTTTTCGTGTACCATTACATTGTGGGGTCATGCGGTGATGTTTCATGGTATTCCATTTCTTTTAATAATCGATATGATATGATTGATAAACTCGGTTCCTTTGTCTGATGCGATTTTGACCACACTAAGTATTAACTTCCAAGTCTTTGAGCACTTCAGTAGGATTAGTAGTTTTTAAAAGAGTCTCCTTTAATTCTTGAGTAAGAATATGACCCATGTAATATCAGGAGTAGTCATCAACCACAAGTGTATTTTACGCCATTAGTGCTCACGTGTTACTGGACCAAAGAGATTCCGTATATACGATTTGTATTCTATCTCCGGTAAAACATCTACTTTGCTTTTGAAAGATGCTCCGATTTGTTTTCCTTCAAAGCAAACATCATATACATGATCTTCTAACAACACTTAATTGCAACCCCTTAAGCTAATCTTACCAAGTTTTTGTTCAGGGTTTTGAAGTTTAAGTGATTCATTCTTTTGTACCTAACCAACCGGTATCGTGAACTTTTACTTACCAAACATGCTATCTTTAGGGTTAAACGCTTCAATCGTTAAAGATACACGTTTCCTTTTCTAGTACCAATCGGGAAATTTTACCTTGAAGTATTGTCTTTACATAACATAAGTTCTTTGAGAACTCAACACTTGAATCCTTTTGTCACATAATTGACTGACAGAAAGCAGTTATGTTGCACCGGAACATATATGAAGACCATGGATATGAACATAGTCGACTTCAAAGAGTTCCATATCCTTGGGTTTGTCCTTTGGAATTGTCTCAAATGTGATTTGAGGGGCCTTTTGCTCAACATAATCAGGTGATTAGTTACTTATATCCCATCATATGTCTTGAACATCATTTTATCCGGATACCATCAGGATCCAATTCATTTCCACTCATGATATATATATTGTTTTCATTATTTCGGTTCTTTTCCTTCCACCCAAAATGATCGGTTCTAGGTACCCATTTGGGTAAAGGTCCTACGAAAGCTAATACCGCTTAACAAATCTAATTACTTTGTAGTGGTGACCTATCTCCATAATCATCTCGTACATTCACCACGAGGAGCCTTGGCGAAGATCTCGTGAGTGCCACCTTAGCATGCACATGAGCCTTAGAGTTCTTCTTGGATTAGGGCCTTTTGTTCAAGTCTTGTAGCTTTGTCTTGTTAGTCTCATCTCTGCTTGACTTGGGTTAGGAAACCTTTACCCTTAGGCAAGAGTGGGGTTTAGGTTACTTTATCTTTGAAATTGGGAATCTTCGATGTCCGGGGACTTGAAGATGGCACCAGGTTGAGAATATCTCTTGAGTGTTCTCTTCGAAATTCTTGACCAGTTCGGTCACCGGATCTCTTTGGTTAGTATTCTTAGCGAGGCTTTGAAATCTTGGCTGAAAATTTCCCTCTTGAGTGTTAGGTTCAGCCCTCTGCAGTGCAAGAACTTTCTCACGAACCTTCGATTTTTACGAAACCATAGGTCCTTTACCCTTATGCAAGTGCAGCGGTTATTGATGAAAGATTAGTGTTGGTTTAAAAAAGGCAGTCTTGAGTCTTCTTAGGCGACATTTAGAAGACCTTGTGAAGTTCCCCACTGAATGTATCGATCCGGCTTTTATAGTTGCGAGGTCTTTGATAACTCTGAATTTCATCTATCACTTTAGATGCGAGAATTCAATAAGTAACTTTCTGTAGCACTATCCTCGCATTTCTTTAGAGTCTATAAATATCTTCCTCGAGAGTTTATTGAACTCGGATTCTGATAAAAATTGAATCTCTTTAGTGGATTTCTCTGAATTTTCCATTAGGATCTACTATCACCTTATACTGCGAGAGTTGTACTTTGGAACATCTAGTTCATGATAATTTTCCATCGGTGAAGTGATCTCAGCATTTTTAGAAGTCTTTCCACTTGATTCTCGTGATCAGTTCACATTACGCTCTTGAGTTTAAATTGAGTAGTTGTAACCACAGAATAGTCCTTCATAAGATTCTCAAAGCGAATCCATCGAGGTCAAAGTTACTGTTTCTGATTGAACTTGAGAACTCATGTGCTTGTGTAGAACAACAGCAGGAGATGAAGAATTTTACTCATCGCGTACATGGGAAGCGGGCCGTCATCCTTTGTGTTATGCGAGAAAATTTCATCACGAGGCGGAACCTTCTTGAATGTTCTTCCTCTTACGCAATCCTGCTTTCTTCTTTGGAGAATCTTCTGTCTCTCTTGGCTTGTCTCTCCTTTCTTTCTTTAGCACTGTTCGAGACTGGTCGAATTGAAGTGAATTTCTTACAGCCGGATGTAGCGTTTATTAGCATCATTAAATCTACGATCACTTTATCGTAGTCACCGGGTCCTTCTTCTTGGATGAGGATCCTTGACTTCCACAATTAAACCATTTTTAAATTGTATCCATGTGAAACTACGAGTCCTCTCTTACTTGTGATTAACATGCTTCTTATATTTCCCATTATCTGTACTATTAAAGTCGCCAAACCTCGGCACTTAGCATAATTACTAAAGCACTATCGCCTTTCGTCCAGGATTTTTGGCCGATGAGTTCTCAGACTCTCTGAACTATCAGGATTTCTCTGGTTTGAAACTGGCATCTTTGTTAGATGAAGAAAATGCTTTTGGTCATTCTTAATTTTCTTGTCAATCCACAAACTCATAAGCTTTAGAGTTTATAAAACTTGTTGATATGGCTGAATCAATATTTTGCGTTTTCAATCACCACAAAGATGTATATATCCATTTCTAGATAATCCTTCAAAAACTTTTTCAAAGGCCACTACTTCTCTCTGTGGGTATCTTTTCCCAAGAGCACTATCATTCATGATCTTAAATGAACTGGACCAAGTTTGTCAAACGGATTCATTATCTTCCATTTTAAAGCTATCAAACTTTCCAATAAAGTAATGAAAGTTTGTTTTCCTTAATATGATATGTGCCTTGACACATAACGAACAAATGTCCCATATTTCTTTTAGCAATTTCACAAAGGAGAAATCATCCCCATAACACCATCATCAATAGTGCTATACAAAGTATCCTTAAAGATCGTATCCGATCCATCGACTAACTTTTTCTATCATCAGGAGGAAGTTGATCACCATGCTTTGGAAATTCATCTCTGGATCATTCCTCTCGATGTCAGTGGTGCAGGATTCTAGCAGTAAATTTGAATGGTCCTTGAAACCACTCTCCGCATTCTTTCATGTTTTGAATGATCGACTGCATTCTCAATCTCCATAGGTAAAGCCTTTCTCGCGGAGCATGGGAAGTTTCTTAGAAGGCGTGATGGTATTTGAGCCTTGTAAGATATACGATAAGCAGATCTATTCGGTAGACCACAAGTCTTTTGACAAAAAGGCTAGACCACCATAGTACCAAAGGCAAGTGATAAAATGAACCTTTACTCTGATACCACTTTCGTTGGTCCCGATCTTAGCAGAGTCTACATACCGATAACATGGAGAATACACGTGTTCAATTCAGTTTTAAACTTTTCTTTCCTTTGAGAATTGATTGGTGGAATTATCTGATGAATTTTGCCAAGAGAAGCACGAGTTACTCACGAGTCAAAGTACAGTGATGACTGATCTGTTTTGACTTGAATTAATGGCCCGAGCTGAGTTTATCGAGAGATCTGGAATCGAGATAATTATCTTGCAGACCTGGTAGAGATTTAATTCGGTTTGGTGGCTATCATTAGGATTGATGGATTGGTTGTATGTAAGTGTAGACTATGCTGATGAAAACATGCAACAAATAATAATCACGATACGAGAAGCGAAACCAACTGCTTAATTAACATTGTTGGTTCGGAGATTTCGAGCTCCTCCGTAAAATACCGATCTTGAAGAGATTCCTTAACCACTTTTAAAGCTGGTATTTAACAAGCAAACATAACACTTGAGTTTTCTGGTGAACACTAACTCGAGAACACATAGAGTGTTAGGAGCTACCCTGAGGTATTTTAACTTCTTCTACAGGGTTTTGGCTAACCGGCAACACTAACTCTTTAGCTCTAACTCACCAACAAACACACAACTACCTTAACAAAGGGTTTGGGACTTTGGGTGTAGTTTCAACTAAAATTGAGATATCGCTACGATAAGAATGTTAGAAATTTGAGATATCTCTTCTAAGCTGGATATATTTATACTCTGGTAGAATAGTGAGCTCTCTCGATGTATGAAACACTTGGGAAATTCTGAATTTTTGAATGCTTCAATTTGCGATAATACGAATGAGCTGTGAGTTGCTTTGCTGAAATTTCAAAGTGAACTCTGTTCTTAAGGGTCACTGGTATTTATAAATGACTTTCACCAAGAGTGACTCTTGAAAAACTATCCAGATTGGAGGAAATAGTATGAAGGGTTTCCCTCTTGGTGTTTGATGAGCGACTATGTTGGGGTTTGAATATACTTGCATGTTTTAGGAAATATCACGGTCATGCTTATTAATCCACAAATTTTCCGATGGGAACTTAGTATAACGGCATGATTAAGTGTATACATTTCGATGTCGATAAACGTGTTGTCTTATACGATTGGTTCTTGTCTTGATGGATAGCAGAGCAAACAAAACGACTCTTTTGGTCAATCTCTGCGAATGAGACAACCTTAAACAACACTTAGACTTAGTTCCTTTTATTAAGCATGAATATTTTGGGCGTACTCACTTCTTTAAAATTTGCGCTTTTCAGTTTTTAGCCGAAAGTCTTTATATTGAGTGCCTCTGAACATTCGAGTTGTCATTATTTGGTACATCTTCTTGAGTCTTGATTAACCTCTTGGGTCTTTAGTATCTTTGAGTCTTGAAGTGTCTTGAGTGACATCTTGTGTCTTGATGTCTTGATGACATCTTTGAGTCTTGATGTCTTCGATGACATCTGATCTTGATGTCTTGACATTAAGGTCTTGATGACATCTTTGAGTCTTTAGTGTCTTTAGTGACATCTTTGAAGTCTTGATTAGTCGCCCAGCCAACTCTCTTGGAGTGCTGGGGTATTCGGTGGCTCCCAAAGTCTTGATTAATGTAACCCGGTGACATCAAGTCTTCGTCTTACATTTACATAATGAGTCTTGATGTCTTGGTGACATCTTTGGAGTCTTGATGTCTTGATTATCTTGATTTACTTACGATCTATGTCTGTGGTATACATAGATGCGAGATAACTTTACGAATAATCCTCTTTGAAACACATCTGATCTATCAAGATTATCTGAACATGTCATACTTAGGTTTTGGATCTAATCAAAACTTCTTTATTAAATTCATCTCCCACGACCTGCAGAGACGTGTCCCCTGATTACAGGAATCGATGGAAAATTCCTAGAAGGCGGCGACAAACTTAGGATGGAGGGGCGGTGACAATATCCCAATTATGAGGGATAATGACAAAGATTCTTGAGGAGGGAGACGAGGTGGCAAAAATCCCAAGAATGCAGAAATGGTGCAGCGAGAGATTACGGGGGGCGAAGCGTTAATATTTCAGTGCGGATGGGCGAAGCTTGAAAGTTACAGTGGAGACGGTGGCAACGAAAGTTCTGGAGGGGCCGGTGACAAAAGTTCTAGTGGGGCAAATGTAATATCACGTTCTGCAGATGGAAGGAGAAAATGCCCAAGATTTTGAGGCCAGTGTCCCGTCTAAATTTTATTGGGGCGGCGGCAAAAGATCCAGGGGCGATGACAAAGTTACGGAGGGGCGTTAAAGTCTGAGATTGAGAGGACAGCCAAAGGAAGAATTACCTTGAAGGAAGCGGCAAAAGTTCTAGGGAAGGCAACAATTTTGGAAGGGCGAAACGACAATGTCCCAAGTTACTCAGATGGTGTAGCGTCCCAAGTTACAAAACAGAGCGGTGGCCGTTGAGGGATCCTAAGCGGCAATGTCCGATTACAGGAAGGTGGCAGAGCCGAGAATTTATTGTGAGGGCAGAAGCGACATCACGAGAATTCTGGAGGTGGAAGCGAGATTGGCAAGGACAGCAATATCCCAAGTTCTAGATGGATAAGCGTAGCGTCCCAAGTTTTGGAGGGATAGTGGCGAGAAGCTTTGAAGGGAAAGCGGCAAAGTTCTAGAGGGGACTGGCGATAATGTCCCCGTTCTTAATGAATGGCGATGTTCCAGTTGGAGGGATGGGCGCTGACATCCCCAATTCTGTGGAGAAAGTTACGATGTCTCAAGTTCTTGATATGCAACAGCAGCAAATCCTAGGTTCCTAGAGGGCAATCCCAAGTTCGAAGACTGACAATTTTGTAGGCTAAGCAAAATTATGGAGGATGAAAAAATCCGATTTTGGACAGTGGCAAATTCTAAAGTTAAGAGGGAGACCCAGGCTGAACTTCCAGACACAGGAGGCTATAGCGTCCCAAGTTACGGAGGACATCGACAGCCAAGTTTTGGAAGGGCAATGACAAAGTTCTGGAAAGAGCGTAACAACGTCCGAAAGTTAGAGGGGCCGGTGGCTTGATGTTAGAGGGGCCAGGCGGCGTCGAGTTGGGAGGGATTAGTGGAAGAGTTCTCGAGGGCGACAAACTTGGATGGACAGCCAGCAAGTTCACCGGAGGGGCGATCTGATGTCCCAGTTATGGGAGGGGCTGACGACAAAGTTACGGAGGGGACGGTGGCAGCGATCCCGAGGTCTGCGGAGGTCGGTGGCGATGTGCAGGTGGATGGCCAGCAGAAGCCTCCCAGTTACGCAATATCCCAGTACAGGTGGGATGTGGCAATGTCCCAGGATTTTTGGAGGATGGCGGCATCAGTTACGGTTGAAGAAGCGTAGCGAAAGTTCTCTAGGGCGACAAAGGTTACGGAGGGGCGGCGTTAAGTCTGATTCGAGGAGGAGACGGCGGCAAAGTTACGGAGGGGCGGTGGCGATGTCCCAGTTACGGGCAGACAAAACGTCCCAAGTTACGGGTAGATGGCGACAGTTACCGGAGGGATAGCGGCAATGTCAAAGTTACGGAAGGATGGCGGCACATGCGGAGGGGCCAGGAGCAACGTCTGATTTTTGGAGGGATGAAGGGAAGAAGTTATGTAGGGACAAGCGTGATGTCCCGAGGTTACAGATGGATTAAGCTGACTAATGTCCCCGAGTTTTGGAAGGGCAGTGTGAAGCTACGAGGGAAAGCCCGGAGCAAATTCACAGGGGGATGGTAATGTCCCATATGGTCTTGATGGGCCAGGCGGCAATGTCCCAGGATTACGAAGGGATGTTGTGAAACGACCCAGAGATTACGGAGGGGCAGTTACAAAAGTCGAGATTCTTGATATGCGTCGTGATGTCCCGAAGTTGGCGAGGGCCAGCGACAACGTCCCAAGATTTGGAAGGGCGGCGGCAATGACCCCGAGATTTTGAAGGACTACGGTAAAGTTACGGGCGAGCAATGACCAGAAGTCCCAAGTTACAGATGAGCGTGGCAACATCCCAGGTTCTAGGGGACGAAGCTATGATATCCACAATTTCACGGAGGCAGCGAGGGAGCGTCTGAAAGTTACGGAGGGGCGGCGGCGATGTCCCCGAGGATTTTGGAGGAACGGCAATGAGCATACCGGAAAAGGCGACCTTTAACGTCCAAAGTTCTAGAGGGGCGGTGGCGATGTTACCCCGGAGAATAGGGGCCAGAATTGGAGAATTGAAGGAAAAGTTCTCGGGGATGGCGACGAAATTTACGGATGAGACAACGACAAAGAAGTTTTGGGAGGAGCGGTGGCAACGTCCCAGTGCGGAGGGGCGGTGGAAAAGTTACGGGGGATGGCGTCAATGTCCCAAGTTACGTATGGACAGGCGCAGCGTCCCAGTTACGGTGGGGCGGCGACAAAGTTACGGAAGGGCGGCGGTAGTACGGAGGGGCGATAGCGATGTCACGTATTGCAGATAGAAGGCGATATCACGAAGTTTTTGAAGGGATGGCGACAACGTCCCAAATTTTGGTGAGACGGCGGCAAAGTTACAGCAAAGGGGCCGAAGCAATATTACGGAGAAGGGCAGATTGAAGTCCCAAAGATCGAAGGAGGGCAGCGGCAAGATTACGGAAGGCGGCGACCTTGAAGTGCGGATAGACGGCGGCAACATCGAGTTACGGGCCGGATAGGCGGCGTGCTTTCGAGAATTGGAAGAGTGGCAGCAAAGTTACAGAGGAGGAGTTCACGTCCCAGTTACGGAGGTGGGGGTAAGTTATGTAGGGAGACGTTAGCGTATCCCAGGATTACGAATGGATAGCGACAACGTCCCGAGTTTGGAAGACGGTGGCGATGCTACGAAAAAGGGAAGGCGACAAGTTACAGAGGGAATGACGGTAATGTCCATACTTCTTTATGGATGGGCGCATAGCGTCCCAAGTGCGGGAGGATGGGGCAGCGTCTCAAGTTACAGAGGACGGTTAAAGTCCCAAGTTCATGATGTCTGTGACAACGTCCCAAGTTACGGAGGGGCCAGCGGCAACGTCCCAGAGGCCCAGAGGGGCCGGTGGCGATGACCCCAGAGTTTGGAAGAATTGCGGCAATGTGCGGAGGGATGGTGGCAAAGTCCCAGAGTTACAGATGAGCAGCGGAAACATCCAGGAATTACAGAGGGGCAGGCTGCAACATCAAATTTACGGAATGGCATGACAATGTCCCCAGAAGTTCAGGACAATGGGCAATGTCCCATGTTTTGGAGGACGAAAAAAAGTTACGGAAGGATGACAATAATGTTCAAAAGTTACAGAGGACGGTGGCAATGATTCGGAGGGACGGGGGTACCGCTGGGTTCAGAAGTGGTCATGGAAAAGTTCTCGAGGGACGACAAAAATTGGATGTTCTAGGGGATGGGAAGGCATTGTCCCAGTTTATAGAGGGACAACGATTAAAGTTTTTGGAGGGGCGGTGGCAGCGTCCCAAGGTCCAGAGGATGGTGGTGCAAAGTTCGTGGGGATGACGACAATGTCCCAAGTTACGATGGACGGCACGCAACATCCCAAGTTATGGTGGGACAATGGCGATGTCCCGTGTGCAGATGGAAGAAGGCAATGCCTAAGTTTTGGAGAGGGATTTGGCAACATCCTGGTTACCTCGTGGGATGAAGAAAAGTTCCTATAGGGACAGCGACAAAGTTACGGAGAGAGCGGCGTTAAAGTCCCAGAGATTCGGGGAAGGGGCAATGAGAGGAAGGATTCTAGTGGGAAAATGACAAAGTGCGGAGGGCGGTGGTAATGTCCCTACAGGGTGCAGATGGATGGTGGCCGCGTCCCCGAGATTCTGGATAGTGACGGCAAAGTTTTTGGAAGGGATAGGCGTCGGTGTCCCGAGTTACGGAATAGTGATGGCGACATAGTTATGGAGGGACAGAACAGCGTCCCAAGTTTTGGAGGATGAGGCAAAGTTATGGGGCCAGTGTCCTAAGCTACAGATGGATGGCAGCAGCGTCCCAGTATTTGAGGGGCGATGCGTGACTGCGGAGGCCCCGGGCAAAGTTCTAGTGGAATGGCCGTGATGTCATGTTCTTGATGAATGACTGACAGCGTCCAAGTTCCTACAGAAGGATAAGTATAGCGTCCGAGATTCTTAAGGGCGATTGCAAAACCCCGAGTTCTTGATGTCACGTTAGCGGCGTCCCCGAGTTCTTGAGGGCGGCGGCAGCGTTCCATGTTTGGAAGGGCAGCGACAACGACCCAAGTGCAGAAGGGAGCGTGACAAAGTGCAGAGGAAGGTAGCAGAAATCTGATTACAGATAGACGATGGCAACATCGAGTTTTAGGGAGCCAGGCTACAACATCGATTTACGGAGGGATGGCAATGACGTCCCAAGTTCTCGAGGGCCGGTAGCCCGATGTCCCATGATGTTTTTGGAGGAGACTGACGGCAAAGAGATTCTGGAAAAGGCGACAACAATGTCAAAGTTAGAGGGATGGTAGCAATATTACGGAGGGCCAGGGCAGCATCCATGTTACGGAGAAATTGAGTGGAAAAGTTCTGGGGGCGGTGACAAAACTCGGATGGAATGAAAAGGTAAAGGATTACGGGCAATGATGTCCATGTTATAGAGGACCCAAGGGATTACAGAGGGGCCCATTTGGCGTCTTGCCAAGGTCGGGAGGAGGTGAAAAAGGATTACGGGGGTTGGCGGCAATGTCCCAGTTCTAGATAGACGGGCTGGAGCGTCCCGAGTTCTGCAATCGGTGAAAGAAAGACTACGGAGGGGCCCGGCGACAAAGTTAAGAGGGGCCCGATTGCAATGTCCGTAATGCGGATGGATGGAGAAATGTCCCCAGGATTTTGGAAGACTGTTGTGAAGTCCCAAGGATTACGGGGTGGGGAATGACAAAGTTCTATAGGGACAACAACAAAGTTACGGTGGAGACGGCGTTAAAGTCCCCAGATTCGAGGAGGAGCTGACAAAATCTTGGAGAGAATGACAAAAGTTAAAGGGAGGGATGGTGGCGATGTCTGATTCGGGAATGGATGTTGAAGCGTCCCAAGTTTGGAAAAACTGACGACAAAGTTACGGAGAGGGATGGCGGCAATGTCGAAGTTTGGAAGGATGGCGACTGGTGCGGATGGGCCAGGCGGCGTCCCAGTTACGGAAGGATAGAGGCAAGGGTATGTAAGGACAGCAGCGATGTCGAGTTAGATGGATGGTGTAGCGTCGAGTTACAGAGGGGCGATGCGGCTTCTGGAGGGAAGGTATTGAAAGTTCTAGAGGACGGTAATGTCCCATAGATGTGATGAATGGCTGACAGCGTCCCATGTTGTGGAGAGAGGATGGGCGTAACGTCCCAAGTTACGGAGGAAAGTTGCAAAGTCCCCGAAGTTCTTGATGTGCGTCGGCAGCAGCATCCCAAGTTCTTGAGAATGGCGTCTTCCCAGAGACTGGAAGGGCCCAGCTGACAACGACCCCGAAGTTTTGAAGGGAATGGGTAAAGTTACGGAGGAGGACGTGGAAAAGTCCCCGAAGTTACGGATGGGCGGCGGCATCATCCCAGTTCTAGAGGATGGAAGCAACATCCTAATTTGCGGAGAGAGCAGCGGCCAACATCCCCAATTACGGAGGGATAAGCGGCAATGTTCCAAGTTTTTGGAGGGGCGGCGACCAAAAGTTCTAGAGGGGTTTACTTGCAAATGTTGCGGAAGGTGGGGGACCATTTTGGAGGGTTAGTAGAAAGAAGAGTTCTGGGGGCGGCGACGGATGGACAACGGTAAAAGTTACGGAGGGGCGGCCCAATGTCCCAAGTTATAGAGGGCGGCAGACAAGGATTACGGAGGGATGGTGGCAACGTCAGGTACAGAGGAATGGTGGAAAAAGGATTACGGGGATGACATCGGTGTACCAAGTTACGGATGAATTTTGCGTCCCAAGTGCAGTGGGACGCGATAAAGTTCTGGAGGGGCGGTGGCAGGTGCGGAAGGGCGATAACCGTGTCCCATATTACGGATAGAAAGGCGATGTCCCAAAAAGGTTTGGAGGGGCGGTGACAATGTCCCAAGTTTTGGTGGGATGGCGGCAAGAGATTACTGGGGCACGGCAAAGTTACGGAGGAACGGCGTTAAAGTCCTAAGATCGGGGAGGGATGGCGGCAAAAGTCTTTGGAGGAAGGCGGCAAATTTACGGTGGGGCCCCGGTGGCGATGTCCCCGAGTTACGGATGGGCGGTGGCAACATCGAGTTACAGACGGGGCCAGCGGCAAAGTTTGGAGGATAGGGCAATGTCCCCGAGATGCAGAAGGATGGTGACATGGATTACGGAGGGAAGGGGCCCAAGTTACACGGAGGATGGGGCAAAAGTTATGTAGGGAACAGCGACAGTGTCCTAAGTTACAGATGGATGGCGTCCCCAGTTGTGGAGGGACGATGGCGAGAAAGTGCGGAGAGGAAAGAAATGGGCAAAAGATCTAGAGGGAATGCGACAATGTCCCATGTTCTTAATGGACGGTGGCAACCTCCCGAGATGCAGAGGATGGACCAGCGTCCCGTTCTTGGGGCGATTGAAATGTCTCGAAGTTCTTGATGTCGTCGTGCGCGACATCGAGTTCTTGAGAGGCAGCGGCAATGTTCCAAGGTTGGAGGGAATGACAACGACCCGATTTTGAAGGGGCTGCCGGAAAAAAAGTTACGGAGGGGGCCAGCCAAAGTCCCAGGATGCAGATGAACCGGCAACATCCAGGATTCTAGAGGAGACGGTACCCAACATCGATTTACGGAGGGCCAGCGTGGCAGAGCCCGAGGATTCTCGAGGGCGGTAGCGATATCTGAAAGTTTTGGAGGGGCGAAGCTGACAAGTTACGGAAGGGCGACAAGAGCGTCTAAAGTTTTAGAGGATGGTGGCAGTATTCACGAGGACCCAGGGCAACGTCCCAAGTTACGGAGAAATTCGGTGGAGAAAAGTTCTCGAGGGAATGACGACAAAAACTACAAATGGACAGCGGCAAAGTTACGGAGGGAACTGATGTCCCAAGTATAAAAGACGGCGACAAAGTTCTGGAGGGAGGTGGCAACGTCCCAAAAGTCCGCAGGGATAGTGGAAAATGCAGGGGGGCGATGGCAATGTCCCAAGTTACGATGGATAGGTCGTGAGCGTCCCAAGTTCGGAAAGACGGCGACAAAGTTACCGGAGGGATAGCGGCAATGTCAAAGTTTTGGATGGATGGCGCATAGTTACGGAGGGGCCAGGGGGGCACGCCCCAGGATTACGAGGGATGGGGGCAAGTTATGTGGGACAACGGCAATGTCCTGGTTCTAGATGGATGGTAGCAAAATCCCCAAGTTACGGAGGGCGATGGCGAAGCTCTGAGGAGGAAGCGGGCAAAAGTTAAAGAGGCAGTGAAATGTCCCATATGGTCTTGATGGGCCGGCTGAACGTCCCGTGATACGGAGGGATGGCGCGTCCCAGGTTCTGGAGGGAAAGTTGCAAAAATCCCAAGTTCTTGATGTCACGTCGGCAACATCCCAGAAGTTCTTGAGGGACGGACATCTTCCCAGTTTGGAGGGGCAGGCGACAACGACCCAAGTTTTGAAGAATTTACTTGATGAGATTACGGAAGGGCGGCAAAAGCAAGTTACGGATGAGCGGCACATCCCAAGTTCTAGAGGAGATTTGCAACATCGAATTTGCGGAGGCAGCGGCTCATCCCAAGTTACGGAGGGATAAGCGGCAATGTTCGAGTTTTTTAGGGCCCAGCCAAAGGATTACGGAGGGCCCAGGTGGCAATACGGAGGGGCGGGGCCATTTTGCAGGAGGGTTAGTAAGAAAAGTTCTCGGGGGACGGCGACAAACTTACGGATGAATAGCGGTAAAGTGCAGGAGAGGACGGCGATATCCCGAAGTTATAGAAGGATGGCAACAAAAGTCACTGCGGAGGATGGTGGCAGCGTTCAAAGATGCAGGGGAATGGTGGAATAGTTACGGGGGGATGACATCGATTGTACGAGTTACGGATGGTGCGTCCCAAGTCCCGAAGTTACGGTGGGGCGATAAAAGATTACGGAGGGGAACGGCGTCGGCGTTACGGAAGGGCGATAACAATGTCCCGTGTTGCGGATAGAAGGCAATGTCCCAATTTTGGAGGGCGGTGACAACGTCCGAGATTTTGGTGGGGACGGCGGCATAGTTACGTAAGGGACGACGACAAACCACAGAAGGGGCGGTTAAAGTCCTAAGATCGGGGAGGGATGGCGGCAAAGTTACGGAGGGAAGGGAAAAATTTCTGGTGGGATGGTGGCGATGTCCCAAGTTCGGATGGGCGGTGGCAACATCCCATGTTAAGACGTGACGGCGGCAAAAGTTACGGAGGGATGGCGGCAATGTCCCAAGTTACGGAAGGATGGTGACGCCATAGTTAAAGGGAGGGGCGGGGCCCAAGTTACGGAGGATGGGGGCAATGTTATGTAGGGAACAGCAAATGTCTGTCCTAAGTTCTAGATGGATAGCGGCGCCCCAAGTTGTGGAGGGACGATGGCGAAGGCTCGGAGGAAGGCGGAACCCAAAGTTCTAGGGGACGGCGACAATGTCAAATGTTCTTAATGGATTGGGCAACGCCCCAAGATCTGAGTGGATGGAGCCAACTTCCAAGTTCTTGGGGAGGCGATTGCAAAGTCTCAAGTTCTTGATGTGCGTCGGCAACATCCCAAATTCTTGAGAGGCGGCGGCAATGTTCCAGGTTGGAGGGCGGCGACAGCGACCTAGGACACCCCGAAGGTTGCGGAAGAAAGGATTACACGGAGGGCGGCGCCCAGGAGTCCCAAATTCTGGATGGACGGCAACATCCCCCGAGTTCTAGAGGACGTGCAACATCCCAGTTGGAGGGGCGACCTTGACCCCGTGTGCAGGAGGGACGGTAGCGATGTCCCATGTTTTTGGATGGGCGGCAGCAAAGTTGGAAGACGTGAAGCGTCCCAAAGTTTTAGAGGATGGTAGCAATGTTACGAGGGGCGAGAACCGTCCCGAGTTCTGAAGGTCGGTGGAAAAAGTTCTCGAGGGGCGGCGACAAACTTACGGATGAATGACGGCAAAGTTACGGAGGGCGGCAGCGATGTCCCAGTTATAAAGGGCGACGGCAAAGTTGATTGAGGGGCGGTGGCGGCGTCCCAGTGCAGGGGGCATAGTGGAAAAGTATGGGGGGATGATGGCGATGTCCCCGAGTTACGGATGGATGAAACAGAACGTCCCAAAGTTGGAAAAGGCAGCGACAAAGTTACGGAGGGATGGCGGCAATGTCCAAAGTTTTGGAAGGATGGCGGCATGGGGGCAACGTCCCGAAGTTACGGAGGATGAAAGCGAAGTTATGTAGGACAACGGCAATATCCTGTGTTAGATAGATGAGTGGCAACGTCCCAAGTGCGAGGGATAGTGGCGGCCTGGAGGAAGGCGGGCAAGTTACAGAGGATAATAAAATGTCCCGTAGTCTTGATGGGCGGAGGCAACGTCCCATGTTCGAGGGATACGCCAACGCGTCCCAAGTTCCGGAGGAAAGGTTGCAAACTCCCAAGTTCTTGATGTATCTCGGCAACATCCCAAGTTCTTGAGGGGCCGGCGTCTTCCCAAGTTTGGAGGACGGCGATAATGACCCATAAGTTTTGAAGGGATGCGGTAAAAAGTTCGAGGACGGCGGCAAAGTCCAAAGTTGCAGATGGGCGATGGCATCATCCCCGAGTTCTAGAAGAACGGGTTGCCAACATCTAATTTACGGAGGAGCGGCGACAACGTCCCAAATTGCGGAGGATAGCGGCAATGTTCTAAAGTTTTGGAGGGACAACAACAAAGTTACAGAGGGGCCGGTGGCAATGTTACCGGAGGGCGGGGGCCGTTCTGGAGGGTTAGTAGAAAAGTTCTCGAGGGCGACAAACTTCACGGATGGACAAAGGTAAAAGTTATGGAGGGGCGGCGGCAATGTCCCCCGAATTATGAGAACTGACGGCAAAGTTACGGAGGGATGGTGGCAACGTCCCAAGTGCGGAGAATGGTGGAAAAGGATGCAGGGGATGACATCGATGTACCAGAGTTACGGATGGATGGCTACCAGCGTCCCCGAGTTACGGTGGGGCGGCGATAAAGTTACGGAGGGGCGGCGACAGCGTTACGGAAGGATGATAACAATGTCCCATGTTGCGGATAGAAGGAGGCAATGTCCCAAGTTTTGGAGGGCCCGGTGACAACATCCCAAGTTTTGGTGGGGCCGGCGGCAAGGATTACATAGGGATGACGGAAAAACTACGGAGGGGCGGCGTTAAAGTCCTAGATCGGGGAGGATGGCGGCAAAGTTGGAGGAAAGCGACCAAATTTACGGTGGGATGGTGGCAATGTCCCAGTTCCGGATGGGCCGTTGGCAACATCCCAGTTCCTAAACGACGGCGGCAAAGTTAAGGAGGGATGGCGGCAATGTCCCCGAGGATTACGGAAGGATGGTGACATAGTTTTTGGAGGGGCGGGGCCCATGTTTTGGAGGATGGGGGCAAGAAGTTATGTAGGGACAACGGCAATGTCCTAAGTTCTAGATGGATGGCGGCGCGTCCCCGAGTTGTGGAGGGAGGCGATGGCGAAGCTCTGGAGGGAAGGCGAAGCGAAGTTATAGAGGGGCGACAATGTCATGTTAACTTAATGGACGGTGTAGCGTCCCAAGATCTGGAGGATGGAATAGCGTCCCAGGTTCTTGAGGATAGTTGCAAGTCTCAAGTTCTTGATGTCGTGACATCCCAAGTTCTTGAGGCGGCGGCAATGTTCGAAGGTTTGAGGGGCTGGCGACAACGACCCAGTTTTTGAAAGGACTGCGAGAAAAAAGGATACGGAGGATGGAGGAAAAGTCCCAAGTTACGGATGGATGACGGCAACATCCCAAGTTCTAAAGAGACGGTTACCCAGCGTCCCGATTTACGGAGGGGCGGCGACAAGCGACCCAGTTCTGGAGAGGACAGTGGCAATGTCCCCGTATTTTGGAATTCTGACGGCAAAGTTGGAAGGGCGACAAGAACATCTAAAGTTTTAGAGGATGGTGGCAATGTTCTGAGGGGCCGGGGGCGTCCATGTTACAGAGGTCGATGGAAAAAAGTTCTCGAGGGCGGCGACAAACCTATGGATGGACAATAAAGTTACGGAGGGCGATGGCAATGTCCCAAGTTATAAAGGGAACTGACGACAAAGTTACAGAGGGGCGGTGGCAGCGTCCCCGTATGGGGGATAGTGGAAAAATGCAGGGGCGATGGCAATGTCCCAAGTTAAAGATGGATGGTACATGGCGTCCCATGTTGAGGATGGATGGAGAAATATGTCCCAAGTTTTGGAGGATGGCAACATCTCAAGTTAAAATGGAGACTGGCGGCAAAAGTTCTATAGGGAGCGGCGACAAAAGTTTTGGAGGGGGCGGAGTTAAAGTCAGTTCGGGAGGGCAAAGTTCTATAGGAAGAGCAGCAAAATCTGGAGGGGGTGGCGGTGTCCCAGATTAAGATGGGCCGGCGGAAACATCGAGTTACGGGCGAGCCCAGCGACAAAGATTGCGGAGGGATGGCGGCAATGTCGAAGTTACGGAAGGATGGCGACATAGTTCACGGAAGTGCGAAATGTCCCAGGATTACGGAGGGATGGGGGGCAAAGTTATGTAAGACGACGTGACAATGTCCCGGGTTCTGATGGATGGTGGTAACGTCCCCAAGTTCGAGAGACGTTAAGCTGAGCTCCTGAGGAAGACGGCAAAGTTCTAAAGCGGACTGACAAATGTCCCATGGTCTTGATGGGCCCAGAACGCGTCCCAAGTTTTGGAGGGATGAAACCAACGTCCTGTTATGTTAGGACATTTTGAAAGTCCCAAGTTCTGATATGCTCGGCAACATCCCAAGTTCTTGAGGGGCCGAACATCCCAAGTTTGGAGGGGATTTGCGACAACTACCCAAGTTTTGAAGGATTACTTGGTAAAGTTATGGAGGGAAGAAAAGTCACATGTTCTCGATGGACGATGGCAACATCCCAAGTTCTAGAGACGTGCGCAACATCCCCGATTCTGGAGGAAGCAGCTTAACGGCCCCAAGTTCCGGAGGGATGGTGGCAATGTTCCAAGTTTTGGAGGATTGACTGAAAGTTCTGGAAGAACTGACAAAGAACATCAAAGTTCAGAGGGGATTGTGGCAATGTTCGGAGGATGGGGCTATGTTACGGAGGGTCGGGGAAAAGTTCTCGAGGATGGCGACAAACTTTTGGATGGACAACGGTAAAGATTACGGAGGGGCGGCGGCAATGTCCCCGAGTTATAGAGGGGCGGCAACAAAGTTACGGAAGGGCGGTGGCAACGTCGAGTGCGGAAGGCGGTGGAAAAATAGAGGGATGGCGTCCGGTGTCCCCAATTTTTATGGAGCGGTTGCAACGTCCCCGTTACAGTGGGGCGGCGATAAAGTTACGGAGAGGGATGGCGGCAACATTCTAGAGGACAATAGTAATGTCCCATGTTACGTATAGAAGGAGGCAATGTCCCCGAGTTTTGGAGGGGCGAACAACGTCCCAATTTTTGGTGGGATGGCGGCAAATTCGTAAGGGACGGCGACAAAGTTACGGAGGATGGCGTTAAGTCCCTAAGATCGGGGAGGGGCAGCCGTAAAGTTCTGGAGGATGGCGTATGTGAGATTCTAAAGGGAAGGCAGACAAAGTTTCGGAGGGGACGGCGGCAATGTCCCATGATCTACGGATGGACGGTGGCGATGTCTAAAGTTACGGGCAGAGCGCGGCAAAGTTACAGAGGATGGCGGCATTGTCCCGTGTTACGGAAGGTGGCAACAAAGTTACGGAGGGGCGGGGCATCGTCCAAAGTACGGAGGGTCGGGGCAAAGTTATGGAGGACAACGTCTAAGTTTTTGGAGGGGCCGATGGCGATGCTCTGAAGGGAAGGCGACAAAGTTACAGAGGGGCGACGGTAATTTCCCATGTTCTTGATGGGTGGCGACAACGTCCCAAGTTACGGAGGATGGCGCCCTTTGTCTCAAGTTACGGAGGGGGCGGTTGCAAAAGTCCCAAGTTCAAGTGATGTATGGTGGCAACGTCCCAAGTTACGGAGGATGGCGTCGTCCCAAGTTTGGAGGGGGACGGCCCACGACCCAGATTTTGAAGGGATGCGTGTTGGGATTATCTTTGGAAAGTATGCTTTTGTATAATCAAATTTGAATTCGGACTTATTTATTGAAATAAATTGTTTATCATTGATGCTTTAAATATCAATGAATGTTACATATATTTACTTCATAAGCATTCCAATAAATATTAAGTTTACATTGTAGTTAATTTAGTGATACCATATCACCGAAGATTAAATTAATCATCCTTTGTAACTAAAAAAGTACACCATTCACGACCTAGATGAAATGAGCAATCCATCATGAAAGGTTGAAGTGTAAAGGCTCAGATTGAAAACTTGTCTTGACCAAGATATTACACTTAGTACATGGTGATGCCTTTGAATAGGACCTGGGAGGACAAATTCTTGAAGCAGAACGAGGAAGAATTAGACCTCGGTGGTTCGTTATTCTTAATCTTTGTTCCTTAAATAGGATCCGTGTGGTTGGTAACTATTGTGCTTTGACTTATCATGGGTAGAGAATCAACGAGATTCAATACTTTTATCTTGGGCAACATTATTGGTTACATCGTTGCTAAGATTTATCTACGGAGAATCGTGTGCAAATGCGCTTTGTTTCGATTTGCCCCTTAGGAGGTTCATAAGCTTTATCATACCAAATCTTGCAAAGTGGAACTAGTTTTAAAATTTATGGATAATAACGTTGAACCGTTCATAACCAAGGACAAAAGATATTAATTAATGGAAAGTTATTTCGGTGGCTTGAATTAATTAATGGAATTTGGATAATCTTAAACACGGAAAATAATAACAAAGAGCCATATTGATCAGTAATATTTATGGGCTTGAATAATATTGTGGCTCAATATTGATAATTCAAGATCCATTGGAAGGTCCAATCTTAATTCTCCTAAAAAGGACCCTAAGTAGCCCAACATAAAGTCCAATAACCTTGAAAAAGGTGTTTAAAATAAAATAAATATTGTTGCCTTATTTTTCCTCATAAATTCAAAATTATGGATTAAAAGGGAGAAAGATTTTCTTTGAATTTTGTTATGGAATGAGGATATGTATTCTTGGAATACAAAGATTATCTCATTAAATTCAAGAAATCTCCCACTTGGTTATCCATATAGTATATTTCAAAATCTTGAAATATAAAAAAAGGCAAAAGATTTTTCTTGATTTTTCTTGAAAAAGATATGTATTTCTTGAAATACAAGAATATCTCATAAATTCAAGAAGATCCAAATCTTGGATTCTTGTTCCTAATATTTCAAAAATTCCATAACAAGAGGAGTTGGGATTTTTGTGGAATATTTTAATTATGGAGAAAAGAATATATGAGATATATTCAAGATTTCTTGGAGATCAAGAAAAAGATTTTCCCGTATTATTTTATCCCAAATTTTAAACCAACACCCTCTGTAAATAGAGGATAGTGTTTCATTCCCAAGTAAAATTCTATGTGTTGGGATATTTTAGTTTTGATGAATTATGCGAAAACATTATCAACTTGTGTTTTTTTAAGCTAATTTCACGGATAACAAGTTGAGGCGGAAAGAACAAATTGAGGGGAACTCATGAAATTAGGCGAAGATGATCGAAATCGGTGAAATTTGCGAGCCGAAAGTGATCAAGATCGAGATGAGAAGGATGATTCAAGTTAACTAAGCGTCTGGCCGACGCCTGTCACGGTTTATTTCTTATTTCTTGGTGATCCTTTATGCTTTGATTCTTGCTTGTTGATTCTATGCGGTGATTTCTATCGCCGGTTCGTCTCACGGTTCTTTAGTCTGATCCGGATCTTGATGCGGACTGATCTGAGTATTCCCCGTCCCGGATCGACGACCAATCGGCCGATGAACAGTGAAATCAGTGATGAGCGATGATTTGTACGAAATCTGGATCAGTTTATTGGACGGATCGGTGACGAGAATCAAAAGCGATGAAAACGATGTCCAAATGGTGATCGGATCAGATTAGACACAAAAAGTGATCAATAAGAAGATAACAACATATATGGATGTGACGTAAAAAACGAACAAAGGTCTGGAAGGACAAAGAAAAGTTTGAAGATTATTAGTATGGATTTGAATATTACTCTCCAGCGGTAATATTCAAATCCACACTATAAATACATTGCACTATCTTCAAAAAAAAGAAGACAATGGAGGATCTGCAAAGTGAAATTAAAAGCCAAATATTCAAGCAACTCCGTTCAAGAACATGAAAGCATTAAATATCCAAATTTACCCAAGAGTGTTCTTCATTGTATCTAAATATAAATGCCATATCTTAAGCTTGAGAGATTTTCCCATCCCTTAGCATTGAGGCTAAACAAATGTAAGGGAAAATCTCAACCTAGTTGAAACCAAACAAACCTTACCCAAATAAATTCTGTTAAGTTTGTAGGTGAGTGTGAACCGGTAAACATCCTAGCAATCCGAAAGGAGGGTAGGCAATCCCGTGAGGGTGATAAGTCCCGTTTGACTAACACGTTAAACTAAGTCCAGTTGGTTAAGTAGGTGCCCCTTGTGATAGGGATGAGTGGATGTAGGAGTTGGACTCAAACCATACTTGCCATATGCATTTGATTATAAGCAAAACAACACACACATGAGGCTCCAAAGTTTAAAAAAAAAATATGGAATCACTCTGCCCTCACCCACATTTTATGCATTGAACAAAATGTTTCCTTCATACATAAAAATCGGTTTTAATCGGGACCCAACACTATGTCTTTGGAAAAATTAGTAAATCCACAAAGGTGGTGCAACAAAGTTTATTTTCCTTTTGTTAATTGTTCGCAAGCGTCCTACCACCGGATTGTCGAGCAAGGATTAAGGGAATACTTGGGAAGTTCTATTGGAGTGTCTAATCAACAAGACCATTGCCGCTCCAAGAGGAACGTTCACATAAACTTCGTAGAAATTCTGCATGCGTAGGATTTACGTGAATTGATTATATGCATGATTTGTTGTTGAATTATTATTTGAATTAATATAGGATTAATTTATGCTAGTAATAATTATTAGAATTAAATATGTATTTAAATATTTATTCGAATAGATCCATGCAACTTATTCCCCAACAATCGGTATCGAGCCTCGATTTAGACTCTGAATTTTTAAATTATAATTTAATTTGTTTTCATTAAATTTGAAATTGGATAGTAAATTGCTAGATACATTTTTTGCGGTATCCAATTGTAAGTGGAATTTAATGTGTTTATTTATGCATGCATATAAATTGTGGTTTTAATTGATCCCAAGTTACGAGCAGGGACGAGTGAAAATTTACGGAGGGGCCAGGCAAAGTTATGTAAGGGGCCGTGAGGAATGTCCCAAGTTCTAGATGGATGGTGGCAACATCTCAAGTTCTAGAGGATAGTGGGAGAAAGAAGCTCGGAGGGAAGGCGTGCAAAGTTCTAGAGGACCCGGCAATGTCCCATGTTCTTGATGAATGGCGTGATGTCCCAAGTTACGGATGGATGGCGCCCAGCGTCCCAAGTTTTAGCAAAATCCCAGGTTCTTGATGTCGTCGGCAATGTCCAAAGTTCTTGAGGATGGCGACAACATCCCAAGTTTGGAGGGGACTGCTGTAACGACCCATTTTTTGGAAGGAATGCAAGGGCAATGTCACGGAGGGACGGGCGCAAAGTCCGGGGATTACGGAGGGGCGGCGGCAACATCCCAAGTTCTAGAGGGATGACCGCAACATCCTACCCCTAGAGGGATGGCGACAACGTCCCAAGTTCGGAGGATAAAGGCAATGTCCCCATGTTTTTGGAGGGGCAGACAGCCAAAGTCAAAGTTACAGAGGGGCCCGGTGGCAATGTTCGGAGGGGCGGGGGCAACGTCTGAAGATTCTAGAGGTCGTGGCAAAAGTTCTCGAGGGCGATGACAAACTCTCGGATGAAACGACAAAGTTAAGGAGGGACTGGCGGCAATGTCCCGAAGTTATGGGGGGACGTTGGCCCGTTCGGAGGACGGTGGCAACTTCCCAAAGATGCGGAGGGAAGGTGTCAAAGTTAAAGGGGGCGGCGGCAATGTCCTAAGTGCGGATGGACGGCTGCAATGTCCCAAATTTGGTGGGGGCGTCGGAAATTTAAGGAGGGGCCGAAAAGTTCTAAAGGACGATGGCAATGTCCCATGTTACGGATGGGCGAAGCAATGTCCCAAGTTTTGGAAAGCCGACAGTGGCGTCCCAAGTTACGGTGGGCCGGCGGCAAAGTTCTTTAGGGACAAAGACAAAGTTACGGAGGGACGGACGTTAAAGTCCCAAATTAGGGAAGGATGGTGGCAAAGTTACGGAGGGAGGAAGGCAAAGTTACGGAGGAAGCGACAAAAGTGCAGAGGACGGCGACAATGTCCCAAGTTACGGATGGATGGAGCAATGTCCCAAGTTCAGGATGAATGGCAACAAAGTGCTGGAGGGATCGGCTGACAATTTCCCAAGTATGGAAAAAGCCCACGACAAAGTTCTGGAGGGATTGGGGCAACATCCCAAGTTACGGAGGACTGACGTGGAAAAATTATGTAGGGACGGCGACAATGTCCCAAGTTCTGGATAGATGGCAGGAACGTCCCAAGTTCTGGAGGGACGGTGGCAATGTCCCAAGTTCTGGATGGATGGCGGCAACATCCTAAGATTACCCGGAGGGGCGGTGTGGCGAAGCTCTGGAGGGAAAGCGACAAAGCCCTAGAGGGACAGCGGCAATGTCCCAAGTTATAGAGGGATGGTGGCAAAGTTCTGGAGGGACGGTGGCAATGTTCCAAGGTCGGGAGGAACGGTGACAAAGTTCTGGGGGGACGGACGATAAAGTTCACGGAGGGACGGCGGCAATGTCCCCGAAGTTATAGAGGCATGGCGGCCCGAAGTTCTTGAGGGGCGGTGGCAAAGTCCTTAGGTGCAGGGGGACGGTGGCAAAGTTATGGGGGGAGGACGACAATGTCCTAAGTTAAGGATGGACATGACAACGTCCCAAGTTCTGGTGGGACGGCGGCAAAGTTCTGGAGGGACGACGACAATGTACCATGATCTGGATGGACGGAGGCAACGTCCCAAGTTTTATGGAGGATGGCGGCAAAATCTCAAATCTGGTGGGGCGGCGGCAAAGTTCTATATGGGACGGCAAAAGGTGCGGGAGGGATGGCGTTGAAGTCCCAGGAGTTCGGGAGGGATGGCAACAGTTCTAGAGGCGCCCCAGCTCGAGGGATGTGGAAAAGTAGTGGGGGCAGCGGCAATATCCCAAGTTACGGATGGACGTCGGCAGCATCCATCGATACACGGTGGGGTGGCGACAAAAGTTACGGAGGGGCGGCAAAGTTCTCGGAGGCCACAACCGCAATATCCCATATTCTCGGATGGGCGGAGGCAATCGCCCCAAGTTTTGGGAGGGCGCGCATCGTTCCAAGTTACGTGGAAATACGGGCGGCAAAATTACATTCGGGCGCCGACAAATTTCTAGGGATGGCGTTAAAGTCCCAAGTTCGGGGAGAGACGGCAAAAAGTTTTGGAGGAAGGCGGCAAAGGATGCGAGGAAGGCAAAGTTCGAGGGACGTGGGCAATGTCCCAAGTTCGGATGAAGCTGACGGCAAGTTCTAGATAGACTGGCGGCAACGTCTAAGTTCTTAACGGATGGTGGCAAAGTTACGGAGGGGCGGCAATGTACCAAGTTCTAGAGACGGCGACCAAGTTACAGATGGGCCAGGGCAAAGTTACAAGTTACGGAGGGGCGGCGGCAAAGTTATGTACGGAGACGGCGACAATGTCCCAAGTTTTGGATGGATGGCGGCAACGTCCCAAGTTACGGAGGGCGGTAATGTCCCATGTTGAGTTGGATGGCGGCAAAGTCCCCAGGATTACGGAGGGGCTGGCCTTGGCGTCTGGATTGTTCTGAGGGAAGGTTGCAAAGTCAAAATTTTGGATGGGCGGCGGCAATGTCCCAAGTTCTAGTGGGGCGATAGCAACGTCCCTAATTTACGGAGAAAGGCGGCGGCAACGTCCCATGTTTTGAGAAGCTGCGACAGCGTTACTAAGTTACGGCGACAACGGCAAAGTTACGGAGGGGCGGCGGCAAAGTCCCAAGTTACGCATGGGCGGCGGCAACATCCCAAGTTCTAGAGGATGGTGGTAATGTTACGGAGAGGCGGGGCAACGTCCCAAATTAAGGATTGGTCGGTGGCCATGTTCTCGAGGGCGGCGACAAACTTTGTGGATGGACAACGGTAAAGTTACGGAGGACAGCGTCAATGTCCCAGTTATTGAGGGATCGGCGGCAAAGATGCGGAGGGATGGTACAACATCTTAAGGTGCGGAGGGGCCCGGTGGCAAAGTTTTGGGGGGCGATGGCAATTTCCCAAGTTACGGATGGGCGACGACGCGTCCCCAGGATTACAGTGGGGACGGCAAAGTTCTTAAGGGCGGCTGCAAAGTTCTAGAGGAACGGGAGGTAAAATTATGGAGGGGCAGCGACAATATCCCATTTTTCTCGATGGGCCGGAGGAGGCAACGTCCCAGAGTTTTGGAGGGGCGGCTTACGCGTCCCCAAGTTCTGGTGGGGGTGGCAAAGTTCTGTAAAGACTGACAATAATGTCCCAAGTTCTAGATGAACGGCGGCAAGTTACAGTATGGCGGTGGCAACGTCCCAAGGTCCCCGGACGGGGTGACAAAGTTCGAGGATGGGGCAACGTCCCAAGTTTCGGGAAGGAGGACGTCGATAAAAAAGTTATGTAGGGACGGCGGTAATGTCCCAACTTGGATGGATGGCGACGCGTCCCCGAGTTACGGAGGGGCCCGGTGTCAATGTCCCAAGTTGCGGATGGATTCGGCAATGTCCCAGGATCCGGAGGGGCCGGTGGCCCGAGCTGGAGGGAAGATGGCAAAAGTTCTAGAGGGGACGGTGACAATTTCCCCAAGTTATAGAGGGCGGCAAAGAAAGTTACGGAGGGGCAGCAACATCCCAAGGTGGAGGGGCGGTGGCAAAGTTCTTGGGGGACTGACGACAAAGTTTTGGAAAGGGGCGGCAATGTCCTGCAAGTTATTGGGGACTGGCGGCAATGTTACGGAGGGGCGGTGGCAACGTCCCAAGGTCTGCAGATAGATGGTGGAAAATTTCATGGGGGCGATGGGAATGTCCCAGATGCAGATGGACGGCGGCAAAAATACAAGTTACAGTGGGGACGGCGACAAAGTTACGGAGGGGCCGGCGACAAAGTTACGGAGGGATACGTGGCAAAGTTGCGGGGGGCGACGACAATGTTCAATGTTTTGGATGGACGGAGGCAACGTCCGAAGGGGCGGCCGGCAACATCCTGTTACGGTGGGGCGGCGGCAAAGTTCTATGAGGGACGGCGACAAAGTTACGGAGGGATGGCGTTAAGTCCTAGTTCAAGAGGGGCCCGATAAAGTTACGGAGGAAGGCGGCAAAGTTCTGGAGGGACGGTGGCAATATCCCAATTTCTTGTGGGACGGAGGCAAAGTTGTGGAGGGACGGCGGCAAAGTTTTGGAGGGATGATGTCAATGTCCCATGTTTTGGAAGGATGGAGAAAATGTCCCAAGTTCTCAGGTATGGTGGCAAAGTTACGCAGGGACGCAAGGCAAAGTTCGGGGGACGGCGTTAAACTCCCAAGTTCTGGAGGGATGGCGAAAAAGTTCTGGAGGGAAGGTGACAAAGTTATGTAGGGAAGGCAACAAAGTTTTGGAGGGACGGCGATAATGTCCGAAGTTCTGGATGGACAACGGCAAGTTCTAGATGAATGCGGCAATGTCCCAAGGATTAAGAATAAGCGGCGACAAAGTTCTCTAGAACCCGGCTGACAACGTGCCAAGTTCTTGAAGGACGACGACAAACTTCTGGAGGGATGGGGGCAACGTCCCAAGTTCTGGAGGGACGGCGGCAAAGTTATGTACGGACAGCGGCAATGTCCTAAGTTCTGGATGGATGGCGGCAACATCCCAAGTTCGGAGGGATGGCAGTAATGTCCCAAGTTCTGGTTGGATGACGGAAACATCCCAGGATTACGGAGGGGCTAGCCAACTTCCCATGTTGGAGGCAAGGTTGCAAAGTCCCAAATTCTGGATGGACGGCGGCAACGTCCTAAGTTGTAGAGGGACGGCGGCAACATCCCAAGTTCTAAAGGGACGGCGGCAATGTCCCAAGTTCTAGAGGGACGGCGGTAACATCCCAAGTTTGGAGGGATGCGACAGCGTGCCAAGTTGCGGCGGCGACGGAAGTTCTGGAGGGATGGCGGCAAAGTTTGGATGGACGGCAGCAACATTCTAATTTCTCGAGGGACGGTTGCAACATCCCAAGTTTTGGACGGGTCAGTGGCAATGTTCTCGAGGGACAGCGACAAACTTCTGGATAAACAACAACAAAGTTCCAAAGGGACAACGGCAATGTCCCAAGTTATTGAGGGACGATGACAAAGTTCTGGAGGGACGGTGGCAACATCTTAAGGTCTGGAGGGACGGTGGAAAAGTTTTGGGGGGACGATGGCAATGTCCCAAGCTCTAGATGAGCGGCGGCAACGTCCCAAGTTCTGGTGGGACAGCGGCAAAGTTCTTGCGGGACGACGACGAAGTTCTAGAGGGACGACGGTAAAATTCTGGAAGGACGACGACAATATCCCATGTTCTGGATGGACGTAGGCAACGTCCCAAGTTTTTGAGGGACAGCGGAAAACGTCTCAAGTTACCGTGGGACGTGACAAAGTTACCGTAGGGAGGCCGGCAAAGTTAAAGGAGGTCGCGTTAAAGTCCCAAGTTGAGGGCGGCGATAAAGTTCTTGAGGAAGGCGACAAAGTTCTGGATGTATGGCGGCAATGTCCCAAGTTCTGGATGGACGACGACATGTTCAAGAAAGATGGCGGCAATGTCCCAAGTTCTAGACAGACGGCGACAATGTTCTGGAGGGACGAGGGCAACGTCCCAAGTTTTGGAGGGGCGGCGGCAATGTCCCAAGTTCTGGATGGATGGCGACAACGTCCCAAGTTAAGAGGGGCGGCGCCCGATGTCTCAAGTTCGAGAGGGAAGGTTGCAAAAGTCCTAAATGGATGGATGGCGGCAACGTCCCAAGTTCGGGAGGATGGTGGCAACGTTCCAAGTTTAGAAAGAGGCGGCAATGTCCCAAGTTTCCGGGCGGACAATGACAAAGTTCGAGGGACGGCGAAAGTCCCAAGTTAAAGGAGGGGCCGGTGGCAAAGTCTCGAGGGAGGCGACAAAGATCCAGAGGAAGGCAACAAAGTTACGGAAGGACGCGAAGAATGCCCCTGTGTTACGATAGACGGTGGCATATTACGATGGAATTTACGGCCACGTCCCAAGTTACAGGGCGGGGCGGCGACAAAGTTCTTGGGGGGCGACAACGTCCCAAGTTCTTGAAGGGCGGCGACAAAGTTCTGGATGGATGGGGGCAACGTCCCAAGTTCTGGAGGGACTGCGATAGAGTTATGTTGGGACAGCGACAATGTCCCAAGTTACGGACCCCGATGGCGTGAACGCGTCCCAAGTTCCAAAGCAGACGACAAGAATGTCCTAAATTCTAGATGGATGGCGGCAACGTCCCAAGTTCTGGAGGGATGGCGCCAACTCTCAAGTTCTGGAGGTAAGGATGCAAAGTCCCAAATTCTGGATGGACGGCGGTAATGGCCCAAGTTCTAGAGGGACGGCAGCAACATCCCAAGTTCAGGAGGGACGGCGGCAACGTCCTAAGTTTGGAGGGATGGCGGCAACGTCCCAAGTTTTGAAATGGACGGCAAAAAGTTACGGAGGGACAATGGCAAAGTCCCAAGTTCTGTATGGACGGCAGCAACATCATAAGTTCTAGAGGTAAGGCTGCAACATCCAAATTTCTGGAGGGATAGCGGCAATGTCCCATGTTTTGGAGGGACGACAGTAAAGTTTTGGAGAGAGACAGCAACGTCCCCAAGGTCTAGAGGGACGGTGGCAATGTTCGAGGGATGAGGGCAGGCGTCCCAAGTTGCGGAGGGGGTAGCAAAGTTCTCAAGGGCGGTGACAAACTTCTAGATGAACAACAAAGAAAGTTACGGAGGGACAACGACAATGTCCCAAGTGATAGAGGGACGACAACAAAGTTCACGAAGGGGTGGTGGCAACGTCCTGCTGTCTAGAGGGGCGATGGCAAAGTTAAAAGAACGATGGCAATGTCCCAATTTGGATGGGCGTGATGTCCAAAGTTACGGTGGAGACGGCAAAGTTCTGAGGGGCTGACGACAAATTTACGGAGGGGATGGCCCGGTGTCCCATTTACGATGGAGCGAGGCAATGTCCCAAGTTTTGGAGGGGCGGCAACGCCCCAAGTTCTGGTGTGATGGTGGCAAGGATTACGTTGGGGACGTTGGCAAAGTTTTAGACGAGCGACTTTAAAGTCCCAAGTTCGAGTGGAAGCGGCGGAAAAAGTTACGGAAGAAGCCCGGCAAAGTTAAGGAAGTGTTGGGTATGACTCCGACCATATATTCACCACGATCGAAGGGACATGTTACCGCATCTCTCGCCGATGAAAAGAAAAATGGCGCGAAATTCCCACAAATTCTTTTCACTATCACGCCCATAGCAGGCATTATACTAGTCATGCGCACAGCACCTTTTAAAACAATTGTGGAAGCTTTATGAGGATGGGCGCTGAATGAGTTTGTCAAAACCCCCGCCCAAACGGTCGGATCGACCTCCGAATGCAGCCAACAAGGGAACGATCCGGGGGACCACGCTCGTGGAGGAGCTCGTATGACTCCCAGTACCTCCAATGGCCGAGGGTGCTGGAGGTCGAGTCATCCATGCCATATCAACTATGGCCACAATCGTCAGGGCTCCCCAACAACAACATCAAAAAAAGCCAGAGCATGAAGGCCGGGGGGGAAATGGAGAACGATGAAAAGATGGTCCTTCCTGCATGCTTCTTGTGAGCAAAAGAGACAAGATTGAGTTGGGAGGCCGATAAAGCGTATAGTCTATCCCAACGTCGACCAACTTGGTCATCAAGGCAAATAGCATAGGGACTACGGTTGCAGCTTTGTTGAGTCGATGGCGGGGCTTTTTGCAATGTTCTGTTCAAAAAGACCCTGGATCAACTCGGTGACTACGAGAAGTACATCACCCCCTGCTACACACAGTGAAGGGTTTTGGGAATGCAACTATTCAGCCCCTAGGAATGATCCGTCTATCGGTGGAGCTGGTGTCCACCATTGAAGAAAAAGTTAGGAACACTAGGCTTCTAGATTTCCTTGTAATCGACCTCCCGAGTACATATAATGGCTTTCTCGGAAGGTCTTTTGAGCATGAATTTGAGGCTGTGACCTCCACTTACTACTTCTATATAAAATTTTCCACCAAAAGTGGGACTGTTGGCACCATAAAGGGTGACCAAGTTGATGCTAGAGGATGTTTTCTTTACTCTTTCTTATTTCAATTCAACGCATGCACCAAATCATCAAGTAATGATGTTGGATAATGAAGAGTGCAATGATAAAATAACCATCAAAAGGCAATCAAGAGGAAGCGCAGGATTTTGACCCCGAGTTAGGACTGAGCGGAGGAATTCGTGCGAAGAGGAGATAGATGATCGAGTTGAAGGACCCCAAAGTGGTAGTGGGAAGAGCTCTAAAGGATCAAGTAGATCCAACTCGGCCGATTTTTGGAGGTCATTATCGGGTCCAGAATCCCAAACACCTTAGGTTGGATGCGATTTATTTCTTGAAAAAAGAATCTTGACATTTTAAACTTGGTCACACAAGGATATGGTGGGAATTGATCCGGAGATCACATGCCACCGACTCCTCATAGACCAAAAAGCGACCCATAAGCAAAAAAAAAGGAAGTTGACCCAAAAAGTATGCACCCTCGCGGAAGAAGTAAAAAGTTGTTAGATAATGACTTGATCATGCAAGCGGATCAACCTCGATGGGTGTCCAATCTTAGTGCTCGTAAAAAAGTCAAATGGTACTTGGCGACTTTGTATCGACTTCACCGACCTCAATGAGGCATGTCCGAAAAAGATTTCTTCCCAATGCCACACATTGACCATTTAATCGACAACCTGACGGGCCATGAAATGATGTCGTTCATGGATCGTTCTTTGGATATCATCGAGATAGCCATGCACGAACCCGATTGACAACATAAATCTTTCTTAACCGAAAAGAATATGTATTGTTGGAAAAGAATGCCATTTGGCTTGAAGAATGCTGGGGCAACATACCAAAGACTGGTCAACACATGTTTGCCGATCAAATTGGCAAGTCGGTGGAAGTATGTGGATCACCTAATGCGTCTCGCATGAAACTTCGAGGTGCTCAGGAGATTTAACATGAAGCTCAATCCAAAAAAAAGTGTAATTTTAGGGTTGAGTCGGGAAAATTACGGGTCATTTGGTTAGCAAGCGAGGGATTGAGGCTAACCCAGCCAAGATACAAGCAATTTTAGACATGGGGGCACCGCGAACAGTCAAGGAAGTCCAAAAGTTGACAGGATGCATAGCCGCTTTGAATAGGTTCATCTCCCGAATGGGGGATAAATGCAAGCCCATGTTTGATACGATCTGACGGAGGTCAAAATTTGAATGGACTACGGAAGGTCAGGAAGCCTTCAATAAAATCAAGGCCTACTGCCGATGCCGGATCTTTAGCCAAACCGGTCCCGTGGGAGAAACTTTTCTTGTACTTGGCAGCCTCAGAAACAGCTCTGAAAGTGTTGTTCTCGTGCGAGCAGAAGGTCAATCCCATCTCCCCATATATTTTGTAAGTCAGACTCTCAGCGAGACTGAGCAAAGATATCCCCGGATGGAGAAATTGGCTTACGCTTTGGTCATGAGTGTAAGAAAATTGAGGCCATACTTTTTTGACCATCAGGTCGAAGTTATCACATCGTTACCTCTCCTCAACATTCTGCACCGACCTGACACCATCGGGCGTTGCCTCAAAGGCAATTGAAGTCGAGCAGTATGGTGTAACTTATGCACCGCGACCTACCATAAAAACACAAGCTCTGGCCGATTTCATCGTCGAGCTAACCTTCCCACCAGAAACCAGCGGAAGCAACGGTGTCCCTTGGGAGATGTATGTGGATGGATCCGCTACAGCAAACAAATCAGGGGTAGGCGTGGTACTGATTAGCCCTGATGGCACTGCTTTTCAGAATACTATCACCTTTGAATTTCCAGCTACCAACAATGAAGCAGAATATGAAGCATTGATTAGTGGTTTGGAGATGTCCATAGCCATGGGCATTAAAAGACTACAGGTATACACTAACTCTCAACTCTAGCATGCTGTAAGTGTCGTGGAGTATGAAGCAGAGATGAACAAATGTCCGCTATCGAGGTCGCCAAGACATTATGCCTAAAGTTTGAACAAATACATCAAGTTAGTACAGAGAGACGCGAACTTATGAAACATGCTCTAAGACGACTAGCGACCTCAGAGGGCGTGGAGATGAATGATGTCACCATCACTAAGCTCCCACCCTTCCACTACACACCACAAATGTCGCCCCTTGATACCCCAAATTTTGAACCGATGGACACAAATCATCGACTACTTGATGACGGGATATTACCAGAGGATGATCATTAGAGCAAAACAAATACAATTGTGTGCGACTCATTATACTCTTATAAACAACGACCTCTACAAGCGGGCTTTCAAAGATACCCCCTACTCGATGCATCACACCGAGAACAAGGTCAAACTATTATGCGTGAGATACATGACGGAGTATCACGGAAACCACGTTGAAGGCAATCACTTTCGCTCACAAGGTGATCTGAAAAGGGTATTTTTGGCTCGCTCTATGGGCCGATCGTTAGTATTTGCAAGAAAATGTCACAAATATCATATCCATGCACCTACAATCAAAGTCACCCCGAGGAGCTCTCTAGCATTCTCGGTCCATGGCCTTTTTTTTTTGAAGGGGGATAGATATCATCGGGCCGCTTTCGCGACCACAGGCTCCGTCAAGTAAGCCTTGGTCGCTGTGGATTACTTCACAAAATGGGTCGAGGCTGAAGCATTGGCGACCATAGATCAAGAGCATGTCATCAAATTCATCTGGCGAAATATCATTTTCCGATTTGGCCTTCCCCAAATTATCATATCGGATAATGGAAAGCAGTTCGACGGGTCCAAAATTGATGGTTTCTTCAGAAAATGGAAGATCACCAAACTATTCTCCACCCCATATCATCCTCAATCCAATGGGACGGTCGAAGGTGTTAATAAGATCATCTAACACACATTTAAAACTAAGATTGAAAGACAAGAAAGGGAAATGGGCGGCAAAGCGAGCCAAATGTGTTGTGTTCAGATCGGACGACTTTAAAAACTTCGACGGGAAACCCCATAATCGATGGCTTTCGGCACTGAAGCAGTAATCCCCTCGGAAGTTCAAGTTCAAACACTCCGGACCTCTCAAGTCGGAATCGACTATAACGACGAAGCGCTAGCTAGGAACCTATATCTTCTGGAGTAAAGAAGATTAGAGGTTAACTTGAGAAACGCTAGACACATGCAGATGTCGAAAAAGTATTACAACTCCAAAGTTCGAAGTCCAAGCGGTTCAAAAGCGGTGACTTTGTGTTAAAAAGACATTAGGGACATCCAAAGGAGTTTTCGATCCAAATTGGGAGGGTCCCTACAAAATCACACGGGTGTTGGCTAATGGAGCTTATGAACTAGAACATCCAGATGGCACTCCAGCTCAATACCCCTGGAATGCTTCACACTTGAAGAAGTATTATCAATAAGTAGAGGTCGATTTGTTCCATGTAACGATTTCTTCCATGCCTATTTATAATAATGTTATCTCATTTCGTGTTAAACCTAGGGGAGTCGCATGAATACAAACATCGACCTCCCCCAGGAACGATATTCGACATACATGCGGTGAGGTCGCATCTATAATTGGTGCCACCCTCCCCTAACTTTGTAAGACGACTAAACCTGAGTTCACTATATCATTTTTATAAATGAAACTTAAGAATGATAATGCTCACAAATAATTAAAGTCGCAAAAGGAAATCAAATCGGCACATTGAGATGAAAACAACATTCATTAATAACAAAGGCCCGAAGGTCATTACATCAGGAAGTCGAATCAATTACATGAAGGAGCCCGGAGGCCGATTACATCAGGAAATAAAAGATAACATTCAGGCTGAGTACTGATCACAAGGAGTTCACCAATGCCAAAGTATTACGGAATTGAGAAGGCGGCCGAGATACATGGATAAATTCGAAGGATTGTTGGCGATGGGGTTCAACAACTTCTCAATCTCCTTTTTCTTATCAGGATTCTTGAAGTTATCATTCTTCAGGACCGCCAAAGATCTCATCAGCAGCACCACTGACTATGTTCAAAGGCTGCCTACCTAATTGCTTCTTTTGAATAACCGGCGATGGCGTGGGGGCAACCCATCTCCTTAATTTTTGGCTGGTAAACACCTCCCCTATTGTGCGGGAGGTGCTCCAGCCGACATCCCAGCAGCCTCATGTGGAGGATCGACCTCACCCGTCTGGGTCTCAGGGACAGCCCGAGTCACCCATTGCGTTTCTTCAGGATTGGGAGTCGGGAGCACAATCCGACTCTGGTTAGGAAAGAAGGACACGGTCGATGCCAAGTCCCTCTAAATCCTTGATTTAGAGCGCGGCGGTCGGGGATCAAAAAGGGGCAGCTCGACATAGTCGGCCCGGTTCGGAGGCGATGTCGTAGAAATCGGCTTGAGGGTTCTTCCTATGAATAGCCCTGATGGCCCTGGCCATTGCGCAGATAAAAGCAAAATTAGCATTTTGCTCTTTGGTCTGTTTGAAGCGCTCCTCCTCGCTTGTGGCCCTGCTCAAGTGATCTCGAATCTTTGCCACTTCAGATCATCCTTGGGCGGGCCGCAATCTCCCTCTCCACATAGCGTTCCCTCGTCACCCCCGGCTACTCCTCGAGCTCCTGAACCCTCTTGGCCAGATCGGACTTTTCGACCTCCATTTTCTTTTCTTTGCTCGTGGCGGCAGAATGATCTCGCTGGTCGGAGATCGTCGTCAAATCCTTCTCTAATTTCACAGAGCTCGGCTTGGATTGAGCCTGAGCCTTCTCGAGAAATAGGCCCTCCTCAAGGTATGGAGGAAGCGGCAGTACAAGTTACCGTGACTTTCTGGCGGCCGCGGAAGAGTGGAGATCCCTGCGTCCACACTCGAGGACATTTTTGATTGTCCTTGACAGGTAGTTGGGCCAATCATCCAAAATACCTTCAAAGGAAGAAAGCGGGGACCTCAGGAAGCTCAATGCTTCCGCGGAGAACTTGTGGGGGGTCAACTCCGAGCTACAATCAGCGTAAAGAAATGTTTCAGAATTATAAACACAAACATATTACATAAGACCAGTGCAGAAGCTTACTTCTTCACCGACTCAACGTCCCATCCAAGCCACGAATCGTCATCAGGATGCCGACCTCCTGGCGTAGTCAATGCAGGAGGAGGAGTGGAGATTGTTGTGACTCCTCTGGTCTCCCGTTGAGACCGGTGGGAGCTCGTGTCCTCTCGAACTCATTTATGGGGGCAATCCCGGCCGTGAGACGGTCGACGACTTTCTTTTTTCTTCCCTTATCGGGCCAGGGAATCGGGGATCGGATCGAGAGGCCGTGAGGGGACCCGAACTTTGCTGGCATTTCATCGAGCTGAGAACCGACTTCAACCTGGACGCCATCTCAGCAGCAGAAGGTTCGGGATGATAGATTGGGAGCTCGGGATCTACAAGAGCAATCATATTAAAAAATCGTAACATAACCTCATGAAGATAACTACCACCAGAAGATGTTCCCCAGAAACTTACAGGGGATACGCAGATGGTGGAGGTATGTGTACAATCCTGCCGACAATCGATTGAGCTCGGTGTTCAACGACTCGACTTCACACCAGCTCGCAGGGATACTTCGAGCTGTCTTGAATGCCTCGTTGAAACCCCAGTAAAGGTCGGATGTCCGGGGCGTATACACTGCAGGACAAGAAGAGAATTAGATCAGTATGAGTGGAAAAGGAAAAGCACAAAAAATATACCATTCTCCACACGGATGGCATAATCCGTAGGGACTCAAATTGATAACGTGCTAGTCGGTGGAACTGATTCCCAGGCCCCTCCAACAAACCACCACTTCCCGCGCCATCCATCAACTTTTTTGGGGACACCACTAACAAGCTCTTTGCCCGCTTGCGAAGAGTCGCGCGGATATCCCCTCCCCCTCTGAGCAATAGGCGACATCACATAGCCAATCTCCCCCAGGGTAGGCATCCTTTTCAAGCCGGCCAGTCCCAATACGATCATAGTCAAAATGATGTAGCTCCAACCGTTTGGAGTGATTTGAGTAAGGCTCAGGTTCCAGGTGGCCAGCAGATGTGAGATAGCCGGATGAAGTGGGAAATGAATCCCCACATCCATGGTCGGCCGATTCACCGCAATCATGCCCTGGGGAGGTGATCGGCACTTTCATCGGTTGGTGCATAAAATGTACATCCCGGAACCTTGTATGTACGATGGAGAGCCCGCACATAACGATCAGACAACACCGACCTAAATCGTCGTTCGGATACTGGCGTTCAGGTCGCTTGTATGGGGCAATACTATGGTACATCTCATAATCAAAAATCCTTTCATAGGCCCGAAATCCCTAACGGGGAAGAGGAACCAGACCATCGATTGCCTTGGAGGATCGGAAGTTTGAAGTGGTAAATCGAATGGTGGGCGATGAATGCGATTTCATCTAATTTTTCGAAACCGATCATCCACGGTTCATCATTCGCGCCGTCTTCTCTCCCGAACCCACGGACGGGCGACGAGCTTTCACCCCGTGCCCAGCGGTGGAGCGGAAACCGGCGTCGGCCATGGGCGATCGAAATATCATCCCCAGAGGATGAAGCAATCATTGTGGGTTGCAGGGCAGAGCTTGAACTAGGGAAATCAGTTTCCATCTTGTAAAAGTAAGAGACGGAAGAGCATGTTACCTGATGAAGAATGGGAGAAGCAAGCAAAATCCAGACGTTTTGTTGAAGAAGAGGATGAATTTTGAAATTGCTCGAACTCTCGGAGGGGGAATAAATGAATTTTGAAAACCTAATTCCCCGCTTATTTATAAAAGGAAGGGAAGGACTAAAACACAAATATTCCATAAAAGTCACAGAGTTAACGCGTGGGGGTCACCGCAGAATCCTATTGGTTTTTCCAGTAGCACCTCACGTCAGCGGCCTGGCAGGCCATCATTTCAAATCTTCGAAAACCGAGGAAATCAGATACGCCTTTTCATAATTTCGAGGTGAATTTTTGGATACTCGGGGTAAGAAGTCGTAGTCCATGCCGGTCATAGAGTCAAGTCGATGCCCAGTAAACAAACATGCAACCTCGACTTGAGGGGCAATTGTTGTTGCATGAAATAAACCACTTCCATCGTATTCTATAAGTACAGAAGAAAGGAGCTGGCCTACACCAATGCACAATCGAAAAGAGATAATCTTTGGAATAAAGACCCCCAAGTCGCAGAAGAGAGCAACTCATTTAGAGATAGGAAGCCGCACATCGGCGACAAGCCAATACGTTTCAAGTCGGAACACGACTTGAATGGTATTAAAGACACTTAAAAGCTAAATTAAGAATGCCGTCTGATGAGCCGATCAATCCGTAGGAAATTCCATTCCCCAAGGCAGAATAGCAAGTATAAATAGACATAAGATGTGAAGGCGTGAAGAGTGTAGTTTTCCTTATGTAAAATCTAGCTTACAAGGCGGAATAGCAAGTATAAATAGACCTAAGATGTCACATGAAAAAGGGTGGAACATCTTAGCATTCTAGGAACATACCTGGCTTGGAGCCCCTGGACGTAGTCTGATTCAAAAGACGAACTGGGTCAACAATTCTTCGTGTTTACCTTGTTTTTCACATTCAATACTTAACTCAATTATACACAAATTCATTGTTTAACTAGTCAATTTTATCTAGTCCAAACAGCGGCAAAGTCCCAAGTTCTGGATTTACGGCGGCAACATCCCAAGTTCTAGAGGAACGGCTGCAACATCCCAATTTATGAAGGGACGGCGGCAATGTCCCATGTTCTGGAAGGACAGCGGCAATGTCCCAAGTTTTGGAGATACGACAACAAAGTTCTGGAGGAACGACAGCAACGTCCAAAGTTCTAGAGGGACGGTGGCAACATCCCAAGGTCTGGAGGGACGGTGGCAAAGTTTTGGGGAATGATGACAATGTCCCAAGTTCTGGATGGACAACGAAAATGTCCCAAGTTCTGATGGGACAACGGCATAGTTCTGGAGGGACGGCGGCTAAGTTCTAGAGTGACGGCGCAAAATCTTGGAGGGATGATGGCAATGTCCCATTTTCTAGATGGACAGAGGCAACGTCCAAAGTTTTGGAGGGACAACAGTAACGTCCAAAGTTTTGGTGGGACGGCGGCAAAGCTCTGGAGGGACGGCGTTAAAGTCCCAAGTTCAGGAGGGACGGCGGCAAAGTTGTGGAGGGAAGGCGGCAAAGTTCTGGAGGGAAGGCAACAAAGTTCTGGAGGGACGGCGAAAATGTCCCAAGTTCTAGATAGACGATGACAAGTTCTAGACGGACGGCGGCAACATCCCAAGTTCTGGGGGGAAGGCAGTAACATTCCAAGTTCTAGAAAGACAGCGACAAAGTTCTGGAGGGACGGCGGCAACGTCAAAAGTTCTGGAGGGATGACTGCAAATTTATGTTGGGACAACGGTAATATCCCAAGTTTTGGATGGATGGTGGCAACGTCCCAAGTTCTGGAGTGACGGTGCCAAAGTCCCATGTTCTGGAGGGAAGGTTGCAAAGTCCCAAATTCTGGATGGACGGTGGCAACATCCCAAGTTTTAGAGGGACGGCGGCAACGTCCCATGTTCTGGAGGGATGACGGCAACGTTCCAAGTTTGGAGGGACGGTGGCAACATCCCAAGTTCTGAAGGGATGGCAGCAAAGTTCTGGTGGGACGGCGGCATAGTCCAAAGTTCTAGATTGACGGCAGCAACATCCCAAGTTCTAGAGGGACGGCTGCAACATCCCAAGTTCTGGAGGGACAGCGGCAATGTCCCATATTTTGGAGGGACGAAAACAAAGTTTTGTAGGGATGACAGCAACGTCCCAAGTTCTAGAGGGACGGTGGCAATGTTGAGGGACGGGCAACGCCCAAAGTGCAAGGGTCCCAAAGTTCTCGAGGACGGGCGACAAACTTGGATGGACAATGACAAAGTTCGATGGATGACAACAAAGTTTGAGGTAGGGGCAACGCCCCAAACAAAAGGATTGTAGGGATTATGTAGGATACAACGTCCCAAGTTCTAGATAGATGGGCGCGGTGGCCAAGTTCGGAGGGACGGGGGCAATGTACCAAGTTCTAGATGGATGGGGGGGCAACGTCCCAAGTTCTTTGGGATGGTGGCGCTCGGAGAGTGGCAAAGTTCTCGGGACGGCGTTGATGTCCCAACTTGTTGATGGACGATGAACGCCCCAAGTTCGAGGATGGATGACGTCCCCAACAAAGGTTGTAAAGTCCCATTTTCTGAGGGGGGCAATGTCCCAAGTTCTGGAGGATGGTGGCAATGTTCGAGGTATGCGGGGCAATGTCCAAAGTTTTGAGGGTTCAAATGGCAATGGATGGCAAAACTCTATGGACAAAGACAAAGTTCGGAAGGATGGCGACAAACTCCCATGACGGGCAACGCCCCAAGGGAGGGATCAAGGCAATGTAATGTCCCAAGTTCTAGATGGATGGGGCAACGTCCCAAGTTCTAGAGGATGGTGGCAATGTACCAAGTTCTAGAGGATGGATGGGGCAACGCCCCAAGTTCTAAGGGATGGTAGGGGCAAGGTGGTTTCTAAAGGGACGGCGTTGATGTCCCATGTTGTTGATGGACGGCGGCAACGTCCCAAGTTCTGGAGGAACGGCGCCAACGTCCCAAGTTCTGGAGGGAAGGTTGTAAAGTCCCATTTTCTAGAGGGACGGCGGCAATGTCCCAAGTTCTAGAGGGATGGTGGCAATGTTCTGGAGGTACGGGGGCAATGTCCAAAGTTTTGGAGGGTTCAGTGGAAAAGTTCTCGAGGGATGGCGACAAACTTCTGGATGGACAAAGACAAAGTTCTGGAAGGATGGCGACAAACTTCTGGAGGTACGGGGGCAACGTCCCAAGTTCTGGAGGGACGGCGGCAAAGTTGTGTAGGGACAGTGGCAATGTCCCAAGTTTTGGATGGATGGCGGCAACGTCCCAAGTTCTGGAGGGACGGCGGCAATGTCCCAAGTTCTAGATGGATAGGGGCAACGTCCCAAGTTCTAGAGGCAATGTCCCAAGTTCTGGATGGACAGCGGCAACATCCCAAGTTCTAGAGGGACAGATGTAAAATCCCAATTTCTGAAGGGACGGCGTCAATGTCCCAAGTTCTGGAGGGACAGCGACAATGTCCCAATTTTTTGGAGGGATGACAACAACGTTCCGGAGGGAGCACAGAAACGTCCCAAGTTCTAGAGGAACGGTGGCAATGTTCTGGAGGGACGAGGGCAACGTTCTGGAAGGAAGACAACAAAGTTCTTTAGGGACGACTACAATGTCCCATGTTCTGGATGGATGGCGGTAAGTTCTGGAAGGACGGCGGCAACGTCCCAAGTTTTAGACGGACGCCGATAAAGTTTTGGAGGGACGGCGGCAACGTCCCATGTTCTGGAAGGTAGGCACCAATGTTCTGGAGGGACGGGGGCAAAGTTCTAGAGGGATGGCGGCAACGTCCCAAGTTCTGGAGGGACGGCGGTAATGTCCCAAGTTTGGAGGGACGGCGGAAACATCCCATGTTCTGAAGGGACGACGGCAAAGTTCTGGAGGGATGGTGGCAAAGTCCCAAGTTCTGGATTTACGGCGGCAACATCCCAATTTCTAGAGGGACGGCTGCAACATCTCAATTTCTGGAGGGCCGGCGGCAATGTCCCAAGTTCTGGAGGGGCGCCAATGTCCCAAGTTTTGAAGGGATGACAACAAATTTCTGGAGGAATGACAGCAACGTCCAAAGTTCTAGAGGGATGGTGGCAACATCCCAAGGTCTGGAGGGACGGTGGCAAAGTTTTGGGGGGACGACGACAATGTCCCAAGTTCTGGATGGACGACGACAACATACCAAGTTCTAATGGGACGGCGGCAGAGTTCTGGTGGGACAGCGGCAAAGTTCTATATGGATAGCGGCAAAATCTTGGAGGGACGATGGCAATGTCCCATGTTCTGGATGGACGGCGGCAACATCCCAAGTTTTGGAGGGACAGCGACACGTCCCAAGTTCTTGTGGGATTGCGGCAAATTTCTGGAGGGACGGCGTTAAAGTCCCAAGTTCAGGAGGGACGGTGGCAAAGTTCTGGAGTGAAGGCGGCAAATTTCTGGAGGGAAGGCAACAAAGTTCTGGACGGACGGCGGAAATGTCCCAAGTTCTGGATGGACGGCGGCAAGTTCTTGACGGACGGCGGCAACGTCCTATGTTCTGAAGGGACGGTGGCAATGTCCCAAGTTCTAGAAGGACGATGACAAAGTTCTAGAGGGACGACAACAAAAGTTATGTAGGGACAGCGGCAATATCCCTAGTTTTGGATGGATGGCGGCAACGTCCCAAGTTCTGGAGGAACGACGGCAACGTCCCAAGTTCTGGAGAGATGGTGCCAACGTCCCAAGTTCTGGTGGGAAGGTTGCAAAGTCCCAAATTTTGGATGGCTGGTGGCAACGTCTAATTTCTAGAATGACGGCGGCAACGTACCATGTTCTGGAGGGACGGCGGCAACGTCCCAAGTTTGGAGGGATGGCGGCAAAGTTTTGGAGGGACGGCGGCATAGTCCCAACTTCTGGATGGACGGCGGCAACATCCCAAGTTCTAGAGGGACGGCTGCAATATCCCAATTTCAGGAGAGACGGCGACAATGTCCCAAGTTCTGGAGGGAGAGCGGCAATGTCCCATGTTTTGGAGGGATGACAACAAACTTCTGTAGGGACGACATCAACGTCCCAAGTTCTAGAGGGACAGTGGCAATGTTCTGGAGGGACGGGGGCAACGTCCAAAGTTCTGGAGATGTTAGTGGCAAAGTTCTCAAGTGACGGCGATAAACTTCTGGATGGACAACGGCAAAGTTCTGGAGAGACAACGGCAATGTCCCAAATTATAGTGGGACTTCGAAAAAGTTCTAGAGGGACGGTGGCAACGACCCAAGGTCTGGAGGGATGTTGGCAAAGTTTTGGGGGGACGGCGGCAATGTCCCAAGTTGTTGTGGGACGGCGACAAAGTTCAGGAGGGACGGCGGCAAAGTTCTAGAGGGACGACGGCAATGTCCCATGTTCTGGATGGACAGAGGCAACGTCCCAAGTTTTGGAGGGACGGCGGCAACTTCCCAAGTTCTAGTGGGACGGCGGTAAAGTTCTGTACGGACGTCGATAAAGTTCTGGATGGACGGCGTTAAAGTCCCAAGTTCAGGAGGGATGGCGACAAAGTTTTGGAGGGAAGGCTACAAAGTTTTGGAAGGAAGGCAGCAAAGTTCTGGAGGGATGGCGGCAATGTCCCATGTTCTGGATGGACGATGGCAAGTTTTCGCAGGACGGCAGCAATATTCTAGAGGGACGGCGACAATGTCCCATGTTCTGGAAGGACGATGACAAAGTTCTGGAAGGATGGGGTAAACGTCCCAAGTTCTGGAGGGACGGCGGCAAAGTTATGTAAGGGCGGCGGCAATGTGCCAAGTTTACGGATGGATAGGCGATAGCGTTTCAAGTTCTAGAGGGCGGCGGCAATGTCCCAAGTTCTGGATGGATGGCGGCAATGTCCCATGTTCTGAAGGGATGGTGGCGAAGCTCTGGAGGAAAGGCGGCAAATTTCAAGAGGTACGGCGGTAATGTCCAATGTTTTTGATGGACGCAGGCAACGTCCCATGTTCTGGAGGGACGGCGGCAACATCCCATGTTCTGGAGGGACGGCTGCAAAGTCCTAATTTCTGGATGGACGGCGGCAACATCCCAAGTTCTAAAGGGAAGGCAAAGAACGTCCCAATTTTTTGAGGGGGGGAGGCAACGCCCCAAGTTTGGAGGAACGACAAAGAACATCCCATGTTCTAGAGGGACTACCGCAACATCCCAATTTGCGGACGGACCATGCAATGTCCCAAGTTCTGTAGGGACAGCGGCAATGTCCCAAGTTATAGATGGACGGCAGCAACGTTCTGGAGGGACGGTGGCAACGTCCCAAGGTCTGGAGGGATGGTGGCAAAGTTTTGGGGGGACAAAAGCAATGTCCCAAGTTCTGGATGGACGGCGAGAACATCCCAAGTTCTGGTGGGACGGCGGCAGAGTTTTGGAGGGATGGCGGCAAAGTTCTAGAGGGACGGCGACAAAATCTTGGAGGTACGACGGCAATGTACCATGTTTTGGATGGACAGAGGTAACCTCCCTAGTTTTGGAGGGACAGCGGCAATGTCCCAAGTTCTGGTGGGAAGGCGGCAAAGTTCTGTTGGGATGGCGGCAAAATTCTGGAGGGACGGCGTTAAATTCCCTAGTTCAGGAAGGACGGTGACAAAGTTTTGGAGGGAAGGCGGCAAAGTCCTGGAGGGACGGCGACAAAGTTCTGGAGGGATGGCGGCAAAGTTATGGAGGGACGACGAAAACGTCCCAAGCTCTAGAAGGACGGTGACAGTTCTTGAGGGACGGTGATAACGTCCCAAGTTCTGGAGGGACGGCGGCAATGTCCTAAGTTCTGGATGGATTGCAGCAACGTCGCAAGTTCTGGAGGGACGGCGCCAACGTCCTACGTTCTAGAGGGAAGGTTGCAAAGTCCCAAATTCTGGATGTACGGAGGTAACGTTCTAAGTTCTAGAGGGACAGCGGCAACTTCCCAAGTTCTGAAGGGACGGCGGCAAAGTCCCAAGTCTAGAGGGACGGCGGAAACGTCCTAAGTTCTGAAGCGACAGCGCAAAGTTTTAGAGGGACGACGGCAAAGTCCCAAGTTCTAGATTGATGGCAGCAACATCCAAATTTCTAAAGGGACGACTGCAACATCCCAATTTCTGGAGGGACAGCGGCAATGTCCTATGTTTTGGAGGTACGGTAGCTAAGTTCTGGAGGGATGACAACAACGTCCCAAGTTCTAGAGGGACGGCGGCAATATTCAGGAGAGACAGGGGCAATGTCCCAAGTTCTGGAGGGGTCAGTGGTAAAGTTCTCTAGGGACGGTAACAAACTTCTGGATGGACAACAACAAAGTTCTGGAGGGACATCGGCAATGTCCCAAGTTATAGAGGGACGGCAACAAAATTCTGGAGGGACGGTGGCAACGTCCCATGGTCTGAAGGGACGGTGGCAAAGTTCTGGGGGGACGATGGCAATGTCCCAAGTTCTGGATGGATGGCAGCAACGTCCCAAGTTCTGGTGGGATGGCGGCAAAGTTCTGGAGGGACGGCGACAAAGTTCTAGAGGGATGACGGCAATGTCCCATGTTCTGGATGGATATGGGAAACATCCCATTATTTGGAGGAACAGCGGCAACGCCCCAAGTTCTGGTGTGGCGGCGGTAAAGTTCTGTTGGGACGGGGGCAAAGTTCTGGAGGGAAGGCGACAAAGTTCTTGTGGGAAGGCAGCAATGTTCTGGAGGGACGGCGGCAACGTCCCAAGTTCTGGTTGTATAGCGGTATGTTCTGGACGGACGATGGCAACTTCCAATGTTCTGGACGGACAGCCGCAAAGTTCTGGAGGGAGGCGGCAACTTTCCAAGTTCTGGAAGGACGGTGACAAAATTTTTAGTGGGACGGGGGCAACGTCCCAAGTTCTGGAGGGACGACGGCAAAGTTATGTAGGGACAGCGGCAATGTCCCAAGTTCTGGATGGATGGTGGCAACGTCCCAAGTTCTGGAGGGACGACGGCAATCTCCCAAGTTCTGGATGGATGGCGGCAACGTCCCATGTTTTGGAGGGACAGTGGCGAAGTTCTGGAGGGTAGGTTGCAAAGTTCTAGAGGGACGGCGATGATGTCCCATGTTGTTGATGGACGGCGGCAACGTCCCAAGTTCTAGAGGGATGGCAGCAACGTCCCAAGTTCTGGAGGGATGGAGGAAACATCCCCAGTTTGGAGGGACGGAAGCAACATCCCAAGTTCTAGAGGGACGGCTGTAACATCCCAATTTCTAGAGGGACGGCGGTAATGTCCCATGTTCTGGAGGGACAGTGGCAATGTCCCAAGTTTTAGAGGGATGATAACGAAGTTATGAAGGGACGACAGCAACGTCCCAAGTTCTAGAGGGACAGTGGAAACATACCAAGGTCTAGAGGGACGGTGGAAAAGTTTTGGGGGGACAACAAAATGTCCCAAGTTCTGGATGGACGGCGACAACATCCCCAGTTCTAGAGGGACGGCGGCAACGTCCCAAGTTCTTGAGGAACGGAGGCATAGTCCCAAGTTTGGAGGTATGGAGGCAACGTCCCATGTTCTGAAGCGACGGTGGCAAAGTTCTGGAGGAACTGCGACAAAGTCCCATGTTCTGGAAGGACGGCAGCAACATCCCAATTTCTAGAGGGACGGCTGCAACATCCCAATTTCTGGAGGGACAGCGGCAATGTCCCATGTTTTGGAGAGACGGCAGCAAAGTTCTGGAGGGACAACAGCAACGTCCCAAGTTCTAGAGGGATGGTGGCAATGTTCATGAGGGACGGGGATCCATTGCTCGATTTTGCTGCACAACGTCCCAAGTTCTGGAGGGGTCAGTGGCAAAGTTCTCGAGGGACGGAAACAAACTTCTGATTGGACAATAGGAAAGTTCTGGAGGGACAGCGGCAATGTCCCAAGTTATAGAGGGACGACAGCAAAGTTCTGGAGAGACGGTGGTAAATTTCTGGAGGGACGGCGGCAACATCCCAAGTTCTAGTAGGACGGCGACAAAGTTCTGGAGGGACGGCGACAACGTCCCAAGTTCTGGAGGGATGGCGGAAATGTCCCAAGTTCTGGATGGATGGCGGCAACATCCTTAGTTCTGGAGGGACGGCGCCAACGTCCCACGTTCTAGAGGGAAGGTTGCAAAGTCCCAAATTCTGGATGTACGGCGCCAACATCCCAAGTTCTGGAGGGACGATGGCAACGTCCCAAGTTCTGAAGCGACGACGGCAAAGGTTTGGAGGGATAGCGGCAAAGTCCTAAGTTCTGGATGGACGGCAGCAACATCCCAATTTCTAGAGGGACGGCTGCAACATCCTAAGTTCTGGAGGGACAGCGGCAATGTCCCATGTTCTGGATGGATGGCGGCAATATCCCAAGTTCTGGAGGGATGGCTCCAACGTCCTACGTTCTAGAGGGAAGGTTGCAAAGTCCCAAATTCCTGATTTATGGAGGTAACGTCCTAAGTTCTAGAGGGATGGCGGCAACGTCTCAAGTTCTGAAGGGACGGCGGCAAAGTCCCAAGTCAATAGGGACGGCGGCAATGTCCCAAGTTCTGAAGCGACGACGCAAAGTTTTGGAGGGTCGATGGCAAAGTCCAAAGTTCTAGATGGAAGGCAGCAACATCCAAATTTCTAGACGGACGACTACAACATCCCAATTTCTGGAGGGACAGCGGCAATGTCCCATGTTTTGGAGGTACGGTAGCAAAGTTCTGCAGGGATGACATCAACATCCCAAGTACTAGGGAGACGGTGGAAATGTTCAGGAGAGACGGGGGCAACGTCCCATGTTCTGGAGGGGTCAGTGGCAAAGTTCTCTAGGGACAGCGACAAACTTCTGGGTGGACAACAATAAAGTTCTGGAGGGACATCGTCAATGTCCCAAGTTATAGAGGAACGGAAACAAAATTCTTGAGGGATGGTGGCAACGTCCCATATCCTGGAGGGATGTGGCAAAGTTCTGGGAGGACGATGGCAATGTCCCAAGTTCTGGATGGATGGCGGCAACGTCACATGTTCTGGTGGGACGGCGACAAAGATCTGGAGGGATGGTGACAAAGTTCTAGGGATAGATAGAGGCAACGTCCTAATATTTGAAGGGACGGTGGCAACACCCCAAGTTCTGGTGTGACGGCGGCAAAGTTCTGGAGGGACGGCGGCAAAGTTCTGGAGGGAAGGCAGCAAAGTTCTGGAGAGACGCGGCAACATCCCAAGTTCTGGATGGACAGCGGTAAGTTCTGGTTGGACGGTGGCAACGTCCCATGTTCTAAACGGATAGCCGCAAAATTCTGGAGGGAGGCGGCAACGACCCAAGTTCTGGAAGGACGGCGACAAATTTCTGGAGGGATGGGGGCAACGTCCCAAGTTCTGGAGGGACGATGGCAAAGTTATGTAGGGATAGCGGCAATGTTCCAAGTTCTGGATGGATGGTGGCAACGTCCCATGTTCTGGAAGGACGGCGGCAATGTCCCAAGTTCTGGATGGATGGCGGCAACGTCCCATGTTCTGGAGGGACGGTGGCGAAGTTTTGGAGGGAAGGTGGCAAAGTTCTAGAGGGACGGCGGCGATGTCCCATTTGTGTTGATGGTCGGCGTCAACGTGCCATGTTATAGAGGGACGGCAGCAATGTCCCAAGTTCTGGAGGGATGGAGGCAATGTCCCAAGTTTATTGGGACTGCAGCAAGATCCGAAGTTCTAGAGGGACGGCGGCAATGTCCCAAGTTCTGGAGGGACATCGGCAATGTCCCAAGTTTTGGAGGGATGACAACGAAGTTCTGGAGGGATGACAGTAACGTCCCAAGTTCTAGAGGGACGGTGGAAACATACCAAGGTCTGGAGGGACGGTGGCAAAGTTTTGGGGGGACGACGACAATGTCCCAAGTTCTGGATGGATGGCGACAACGTCCCCAGTTCTTGAGGGACGGCGGCAATGTCCCAAGTTCTTGAGGGATGGCGGCATAGTCCCAAGTTTGGAGGGACGACAGCAATGTCCCATTTCTGAAGTGACGGCGGCAAAGTTCTGGAGGGACGGCGGCAAAGTCCCAAGTTCTGGATGGATGGCAGAAACATCCCAATTTCTAGAGGGACGGCTGCAACATCCCATTTTCTGGAGGGATAGCGGCAATGTCCCAAGTTTTGGAGAGATGGCAGCAAAGTTCTGGAGGGACGACAGCAACTTCCCAAGTTCTAGAGGGACGGTGGCAATGTTTAGGAGGGATGGGGATCCATTTCTCGATTTTGCTGCACAACGTCCCAAGTTCTGGAGGGGTCAGGGGCAAAGTTCTCGAGGGCCGATGTCAAACTTCTGATTGGACAATAGGAAAGTTCTGGAGGGATAGCGATAATGTCCCATGTTATAGAGGGACGGCAGCAAAGTTCAGGAGGGACGGTGGCAACGTCCCAAGTTATGGAGGGATGGTGGCAAAGTTTTGGGGGGACGGCGGCAAAATTTTGGAGGGACGACAGCAATGTCCTATGTTCTGGATGGACAGAGGCAATGTCCCAAGTTTTGGAGGGACGGTGGCAATGTCCCAAGTTCTGGTGGGAAGGCAGCAAAGTTCAAGAGGGACGGCGGCAAAATCTTGGAGGTACGACGACAATGTCCCATGTTCTGGATGGACAGAGGCAATGTCCCAAGTTTTTGAGGGACGGCGGCAATGTCCCATGTTCTGGTGGCAAGGTGGCAAAGTTCTGTAGGGACGGCGGCAAAGTCCCAAGTTTAGGAGGGACGGCGACAAAGTTCTGGAGGGAAGGCGACAAAGTTTTGGAGGGAAGGCAACAAAGTTCAGGAGGGATGGCAGCAATGTCCCAAGTTCTGGATGGATGACGGCAAGTTTAGGATGGACGGCGACAACATCCTAAGTTCTGGAGGGATGACAGTAAAGTTTTGGAGGGACGGAAGCAACGTCCCAAGTTCTAGAAGGATGACGATAAAGTTCTGGTGAGATGGCGACAACGTCCCAAGTTCTGTAGGGACGGCGGAAATATCCTAAGTTCTGGATGGATGTCGGCAACTTCCCAAGTTCTGGAGGGACGGAGCCAACGTCCTACGTTCTAGAGGTAAGGTTGCAAAGTCCTAAATTCAGGATGTACGGTGCCAACGTCTTAAGTTCTAGAGGGACGGCAGCAAAGTCCCACGTTCTAGAGGGAGGACGGCAACGTCCCATGTTCTGAAGCGACGGCGGCAAAGTTTTGGAGGGATGGCGGCAAAGTCCCAAGTTCTGGATGGACGGCAGCAACATCCCAATTTCTAGAAGGACGGCTGCAACATCCCAATTTCTGTAGGGACAACGGCAATGTCCCAAGTTTTGGAGGGATGGCAGCAAAGATCTGGAGGGATGACATCAACGTACCAAGTTCTAGAGGGACGGTGGCAATGTTCCAGAGGGACGGGGGCAACGTCCCATGTTCTGGAGGGGTCAGTGGCAAAGTTCTCGAGGGACGGCAAAAAACTTCTGGATGGACAACAATAAAGTTCGAGGGACAGTGGCAATGTCTCAAGTTTTAGAGGGACGACAACAAAGTTCTGGAGGGACGGTGGCACCGTCCCAAGGTCTGGAGGGACTGTGGCAAAGTTTTGGGGGGACAACGGCAATGTCCCAAGTTCTAGATGGACGGCGACAACGTCCCATGTTTTGGTGGGACGGCGACATAGTTCTGGAGGGACGACAGGAAATTTCAAGAGGGACGGAGGCAAAATCTTGGAGGGACAATGGCAATGTCCCATGTTCTGGATTGACAGAGGCAACGTCCCAAGTTTTGGTGGGACGGCGGCAACGTCCCAAGTTCTGGTGGGAAGGCAGCAAAGTTGTGTGGGGACATCGACAAAGTTCTGGAGGGATGGCGTTGAAGTCCCATGTTCAGGAGGGACGGCGACAAAGTTCTGAAGGGAAGGCGGCAAAGTTTTGGATGGAAGCCAGCAAAGTTATAGAGGAATGGCGGCAATGTCCAGAGTTCTGGATGGATGGCGGCAAGTTCTGGAGGGACGGCGTCTAGAGGGATGGCGGCACAATTCTGGAAGGACGGCGGCAACGTCCCAAGTTCTAGAAGGACAATGATAAAGTTTTGGAGGGACGGCGGCAACGTCCCAAGTTATGGAGGGACGGCGGTAATGTCCCAAGTTCTGGATGGATGGCGGCAACATCCCAAGTTCTGGAGGGACGGTGCCAACATCCCACGTTCTAGAGGGAAGGTTGCGAAGTCCCAAATTCTGGAAGTACGGCGCAATGTTTTGGGGGTACGACGGCAAAGACCCAAGTTCTGGATGGACAACAACAACATCTAAATTTCTAGAGGAACGGCTGCAACATCCCAATTTCTGGAGGGACAATAGCAATGTCCAAAATTTTGGAGGTACGGTAGCAATGTTCTTGAGGGATGACATCAACGTCCCAAGTTCTAGAGGGACTGTGGCAATGGAGAGACGGGGGCAACGTCCCAAGTTCTGGAGGGGTCAGTGGCAAAGTTCTCTAGGGGCGACGACAAACTTCTGGATGGACAACAAAAAAGTTCTGGAGGGACAGCGGCAATGTCCAAAGTTATTGAGGGACGACAACAATGTTCTGAAGGGACTGTGGCAACGTCCCATGGTCTGGAGGGACGGTGGCAAAGTTCTGGGGGGATGATGGCAATGTCCTAAGTTCTGGATGGACCGCGGCAACATCCCAACTTCTGGTGGGACGGCGGTAAAGTTCTGAAGGGACGGCGACAAAGTTCTGGATGGACGGCGACAATGTCCCATGTTCTGGATGGACATAGACAATGTCCCAAGATTTGGAGGGACGGCAGCAATGCCCCAACTTCTGGTGTGACAACGGCAAAGTTCTGTTGGGATGGCGGAAAAGTTCTATTGGGACGGCGGCAAAGTTCTGGAGGGAAGGCAGCAATGTTCTGGCGGGACGGCGGCAACGTCCCAAGTTCTGGATGGACGGCTGCAATGTCTCAAGTTCTAGAGGGATGGCGGCAACTTCCCAAGTTCTGGAGGGACAGGGGCAACGTCCCAAGTTCTGGAGGGACGGCGGCAACGTCCCAAGTTATGGAAGGATGGCGACAAATTTCTGGAGGGACGGGGGCAACGTCCCAAGTTTTGGAGGGACGGCGGAAAAGTTATGTAGGGACAACAGCAATGTCCCAAGTTCTGGATGGGTGGAGGCAACGTCCCAAGGTCTAGAAGGACGGCAGCAATGTCCCATGTTCTGGATGGATGGCGGCAACGTCCCATGTTCTGGTGGGATGGCGGCGAAGTTCTAGAGGTATGGTGGCAAAGTTCTAGAGGGACGGCGGCGATGTCCCATGTTGTTGATGGACGGCGGCAACGTCCTAAGTTTTGGAGGGACAACGCCAACGTCCCATGTCCTGGAGGGAAGGTTACAAAGTCGTAAATTTTGGATGGAGGGCGGCAACGTCCCAAGTTCTAGATGGATGGCCTCAAAATCCCAAGTTCTGGAGGGAAGGTGGCAACGTCCCATGTTTGGAGGTACGACCACAACGTCCTAAGTTGTGAAGGAACGGCGGCAAAGTTCTAGAGGGACTGTGGCAAGTCCCATGTTCTGGATGGACGACAGCAACATCCCAAGTTCTAGAGGGACGGCTGCAACATCCCAATTTCTGGAGGGACGGTGGCAATGTCCTAAGTTCTGGAGGGACAGTGGCAATGTCCCAAGTTCTGGTGGGATGACACCAACGTCCCAAGTTCTAGAGGGTCGGTGGCAATGTTCTGGAGGGACGGGGGCAATGTCCCAAATTCTAGAGGGGTCAGTGGCATAGTTCTCGAGGGATGGCGACAAACTTCTAAATGGAAAACAACAAAGTTCTGCAGGGACAGCGGCAATGTCCCAAGCTATATAGGGACGGCGGCAAAGTTCTGGAGGGACGGTGGAAAAGTTTGGGGGGGTGACGGCAAAGTCCCAAGTTCTGGATGGACGGTGGCAACATCCCAAGTTCTAGAGGGACGACAGCAACATCTAAATTTCCGGCGGCAATGCCCTAAGTTCAGGAGGGATAGTGGCAATGTCCCAAGTTTTGGAGGGACGACAACAAAGTTCTGGAGGGACAACAGCAACGTCCCAAGTTCAAGAGGGATGGTGGTAATGTTCTGGAGGGACGGGGGCAATGTCCCAAGTTCTAGATGGGTCAGTGGAGAAGTTCTCGAGGGACGGCGACAAACTCCTAAATGGACAACGACAAAGTTCTGGAGGGAGAGCGGCAATGTCCCAAGTTAAAGAGGGATGGCGGCAAAGTTCTAGAGGGACGGTGCAATGTCCCAAGGTCTGGAGGGACGGCGGCAAAGTTCTGGGGGGACGATGGCAATGTCCCATGTTCTGGATGGACGGCGGCAATGTCCCAAGTTCTGGTGGGACGGGGCAAAGTTTAGGAGGGATGGAGGCAAAGTTCTAGGGGGAAGGCGGCAAAGTTTTGGAAGGAAAGTAACAATGTTCTGGAGGGACGGCGGCAATGTAGCAAGTTTTGGATGGATGGAGGAAAGTTATGGACGGACGATGGCAACGTCCCAAGTTCTGGACGGACGGCGGCAAAGTTCTGGAGGGACGGCGACAACTTCCTAAGTTCTGGAAAGACGGTGACAAAGTTTTGGAGGGACGGGGGCAACGTCCCAAGTTCTAGAGGGACGGCGGCATAGTTCTGGAGGGACGGGGGCAACATCCCAAGTTCTGGAGGGACGGCGGCAAAGTTATGTAGGGACAGCGGCAATGTCCCAAGTTCTGGATGGATGGCGGTAACGTCCCAAATTCTGGAGGGACAGCGGCAATGTCCCATGTTCTGGATGGATGGCGGCAATGTCCCAAGTTCTGGAGGGATGCTGGTGAAGCTCTGGAGGGAAGGTGGCAAAGTTCTAGAGGGACGGCGACAATGTCCAATGGTCTTGATGGATGGCGGCAACGTCCCAAGTTCTGGATGGACGGCGCCAACGTCCCAAGTTCTGGAGGGACGGCTTTACAAAGTCCCAAGTCTGGATGGACGGCGGCAACATTCCAAGTTCTAGAGGGACGGCGGTAACGTCCCAAGTTTTGGATGGACGGGGGCAACATCCCAATTTATAGAGGGATGGCGGCAACGTCCCAAGTTCTAGAGGGACGGCGAAACATCCCAAGTTTGGAGGGATGGTGACAACGTCCCATGTTCTGAAGGGACGACGACAAAATTCTGGAGGGACGGCGGCAAAGTCCAAAGTTCTGGATGGACGGTGGCAACATCCCAAGTTCTAGAGGGACGGCTACAACATCCCAATTTCTGGATGGACAGCGGCAATGTCCCAAGTTTTGGAGGGACAGCGGCACTATCCCTACAACATCCCAATTTCTAGAGGGATGGTGGCAATGTCCTGGAGGGACGGTGACAACGTCCCAAGTTCTGGAGTGGTCAGTGGCAAAGTTCTCAAGGGACGGCGACAAACTTCTGGATGGACAACATCAAAGTTCTGGAGGGACAGTGGCAGTGTCCCAAGTTATAGAGGGACAGCGGCAAAGTTCTGGAGGGACGGTGGCAACGTCCCAAGGTCTGGAGGGACGGTGGTAAAGTTTTTGGGGGATGACGGCAATGTCCCATGTTCTGGATGGACGGTGGAAACATTCCAAGTTCTGGTGGGACGGCGGCAAAGTTCTGGAGGGACGGCAACAAAGTTCAAGAGGGACGGCGACAAAATTCAAGAGGTACAACAACAAAAATTCCCATGTTCTAGATAGACGGAGACAACGTCCCAAGTTTTGGAGGGATATAGGCAATGTCCCAAGTTCTTGTGGGACGGTGGAAAAGTTCTGTAGGGACGGCGGCAACGTTCTGGAGGGACGGCGGCAAAGTTCTGGAGGGACGGGGCAACTTCCCATGTTCTGGAGGGACGACGGCAAAGTTATGTAGGGACAACGGCAATGTCCCAAGTTCTGGATGGATAGCGGCAACGTCCCAAATTCTGGAGGGACGGCGGCAATGTCCTAAGTTCTGGATGGATGGCGGCAATGTCCCAAGTTCTGGAGGGACGGTGGCTAAACTCTGGAGGGAAGGCGGTAAAGTTCTAGAGGGACGGCGGCAATGTCCAATGGTCTTGATGGATGGCGGGAACGTCCCTAGTTCTGGAGGAACGGTGCCAACGTCCCAAGTTCTAGAGGGACGGCTGCAAAGTCCCAAGTTCTGGATGGACGGCGGGAACGTCCCAAGTTCTAGAGATATGGCGACAATGTCCCAAGTTCTAGAGGGACAGCGGCAATGTCCCAAGTTTGGTGGGATGGTGACAACGTCCCAAGTTCTAAAGGGACGACGGCAAAATTTTGGAGGGACGGCAGCAAAGTCCCAAGTTCTGGATGGACGGCGGCAACATCCCAAGTTCTAGAGGGACTCCTACAACATCCCAATTTCTGGAGGGACAGCGGCAATGTCCAAAGTTTTGGAGGGACAGCGGCAATGTCCCAAGTACTAGAGGGACGGTTTCAATGTTCTGGAGGGACGGTGGCAACGTCGCATGTTCTGGAGGGGTCAATGGAAAAGTTCTCAAAGGACGGCGACAAACTTATGGATTGAGAATGACACATTTCTGGAGTGACAGCGGCAATGTCCCAAGTTATAGAGGGATAGCGGCAAAGTTCTGGAGGGACGGTGGCAACGTCCCAAGGTCTGGAGGGACGGTGGCAAAGTTTTGGGGGGATGATGGCAATGTCCCAAGTTCTGGTGGGACGACGGCAATGTTCTGGAGGGATGACAACAAAGTTCAAGAAGGACGGCGGCAAAATTCAGGAGGTACGACGACAATGTCCCATGTTTTAGATAGACGGAGGCAACGTCCCCTGTTTTGGAGGGACGGAGGCAACGTCCCAAGTTCTGGTGGGACGGAAAAAAAGTTATGTAGGGACGGCGAAAAAGTTCTCGAGGGACGGCGTTAAAGTTCCAAAGTTCAGGAGGGACGTCAACAAAGTTCTGGAGGGAAGGCGGCAAAGTTGAGGAGGGAAGGCAACAAAGTTCTAGAGGGACGACGGCAATGTCCCAAGTTCTGGATAGACGGCGGCAAGTTCTGGATGGACGGCGACAATGTACCAAGTTCTGGACGGATGGCGGCAAAGTTCTGGAGGGACGGCAGCAACGTTCCAAGTTCTGGAGGGACGGCTGCAAAGTTATGTAGGGACAACGGCAATGTCCCAAGTTCGGATGGATGGCGGCAACGTCCCAAGTTCTAGAGGTACATCGGCAATGTCCCAAGTTCTGGAAGAATGGCGGCAACGTCCCAAGTTCTGGAGGGACGTCGCCAATGTCCCAAGTTCTGGAGGGAAGGTTGCAAAGTCCCAAATTCTGGATGGACAGCGGCAACGACCCACGTTTTAGAGGGACGGTGGCAACGTCCCAATTTCTAAAGAGACGGCGGCAAAGTTCTTGAGGGATGGTGGCAAAGTCCCAAGTTCTGGATGGACGGCAGCAACATCCCAATTTCTAGAGGGACGGCTTCAACATCCCAATTTCTGGAGGGACAGTGGCAATGTTCCATGTTTTGGAGGGACGGCAGCAAAGTTCTGGAGGGACGTCAGCGAAGTCCGAAGTTCTAGAGGGATGGTGGCAATGTTCTGGAGGGAAGGGGGCAACATCCCAAGTTCTGGAGGGGTTAGTGGCAAAGTTCTCGAGGGACGGTGACACACTTTTGGAGGGACACTGCTATGTTCTGGAGGGATAGCGGCAATGTTCTAAGTTATAAAGGTACGGCAGCAAAGTTCTGGAGGGACGGTGGGAACGTCCCAAGGTCTAGAGGGACGGTGGCAAAGTTCTGTGGGGACAACGGCAATGTCCCGTGTTCTGGATGGACGGCGGCAACGTCCCAAGTTCTGGTTGGACGGCGGCAAAGTTCTGGAGGGATGCTGACAGAGTTCTGGAGGGACAACGACAAATTTCTGGAGGGACGACGACAATGTCCCATGTTCTAGATGGACGGGGGCAACGTTTACAATTTTGGAGGGACGGCGGCAACGCCCCAAGTTCTGGTGTGACGGCGGTAAAGTTCTGCTGGGACGGCGATAATGTTCTAGAGAACAGTGTTAAAGTCCCAAGTTTAGGTGGGACGGTGGCAAAGTTCTAGAGGGATAGCGGCAAAGTTCTGGAAGGAAGGCAGCAAAGTTCTGGGGGGGACGGTGGCAATGTCCCAAGTTCTGAATGGATGGAGGCAAATTTTTGGTGGGACGGCGGCAACGTCCCAAGTTTTGGAATTACGGCAACAAAGTTCTGGAGGAACGGGGGTAACGTCCCAAGTTCTGGAGGGACGACAGCAATGTTATGTAAGGACAGCGGCAATGTCCCAAGTTCTAGATGGATGGCGGCAACGTCCCAAGTTCCTGAGGGACGGCAGCAATGTCCCAAGTTCTGGATGGATGGCGGCAACGTCCCAAATTCTGGAGGGACGGTGGCGAAGCTCTGGAGGGAAGGTGGGAAATTTCTAGAGGGACGGCGGCGATGTCCCATGTTGTTGATGGAAAATGCCAGCATCCCAAGTTCTGGAGGGAAGGTTTCAAAGTCCCAAATTCTAAATGGACGGCGACAACGTCCCAAGTTCTAGAGGGACAGCGACAACATCCCAAGTTCTGGGGGGACGGCGGCACCGTCCCAACTTTGGTGGGACGGAGGAAATGTCCTAAGTTCTGGATGGACGGCGGTAAAGTTCTGGAGGGACAGCGGCAATGTCCCAAGTTCTGGAAGGATGGCGACAAAGATCTTTAGGGACGAGGGCAACATCCCATGTTCTGGAGGGACGGCGGCAAAGTTATGTAGGGACAGCGGCAATGTTCCATGTTCTGGATGGATGGCGGCAACGTCCCAAGTTCTGGATAGACGGCAGCAATGTCCCTAATTGTTGATGGATGGCGGATTAGTCCCATGTTATTGAGGGACGGGGCCAACGTCCTAAGTTCTGGAGAGAAGGTTGAAAAGTCCAATATTCTGGATGGACGGCGGCAACGTCCCAAGATCTAGAGGGATAACGGCAACATCCCAAGTTCTATAGGGATGGTGGCAATGTCCCATGTTCTGAAAGGAAAGCGGCAATGTCCCTAGTTCTGGATGGACAATGGCAATGTCCCAAGTTCTGGAAGGATGGCGACAAAGTTCTTTAGGGACGAGGGCAATATCCCATGTTCTGGAGGGACGGCGGCAAAGTTATGTAGGGACAGCAGCAATGTTCCAAGTTTTGGATGGATGGTGGCAACGTCCCAAGTTCTGGACAGACGGCAGCAATGTCCCTAGTTGTTGATGGATGGCGGCAACGTCCCAAGTTATTGAGGGACGGGGCCAACGTCCTAAGTTCTGGAGAGAAGGTTGAAAAGTCCCAAATTCTGGATGGACGGCGGCAACGTCCCAAGATCTAGAGGGATAGCGGCAACGTCCCAAGTTCTATAGGGATGGCGGCAATGTCCCAAGTTCTGAAAGGACAGCGGCAATGTCCCTAGTTCTGGATGGATGGCGGCAACGTCTCAAGTTCTGGAAGGACGGCGCCAACGTCTCAAGTTCTGGAGGAAAGGTTGTAAAGTCCCAAATTCTGGATGGACGGCGGCAACTCCCAAGTTCTAGAGGGACGCCGGCAACGTCCCAAGTTCTGAAGCGACGGCGGCAAATTTCTAGAGGGACGGCGGCAATGTCCCAAGTTCTGGATGGAAGGCAGCATCATCCCAATATCTAGAGGGACGGCTGCAACATCCCAATTTCTATAGGGAAAGCGGCAATGTCCCATGTTGTGGAGGGACGACAGAAAAGGTTTGGAGGGACGGCTGCAAAGTTCTGGAGGGACGACAACAACGTCCCAAGTTCTAGAGGGACGGTGGACAACGACATAGTTCTGGAGGGATAGCGGCAATTTCCAAAGTTATAGAGGGACAGCATAAATGTTCTGGAGGGATGGTGGGAACGTCCCAAGGTCTGGAGGGACGGTGGCAAATTTTTGGGGGGATGGCGGCAATGTCCCAAGTTCTGGATGGACGGAGGTAAGTCCCACGTTCTGGTGAGACGGGGGCAAAGTTCTGGAGGGACGGTGACATAATTCTGGAGGGACGGCGGCAAAGTTCTGGCGGGACGACGACAATGTCCCATGTTCTGGATGGATGGAGGCAACATTCCAAGTTTAGGAGGGACGGCGGCAACGCCCCAAGTTCTGGTGTGACGGCGGTAAAGTTCTGTTGGGACGGCGGTAAAGTTCTGGAGGGACGGCATTAAAGTCCCAAGTTCAGGAGGAACGGCGGCAAAGTTCTGGAGGGAAGGAGGCAATGTTCTGGAGGGAAGGCAGGGAAGTTCTGGAGGGACGGTGGAAATGTCCCTTGTTCTTGATGGACGGCGGTAAGTTCTAGATGGACGGCAGCAAATTTCTCGAGGGACGGCGGCAATGTCCCAAGTTCTGGAAGGACGGCGACAAAGTTCAGGAGGGATAGGGCAGCGTCCCAAATACTAGAGGGATGTTGGCAAAGTTCTGGAATAGAGGGACGGCGGCAACGTTCAAAGTTCTGGAGGGACTGTGGCGAAGCTCTGGAGGGAAGGCGGCAAAGTTCTAGAGGGGACGGCGGTAATATCTTATGTTCTTGATGGATGGTGGCAACGTCCCAAGTTCTGTAGTGATGGCGGCAACGTCCGAAGTTCTAGAGGGAAGGCGCAACATCCTAAGTTTTGGATGGATGGTGGTAACATCCCAAGTTCTGGAGGGACGGCGTTAAAGTCTCAAGTGCAGGAGGGACGACGGAAAAGTTCTGGAGGGAAGGTGGCAAAGTTCTGGAGGGAAGGCGACAAAGTTCTAGAAGGACGGCGGCAATGTCCATGTTATGGATGGACAGCGGCAACGTCCCAAGTTTGAGATGGACGGCGGTAATGTCCCAAGTTCTTGAGGGATGGCGGCAAAGTTCTGGAGGGATGGTGGCAACATCCCAATTTCTAAAGGGACGACGGTAACATCCCAAGTTTTGGAGGGACGGCGGCAATGTACCAAGTTCTGGTGGGACGGTGCCAATGTCGCCTGTTCTGGAGGGACGGCAGCAAAATTCTAGATGGACGACGACAAAGTTTTAGAAATACAACAGCAAACTTCTGGAGGGACGGCGGCAACGTCCCAAGTTCTGGAGGGACGGCGTCAGTGTCCCAAGTTTTGGAGGGATGGCAAGAATGTTCTGGAGGGACAACAGAAACATCCCAAGTTCTAGAGGGACGATGGCAAAGTTCTGGAGGGACGGGGGAAACGTCCCAAGATCTGGAGGGGTCAGTGGCAAAGTTCACGAGGGAGGGCGAGAAAGTTCTGGATGAACAACGGCAAAGTTCTCGAGGGACGGCGGCAAAGTTCTGGAGGGACGGTCGCAACGTCCCAAAGTCTGGAGGGATGGTGGAAAAGTTCTGGAGGGACGGCGGCAATATCCCAAGTTCTGGATGGACGGCGACAACGTCCCAAGTTCTGGTGGGACAGCGGTAAAGATCTTGAGGGACGACAACAACATCCAAAGTTCTCGAGGGATGGGGGCAAAGTCCCATGTTCTGGATGGACAACAGAAACGTCTAAAGTTCTGGATGGAAGGTGGCAGAGTTTTGGACTAGAGGGACGTCAGCAACGTCCCAAGTTCTGGAGGGACGGTGGCGAAGCTCTTGAGGGACGACGACAAAGTTCTGGAGTGACGCCGACAATGTCCCATATTCTGGATGGACGGAGGCCCACAATACGCCATACACTGTACATCCTGGAGAAACACAAATGTACCGGGAACTACGAGAAAACTTTTGGTGGAGAGGAATGAAAAGGCCAATAACTCATTTCGTAAGGAAATGTTTAACTTGCCAACAAGTTAAGGCAGACCAACAACGACCATCGGGATTACAGAACCGTGTGGAAATACCAGAATAGAAATGGGAAAACATCGCTATGGATTTCGTCACGGGTTTTCCCAAGACGATTAAAAATCACGATGCTATCTGGGTTGTGGTGGATAGGCTCACTAAGTCAGCTCATGTCATTCCTATCCGTATGACTTATTCAATGGATAAGATTTCACAATTATACGTAGCGGAAGTGGTTTGACTACATGGTGTACCTGTTTCAATCGTGACAGATAGAGACCCCCGGTTCACCTCAAACTTCTGGAGAAGTTTACAGCAAGCTTTGGGAACTAGACTAAACTTCATTATAGCATACCATCCTCAAACAGATGGACAATCAGAAAGGACCATACAAACTTTGGAGGATATGTTGAGGGCTTGCGCCCTGGATTTTGAAGGAAGCTGGGAAACTTATCTCCCTCTGATAGAATTTTCATACAACAACAGTTATCAGGCTACAATACAAATGGCACAGTTTGAAGCACTTTATGGGAAAAAGTGCAGGTCGCCTATCTGTAAGGACGAAGTTGGAGTCCGAAAAATATAAGGACCCGAACTTGTGGAGAAATCAGTGGAAACAATTTCACGAATCAGGGAAAGAATCAAGACAGCTCAAGATCGTCAGAAGTTATATGCCGACACACGGAGAAAGGATCTACACTTTGAAGTCGGTGATAAAGTATTCCTAAAGGTTGCAACAATGAAAGGACTGGTTCGTTTTGGAAAGAGAGGTAAGCTAAAACCCCGCTTCATAGGACCTTTCGACATTTTGGACAAGGTCGGAGACGTAGCCTACCGAATAGCCATGCCGCCAGAATTATCTCAAGTACACAATGTGTTCCACGTGTCTACACTTAGGAAGTACTTGAGTGACCCAGATCATATTGTCGATTTCAAGGATCTAAGCTTAAGTAGCAACCTCACATTCGAAGAAGTACCTCGTGACTATTTTGGGAAGACGAGATCGTAGCTAAGTACCCGCAATGCCTTCAGGATAAGTAAGTAAATTTCGAGGACGAAATTTATTTTAAGGGGTGTAGGATGTAACAACCCAAACCAATTTAGGATTTTTTGTTCTAATTTTAAATTTTCAAAATGAGTTACTTGTCTTAAATATGTGTATGCGAGTTACATAAATTTTTCAAGTTACAGACGAGCGTTTCGAACCAGAAACTTTACTAGCAAATTTTGAGTTTTTATCCATAAATTGAGTCCGTTTAATAATGTTAAAATTTAAAGAATTCATAAGGATGAAGAAAAAAAAATTGAAACCAAGAAAAATCGTGCAATTTTAATCGCGCAATTTAGTTAATTTTCGGAGCCGAAAACCGAACCAAAAAATACCGAAAATACACCGACGGAACCCAAATCGCATCTAGAATCAAGGCTACCATAATTGACAGCCCACAATCTGCAGAAAATCCCCCAAAACCATCCAAAATCTGCCCAAAAATCAGCAACCATCAAGTGGGTGTCTTTTACATTTAATTGTAACACTATTTGGGCCATACCTTCTATTAGACACATTACAAACTTCCATCAATCTTGACTCTCTTCTCTTGCCACCTTGACTGACCCCTCCCCTCTTATCCCTATATATATACCCCTTCCTCCCCACTACAAGTTTTGTCATGACACTTTGATTCACAAGAGAAAAACATTGAGAGAAAATGGAGAGGGTTGAGAGATAGAAACAAGAAGGAGCTTTTCTTTTTTTTTTTCCTCTTTCTTGCCCGATCATCACCACCCCAAGGAGGAGTCTTTCCTCCACCATCTTGAATCTAGGAAGGTTTTATAAGTAGGAGTTTTCATCAAGAGCCCTAAATCCCTCTCCAAAAGAAAGAAACTACAAGGGTGAGCACCAATGAGACCTTTAATCTTGATGTCATGATCATAATTTGTTTGAGCATGAAAAACCTTAGAAATGGCATGCTAAGAAACTCACCTAAGCTTGTTTAATCTGTAAAAATCATGTATGCATTTTGTATTGGTGATATCTTGTGCATTTGAGAATGTTTAACCATATATGTGAAAGTTCGAAAATGGGTATGAAACTTCGGAAATGCTACTGCCTCATTTTTGGAAATCCTATTTCGATGCATTAATGATGTTTTAAAATTGTGAAAAAATTATTAGATGTACCATTTGAAGTTTAGAACAAACTACAAAAATTTGGTGATAATCCAATCTCTGTATAAGGAGAATAAATTCGTAGATATTTATATGTCTGAAACTACGTGAAACTGGGAGCAGTGACTCATTTAAATTATCTTCTATAACTTCAATGGTTATAAAATTATAAAAATATTTGGGGATGTTCCTATTCCTTTATTTAACAAATTTTCCAAAAAAAAATAATTTTTTGATTAGTGGATATTGAGATATTCCTATTTAATTATGATGTGGTTAATGTCCGATGAGGATTGATTTTGTGTTTTAAACAATTTATTTGACACTTTTATTATTGTGTTTAAATTTTGATAAAATTTGATGATTTTTCCCACTGTGTTTAAAATCTTTAATTAAAGTTTGGTGATATTATCTTAATATTTCAGTATGTTATGAATTTCTATGTGAATCCTGCACGGGATGATGAACCATGTTACAAACCCGTTTTTCATAAAACTTCTGGTAACGATCCGTAGCTCAAATGATTTAGGTTTCTAAATGAAAGTTGTTTACTATTGAATTTTAAATAACATATTTTAAATTCATGATTTTTAGATATGTTTACAAAAAATTATAATTTTTGGATTAAAGAGTGCACTGTTTTTGAAGAATCCATTATATATTATCTTTAGCTACCAATGTACCTTATCTACGTAACTCAAATGAATGGTAACTCTTAATAATTTTTGTTCTATGTTAAAAGATATATGACATACTATAATTTCATAATTTTTCTGTAAGTCTAAGTGCGTTTTTATAATTATGCATGAATGTGTCTTTTTATCGAATGGATAGTGCTAGAAGTAATGAATGATTAAACTCTTAGAAACAAGCATGCTTTAGATTGATTGAAAGATTTAGGTTTTGTCTTGTGATTATGTGACTAAGTTTTTTATTTGTATCCTTAAGTATAGAACAGACCCGAAAGACGAAAAACCCCATTTTTGGACCCATAGTACACTAGGATAACTTGTCGACTAAAGAAATGAGTCTCGACACCCTCGTTGAACTCAAACTAAACTTTTTAAGGTTGTTTTAACAAATCAAGTACCCTCCTTTTATCGAAAAGCCCTAAGTATGATATGAAACCGATTAATGAACTAAAAGAATGAACGAAACTACATGAACGGACTGTGCTAGGTAAAGTGCGACTCGATTTGGAGGCTCAGTGGTCACCTTGAAGTTCTAAGCTATCAAGAAGTTAAGCTTTATCTCAAAATTTTCCGGGTGGGTGACACTATCTGTATAGCTAGTTAATGTTATATGGATTGTTGTCAGTTTTCTGCTACCAGTACCGCCCCACTTGTTTGAATGTGTTGGGGATCGGACGCAATAGGAGGTAATTCGTCCCATCCCGTATATGTGAAATGAGTTGTTTTATGTTTTGAATCTATATGAAAGGTCTTACCCTAAAAATGGTGATCCCTCGGGACATCGACGAATGAAATGCTTAAATAAATTCAATATCTCAAAGTTTAATGATAGACGAATGGTTTAACTGCTATTTATGAATAAGAACGAAATCAAATGAAGGCCAAAAGAGTAAAATCTTTTACTATTCAGATCTCCTGACAATCTATATAGCAGCGTACAAATTGTCCACTGAGATTTTTATCTCACGCCCCCTTATTAAACACTTTCAGGATATGATGCGGAGGCCCGGGAGCTGCAGTAGACAATCCGCTTTCCACTCCCCCCTTATAAAAAAAAAAGAGACTCGCTTTCTAATTAAGACAATATGTTAATTTGTATTTCATGTCGGAACTCTATTACTATGATACCTCGAGAGTTGTGCCCAAGACTTGTCGAGAGGTTTTTGTCAGAAACGGGATAACGATATTTTGTTCAGTAATAAACACGATTATTTTTCAATAAATGAACAATATGTAATATCTTCCGCTGCAACTTATTATATTTAAGATTGTTGTTTCCTTATTTGAAAAGAAATTTTCTGGCACGGTTTTATGGTTCACTAAGTGATGACTCGGGTTTAGGACTTCGAGACCTCGGAGGACGACTTTCCAAATACCAGGACGTTACAGCGGCAACGTCCCATGCTCTGGAGGGATGTCGGCAAAGTTCTGGACTGGAGGGACGGCGGCAAGGCCCATGTTCTAGAGGGACGGGGGCAACGTCCCATGTTCTGGAGGGACGGCGGCAAAGTTATGGTGCTAAGTTCTGGATTGACGACGATAATGTCTAAATATCTGGAGGGACGGCGGCAGAGTTCTAGACTGGAGGGACGGCAACAACGTCCCAAGTTCTGGAGGGAAGGTGGCGAAGCTCTAGAGGGACGGCGGAAAAGTTCTAGAGGGACGGCGACAATGTCCCATGTTCTGGATGGATGGTGGCAATGTCCCAAGTTTTGGAGGGATGGCAGCAACATACCATGTTCTCGAGGGACGGTACCAATGTCCCAAGTTCTGGAGGGACGACGGCAAAGTTCCAAGTTCTGGATTTACGGAGGGCAACGTCCCAAGTTCTGGAAGGATGGTGGCAACGTCCTAAGTTCTAGAGGGATGGCGGCAACGTCCCAAGTTCTGGAGGGGTCGGTGGAAAAGTTCTTGAGCGACAGCGTCAAAGTTCTGGATGGACAACGGCAAATTCTGGAGGGACGACAGCAATGTCCCAAGTTCTGGACGGATGGCGGAAACGTCCCAAATTTTAGTGGGACGGCGGCAAAAGTTCTGGAGGGACGACAGCAAAGTTCTGGAGGGATGGCAACAACATCCCAAGTTCTTGAGGGACGGGGGCAATGTCTCATGTTCTGGAGGGACGGTGGCAAAGTTATGGTGGACGACGTCAATGTGCTAAGTTTTGGATGTACGACGGCAATGTCTTGTGTTCCGGAACCACTAGAGAGGAGTTGGACTAGAGGGGCGGCAATTGCCCCGAGTTTAGGGGTTTGGCGGAGCTTAGAGGGAGCCCGGCGACTAAAGTTATAATAAGCAAAACACAATGTCCCATGTTCTTAAAAAGAAAGTGGCGGCGTCCCCAAGTTACGAGGATTTTATACAAACGTACCATGTGTCCGGACATAAAAGTTTTCGCTTCCGGAGGGGCGGCAAAAGTCCCAAGTTACTGCATGGACGAGGCAACGTCCCAGTTTTTGGGCCATCAATTGTCCTAAGTTCGGAAGGGACTGGCCCGGCGTCCCTAAGTTCTAGAGGATGGCGGCAAAGATTATTTTTAAAACTTCTTGAGGGATACGGCACCAAAATTGGGATGGGCGATGGCAAATTTCTGGAGGGTCGGCACCAACGTCCCAAGTTCTAAGGGATTTTGCGAGTTATGGAGGATCGTGGCAAAGTTCTTTTAGGGCGGCGGCAAAAGTCCCAAGTTCGATGGATGGTGGCAATGTCCAAAGTTCCGAGGGACGGCAAGCAATGTCCCAAGTTCTGGAGGGACGGTGTTGGGATATTTTAGTTTTGATAAATTATGCCAAAAATATTATCAACTTGTGTTATTGAAGCTAATTTACGATAACAAGTTGAGGGGGAACGAAGAACAAATTGAGGGGAACTCATGAAGTCGATTTAAGATGATCGAGATCGACGAGGTCACAGACGAGGCTAATCAAGATCGATGAGAAGGATAAGTTCGATCCAGATGCGGGCGGATCCGATCAGTGAGTCGATCGAATCAAAAGCATCGTAAATCAGGGGATGAACAAAGATTTTATTTCAGTGAAATCACCGATGAACAAGATTTCAAAGATCGATGAACAAAGGATTTCACTTCAAATGAAATCATCGATGAACAAAGGATTTCAACAGTTTTCGCTGAAATCACCGATGAACAAAGATTTCAAAGATCGATGGACCTGATTTCAACCACCGAAATCTACAGATCGATTTCAAATGGACCGAGATCAAAGACCACGAATCAAGCAATGAACAAAGAATCCGACGAAATGATCGATCCGTTAGACACACAAAAAGCAGCTGATCAATAAGAAGACAACACACATATTGATGTGACATAAAAGCTCAAGGAAAAGTCTGCAAAGAGACAAAGAAAAAGTGGAAGATTATTAGTATGGATTTGAATATTACTCTCCAACGGTAATATTTAAATCCACACTATAAATACATTGCACTATCTTCAAAAGAAGATAATGGAGAATCTGCAAAGTGAAGATTAAAAGCCAAATATTCAAGCAACTCCATTCAAGAACACAAGGCATTAAATATCCAAATTTAACCAAGAGTGTTCTACCCTAGATCTAACCACAAATGCCATATCCTAAGCTTAGAGAGATTTTCCCAACCTTAGCATTGAGGCTAAACCATTGTAAGGGAAAATCTCACCATAGTTGGAAACCAACCGAGAAACCCCAAACCCTTGTGAAGGTAGTTGAAGTGTGTTTGTTGGTGAGAAGTGTTGTAAAGAGTTAGTAAACTACGCGGAGTAGTTAGAAAACTCTAGAGGAGAAGTTAGTAAGCTACAGGGGTAGTCTGAAAGCTTGTTTGTGATTGAGTAAGTAAACCACGAGGGTAGTCGAAAACTCAAGGTCGGGTTGAGTAAGTAAACCACGGGAGTAGTCGAAAACCTCGTGGTTGGGTTGAGTAAGTAAACTAAGAGGTAGTCGAAAAGCTCGAAAGTTGATAAGAATTTCCCTAGAGAGGGAGAGTGGATGTAGGACTGGTTGTCCGAACCACTATATATTGTTGTGTTGTTTACTGCTTTATGTTTATACTTGTCATATGCATCTAGTTATAAGCAAAACACAACACATGAGCTTAAAAAGAAAAATTGGAAACACTCGCCCTCACCCACCCCTTTTTATATGCATCGAACATAATGTTTTCGCTCAAGACGCCAAAAATGGGTTTTCAACCGAGGCCATCAATTGGTATCAGAGCAGGTACTCAACAGATCACTATTTTCAAAGTGATCGCCTGAGCTGATCTATTTTAAAACATGTCTCTGATCTGATACCATCAATTGGTATCAGAGCGGGTGTTCAAAAGGTTCATTAATTAATTTTGAAGTGACCACCTGAACTGATTTTTTTTAAAAGAAAACCCGTTTCTTTAAAAATGCATATATTTTAATGTTTTTGGCATCATTATCAAAAAGGGGGAAATTGTTGGGATATTTTAGTTTTGATGAATTATGCCAAAAACATTATCAACTTGTGTTATTGAAGCTAATTTACAGATAACAAGTTGAGGGGGAACGAGAGAACAAATTGAGGGGGAACTTATGAAGTCAGACGAAGATGATCGAGATCAGACGAGGCTGCAGACGAGGCTGACCAAGATCAGATGAGAAGGATGAGTTCCGATCCAGATCAAAGATCGGATCTCGATCAAAGAGTGATCGGATCGAAAGCAAAATCGGTAAACGGATGAACAAAGATTTTCATTTCGGTGAAAATCACCGATGAACAATTTTCATTTCAAAGATCGATGAATTTCACCGTGATTTCAAAGGAAATGAATCATCGATGAACAAAGATTTCAAAGATCGATGGATTTCAAAGATGATTTTTAGCTCACCGTAAATCTACAGATCGATTTCAAATGACCGATCAAAGCGACCAGAATCGTAGCAATGAACAAAGAATCCGACGAGATGATCGATCCGTTAGACACACAAAAAAGCAAATGATCAATAAGAAGACAACACACATATTGATGTGACATAAAGCCGCATGAAAAGTGCAATAGACAAATAAAAAGTCGAAGACTATTAGTATGGATTTGAATATTACTCTCCAACGGTAATATTTAAATCCACACTATAAATATATTGCACTATCTTCAAAAGAAGATAATGGAGAATCTGCAAAGTGAAGATTAAAAGTCAAATATTCAAGCAACTCCATTCAAGAACACAGGGCATTAAATATCCAAATTTAACCAAGAGTGTTCTACCCTAGATCTAAGCACAAATGCCATATCCTAAGCTTAGAGAGATTTTCCCAACCTTAGCATTGAGGCTAAACCATTGTAAGGGAAAATCTCACCATAGTTGGAAACCAACCGAGAAACCCCAAACCCTTGTGAAGGTAGTTGGAGTGTGTTTGTTGGTGAGAAGTGTTGTAAAGAGTTAGTAAACTACGCGAGTAGTCGAAAACTCTAGAGGAGAAGTTAGTAAGCCACTGGGGTAGTCCAAAGCTTGTTTGTGATTGAGTAAGTAAACTACGGAGGTAGTCATAAAACTCAAGGGTCGGTTGAGTAAGTAAACTACGTGGAGTAGTCGAAAACCTCGGTAGGGTTGAGTAAGTAAACTACGAGGTAGTCAGAAAGCTCAGAAGTTGATAAGGAATTTCCCTAGAGAGGGAGAGTGGATGTAGGACTGGTTGTCCGAACCACTATATATTGTTGTGTTGTTTAGTGCTTTATGTTTATACTTGTCATATGCATCTAGTTATAAGCAAAACACAACACATGAGCTTAAAAAGAAAAATTGGAAACACTCTGCCCTCACCCCTGTTTTATATGCATCGAACATAATGTTTTCGCTTCCGCACGCGCAAAATGGGTTTTCAACCGGGACCATCAGACGGCAACAAAGTTCTATAGAGACGACAACTACGTCCCAAATTCTAGAGGGATGGTGGCAGAGTTCTGGAGAAACGGGGGCAACATACCATGTTCTTGAGGGGTCGCTTGAAAAGTTCTCGAGGGAAGGTGACAAAGTTCTGGATGGACAAAGGCAAAGTTCTGGAGGGACGGAGGCAATGTCCCAAGTTCTAGAGGGACGGCGGCAAAGTTCTGGAGGGACGGTGGCAACGTCCTAAGGTCTTGAGGGACAGAGGCAAAGTCCTGGAGGGACGACATCAATGTCCCAAGTTTTGGAGGGATGGCGTCAATGTCCCAAGTTTTGGAGGGACGGCGACAAAGTTCTTGAGGGACGGGGGCAACGTCCCAAGTTCTGGATGGACGGTGGCAAAGTTATGCAGGGAGAATGCCAATGTCCCAAGTTCTGGATGGATGGCGGTAACGTCCTAAGTTCTGGAGGGACAATGGCAACATCCCAAGTTTTGGATGGACGGCGGCAACATCTCAAGTTCTGGAGGGACGGCAGCAACATCCCAAGTTCTAAAGGGACGGCGGCAAAGTTCTGGAGGGACGGCGACAAAGTTCTGGATGGACGACGACAAATTTCTAGGGGACGAGGCATGCTACACACACCTCGCCCCATCAAAGATAAGAGCAAGTAAAACCCCAACAAGTTTTGCCACTATCATGCACAGAAGGGACACTACACCAGCGAGTGTAGAGATCTTTTGAAGAAACTATGGAAGCTTTATGAAATGGCCATCTAGATGAGTTCGTCAAGAACCCTAGGGCAAACGACCAAGGTGGACGAGGTCAACAGTAGGATCGTCAGCCCAGGCAGGGCGAGTAGGCACAGAGGGAGCCCGTCCATGGGGCCAAGCAAGGCGAACGGCTCCTACCTCCCATACCAGAAGGTGCAGGAGGTCTGGTCATTCATACCATCTTGCCACTCGCCATGATAGGGGGCCTTTCTCCGGCCTCCTCATCAAAACGACGCCTAAAAGCAAAAGTCAAGGCGATGGAGAACGCCTAGAAAATATTTCTACCAATCCTGCCCATAACTGAGGAAACTCGCACGATCGAGTTTGGGGAACCGGACAAAGCTGGTGTAGTTTACCCGAATATCGATCTGCTCATCATCAAAGCCAACATTATGGGGATGACCGTATGCCGGCTGTTGGTCGATGGAGGGGCCTTTTGCAACATTCTTTTCAAAATGACCCTAGATCAGCTCGGGGATTATGAGGCATACATCACCCCATGCGATCATATGGTGAAGGGTTTTTGGGAATCCAACGGTTAAGCATCTGGGCATGATCCGCCTATCCGTGGAGCTGGTGTCTACCCTAGATGAGCAGGTTAGGAACACTAGGTTCCTAGATTTCCTTGTAATCGACCTTCCGAGCACCTACAACGGTTTCCTCGGGAGGCCATTTGAGCACGAATTTGAGGCTGCGTCCTCCACTTATTATTTTTGTGTAAAATTTCCCACCTATAGTGGGCTAGTCAGCACCGTTAAGGGTGACCAAGTGGATGCAAGAGGATGTTTGCTTCATTCTTCATCTCATTTTAATTTGGTGCACACATCTAGTAATCACATAATGACAGTGGATCACCTTCTTGTTGAGGATGGCCATAACGGTCTTTGCATCCTTCGGCATCTGGACGAGGTTCCACCAATCGGGAGTGGCTGCCTGGACCACCTGGCGAGTGTGCTGAGAGCTTTGGGAAGTTTCCACACCATCACGGGCGTCAGTCTTGTGTCTAACAGTGTCGTTCTAGTTGATCGTCGTGGTTGAATGGTTCGGGAGAGTGGGTCTTCCAAGAACGTCTGAACAATTCAGTAGAAATCTACGAATTTCCTACCTTTTTCTAGTATAGCCATGGTGGCCTATTTATACAACAATTCCCACCTCATGGGCGGGAATTTACATAAGGAATACATAGTAAAGGGGGCTTCAATCCCGTTGGCTGAGAATTCCACCTTGCCGGGTCAGAGGTCGCTGCATTTAGTACACGCCAATCGGGGGGCAAATCTTGTGGCTTGTCGAGTGCTTAGATCCAAGTCACTCCCTTTGGTTGCTGATCTCGACCTACCATCCTTGTGACGCATGGGTAGATTGTACTACTTTAATGTTAAGTGGAGATTATGTGATCTCTCATGTCTTTTGATAATTTGGTCTTTGTGGACATCAGATCGTTAAAACTTCCAGCTCTTGGGATTTTATCATCAGGCGCTCTAAACGGTTGTCAACGGGCGACTTGCCGTCCTCGCGACTTATCCGGTGGTCAGATATATCCATGTTACAACATCGAAGTGGGACAGCTAAGTCTCACTTCTCAGTTCATTGATATGGGATATGTCCCATTTATCCCATATTAGAGAGCACCTCAAAAGAGATGGTCCCGCCAATAAGCAAGGGTATACTGGGTGATAGTTGGAGGGCCGATAGATGGAGATTCGCATCGGGCAAGGAAATCCTCCATCAAAGCTGCCAGTAACTAGTTTGAAGGAGAATATGAAGTGAAAGAGATGAACAACTATCCCAATATTCAGTTTGGCCCGCTAGATTAGGCGCCCATTCAGAGGCCTCATAATGATGCGTTTGTGGTTACTACTGAGATCGGTAGGTATGCCGTATCGAGAATATTTGTGGATACTGGAAGTTCTGTGGATATTATGTTATAAGAGTGTTTCGTTAAGATAAGTTTGAACGTAGAGTTGAAGCCTCTGGGACAAGTTGCGTTGAAAGTAAAGTTAGGTGAACCATCTTTACAAAGGGTTAGAATGGTCATTTTCTAGTTGTAGACGCACCATCAGCCTACAACATAATTCTGGGAAGACCATCTTTGGACTTATTTCAAGCTTTAGTCTCAACTTACCACATGAAATTGAAATTTCCTGTGGGGGATGAAGTCGGAGAGTTGGTTGGTGATCAATTCTGCTCTCGGAAATGCTATGTAGAAACTGTGAAGAGAGTTGTGCACTATTACCACAGAGTGAAGTGTAGGGGAGAGGACACAACTGGAAAGAAGATGAAACTAGCAGAACATATGGAAGAAAGTCAAGAGTTCCAGATAAGACCTGAAAAGGAACTCATGCCGATAAAACTATTTCCCAATAAAATCAGGTTCACTACTCAAATTGGGACAACGATGACACACAAAATGTCTTAAGCAATTATTAAATTGCACGGGAGGGCCTAGCGAAATCTAATTTGCAAAATAACCCTCCCTGCATTACCGTCCAAATTCGACAGCATCTAATCTGTAATTTGGGATAACCGTATCCATCATCGAATCTGAAACAAAATCAGTTGCAACAAAAACATCATCCAAACACCAATTAATCAAAATTAATCTAACTATTACAAAAAATCAGGGGTTTCAGAACTAAAATCAATCAATCAGTTCAACTAGCACATCAGTGAAGAAGAGCAGAGAAGAACAAACGGCGGTGAAGCAGCGGTAAAGGGTAGGGGTCAACGAATCGCAGTCGTTTAATCACAAGAAAGGGGTGAATCCACGCTGCAATAGCGTTTATCCAATAGGACCGACGTCGTCTCTCCGCCTAGGTCGCATCGCCGCCGCTGCATCTGAGCGCGCGCTATCCCACCTTGTTGCTCTAGGCCACACTTGTGGTTGTGACCGCCGCTCAATGTAGCAGACTAATAGATGTCATTCCAAATGGTGAGTCACGAGGCGAGGGAGGCCGCGGCCTTCGCTAAAACCTTAGGCACAAAATTGACCGTAGTGAATCGTGAGAGCGGAGCTTCGCCGCCGATTCACTAGTGATTTACGCGTCGTTGTAATTGCAGGGGACAATGCCAGACAAGTGACAAAATGCGTCGCCCTCACACTCGGTGTGATGGGTCCACGCGGCTATTGCTTCTAGTGACTCGCCGTGGGTCTTTGTTGCCAGTGGAATGGTACAGGGGTGAGCGGTGAACGGGTTTTAAGAAACACTAATTTCATAACCCAACGAAATGAATAAGATGAAGGTGGGGAGCTAAATAGTGCACAAATGAAATAAGCCACGAGGCAAATAAAACAAGTGTGAATATAAACAATTAAGCAAGGTATAACCCACTAAGAAATCAATTGTTGCGGTCAATCTACGTATTAACCGCACCCCAATAAAAAAAAATTGATGAAATACTTTTCAATCATACAATTAAATCAAGAGTCTGAGCTCTGATACCACTATTGGAATTTACTATCACGTAGAGCAGTTAACCATGCGCAGCTGATAAACAGATTCACCAACAATGAATAACAATTGTATAATTGAAATAACAGAATATGTATAAAGGAATTCTTACAGTACTTCATAAACAATCTCCTCTACTATAGTATCCACGTAACCCTAATTCAAAAACTTGCACAGATCTATAGATTTAATGGAGACGAATAACTATTCTATAAAAAGAAAAAAGAAAAAAGCCTAGAGCCATAAGATCACAGGTCGATCCAGAGGCCGGGAACCCAAAAAACTTTCCAAGGTAAAACCCTCCTTAGGGCAAAACCCTTAGTCAAGGGAAAAACGTGTACCCTCTACAGAGCATTACCCTGCAACGTAAAGGTAATCCCTAAAACTGCAGAACGTAAAAAAAACAACTCAAGTACGAACTTAAACATGATTCATATCAGAAAATAATACATTCAAAAGAAGAGGAGGACAGGTTCCGGACCACACATGCTTGGTTGGAAGCCTTGAAAGACGATCGACACTGGAATTGCCTTCGCGGAAGATGTGAGTGACTCTGATATTGAGGACGTGTCTATAATTTTCCACATGGCTCCAAAGAGCTTGAATCCACCATGGAACCGTGCGAGGGCCCTCCCGAAGCGAGTGAACAGCCAGTTCTGAGTCTGATTCTATCCAAAGATTATACCAATCCTTCTCTGCGGCAAATTCGATGGCATGAATATGGCAGCCAGTTCGGCCTCAAAAGGGAAACCAAAACCAGCCGAGCGGGAGAAAGGAGCCAAGAAGAAGCCTCTGGGATTCCGAAAGAGACAGCTAATATGCAGATGACCCGTGGAGCCAGAGACACTACCATCAGTATTAACCTTGACCCATCCCGGGGAGGGAGGCAGCCACCGAAAGTGCACCGGAGGCCGCAAAGGACGGGCTGCACCGAAAAGGCGGAGGCGACGCAGCACGGAGGTATCAAGAGAAGTAGCGACGCCCCCCTTGAAGGAGTCCATTTCCTTAACCAGTTCCAATAGTCGGATCATGCAACCACGGTAAATCAGGCGCAAGTCAAGGAAAACAACATTGTTACGGGAGGTCCAAATTACCCAAATCAAAGTGACAAAAGTAAGTCGCCAGACATCATGCAAGAATTTCCCAAGCCGAACCCTGGTAGCCTGAAGGAAAATGTCCAAAAAACCAAAGTCATAGCATAATGAAATATAAAAAATACAAGATACCTCATCGAGCATATGGCGCGTAAAGACGCAGGAAGCAAAAATGTAGTCAAAAACATCCGGGACCATGAATGCCAATGAGGAGGAGATCCAAAGCCGTAGGGAGCTTACCCCAGATGGCCCTTCAGATGATCATGGAATGACACGGTGGGATGGAAGGAGCCCAAATCCAGGGAGCCCAGCTCACCAAAAGGGTAGAGTCCAAAACCAAATCATAAGCGGTCGTAGCCGTGAGAGAGACAGAGGAAGAATCACTCCAAACCATACGATCTCCATGCAACGAGATAGGAGTACAAAGAATATTCACAATAACCTCCGGGAAATTTGCAAAAACCACCTCGTCAAAATGCCAAAAACCGTCATAAAAAATGTTGCTGACCGAAGCCGACAAGGACGCCACGATATCCTTCGGGATGTATAGGTGGTCGGAAATTACGTAGCCAACCCAATTATCCATCCAAAAATGGACCCGAGAGTGCTCCCCAATAATCCAACGATGGCCCTGTCAAAGGCGGGCAACCGACGGTGGCGGCAGCCCAGGTTGTAGGTCCCAAAAGCGGGTTTAGTTAGGCGTAAGTCTAGGGGGAGGGTGAATAGACTTAAAAAACTTTGTGCAGTCGGTGTGAGGCGCTTAGCTTTGATCAGTCTCGAGTGAATCGGGCCACGATAACCAACTTACTAATCGCTGTGAGGCGATTAGTTCGGAATATCGGTTTAACCGATGTGTCGCGGAAGCTTAAGTTTTACCCGTGAAAAACCAGTTTTTATAAATAAGATTCCAAAGTTAGTGTTTTAACCAGTTGACTGAAGTGTTAAGCTTGATCAGATCAGAAGCTTGGTGCTAGCTGATCTCAACTTAGAATATGTATGCGCATTAAAGGTTGTGTGCAATTGTGTAGACAGCTTAATCAAAGCGGTAAAGGCACACAAGATTTATAGTGGTTCGACAAACCAAATCCCACGTCCACTCTTCCCTATCACAAGGGGCACCAACTTAACCAACTGAACTTAGTTTTATGTGTTAGTTCAACACAAGACAATCGACAGATATTTAAGGAGTTCTCACTCAACCGATCCTTAAAATCGTAACTAGAAACCCTAGTCGAATCTTGCTAAACAACTTAACCTAACTTGGGTTTGATAAGATTGTTTTGGTTCCAACTATGAAATCTTTTCTAGTGTTTAAGGTAGCCTATCAACTAGATGAAAAGATTTCTATGCTAAGAACTTATGGGATGAACACTTAATAAAATAATCTTCTTGATCGTGTTCTTCGTGGAAATCGATAATTGCTTGAGCTTCTTGATTGTTCAAATGTTTCCGTGTTTCACTCAAGTGTGATCCCATATTTATAGACCTTGAAATCAAAGAGCCGCTGGAGAGCAATTTGAATTTCGTGGATATATTAGGTAGGTTTGAAGGATTGATGTGACGTGATTCGTGAACGGCATGGCCGAAAAAGTGTGAACTTGTATTTTATAGCCAAGAGAGAAACAAAGATCAAATCCCTTAATTGTCGGCTCCGATCATACGTGTCTTGTTCTTATTGGTTAACAGACGACTTTTTTCAAAGTTTGTTCTTCCAACTAAGGTTGACATTCTTCTTGTTCGGATCATAGACGTATGATTAGGTGAAACATCGATTTTCACCGAGAGTCGACCGATCACCAAAACCGATCGGGTTACCGATGGAGACTTCGGTGTTGGTTGACTTAGCTTCAACCAGCGTATTTCGGTGATGTGGGTCTTCCGGTCCGATCTTCCGAAGTCATCCGATCTTCAAGTATTCTCGAGTTTGAGCTTTATGACTTCAAATTGAGATATCGACTAGATCGATCGATCCGATCTTCTCGTTCTTCTCTAGCATTCGCCCCGCTTGATATCACCGTTTCTTTGGATTTTCAGATTCGACTTATACATATTGAGGTTCCCCAATATGTGACCTATCTATTTCATCGGTTGTTCTATACAAGAATTATCAACCGGTATTCTATAAACGGAATATAAACATCGGTCGATACCTAATGTGTCTAATCGGTCCTATTACATGTGTTTCGAACTTTTATCAAAACTATAAATTTCCCAACAATTTCCCCTTTTTGATAAAAAACCCAAAACACCGAGAAACCAAACACAGCTTGATAAATATAGAACAAGAAGAGCACATAATCGTAAACAATGAGATTTTGTCTTAGGATCGTAAAATAAACTTTTCTCATTAGATATGTCGATTACATGTTACATCGTAAAAGTTTGAATTTAAAAAACAAATGATCCTCGAGAAGTCTTCGATTCTTCACTCTTTAGGCTTGTATCCTTCCGCATCTTTTGATCTTGAGGTACGTTGAAGATCCGATATAGTTTCCATTTGACATCATTGGTCCGGCCGAGGATCGCTTATATGCGTTTTGCTCAGATGTCAAAGTAGAATCTCCGAAATGCCAACATCAAATGAACCATCCGCCTTTCTTCGAGTAATCCAACAGATCATATTCTTGGCGAGATATTTTTACATTGATAAGTTTGGCCTCATTTTCCGAGATACTTGAAAAACTGATATTTATTTTCTAACCAAATTGAGAATTCATCATCCGGAGATTCTTCTCGTGGAACAAGATTAAGGACAAAAGCATCCGTAAGCCATTCACTTCGATCTTGTTCCATTCCTCAAACCTCTTAGCATGTGCGGCCGCTTTTTGGAATGATCTCATCAACTCTTGTTTGGCAAATTTGAGGTTCCGCACAATTTTCCAAATTTTCCTTTCTTCGCTCTCGATCCGAATTTTTTCTTCGATTTTCGCCTCTGTCAATTTTTTTTTTTTTTTCGCCCTTCTTTCTTCTTCTTTTTTTCGGGCCTCTTCAAAGAACTCCGCTTTTTTGATAGTTTCGGCGATTTTTTTTATCGGCTTTTAGATCCGGCTAGCATTTGTGCTTCTTGTGACTATTTTAGTCCGAGTAGAAATTGCAGTTGTGATGTCCCAAAGACCATAAAGTTTTGTAATGTCCCAAAGACCCGCAGCAGCCTACCTTTTCTTGCCTTTGATTTTTCAATCTTTTTCGTAGACTTCATTAAAGAAGAGATCCGATGGTCTAGTCTTTGTCCATAGGCTTCAACAATCAATTAGATCTTCGTTGTTCGATCATGTCACTTGGTTTCTCGATCTGTCCTTCCCCTTTTTGGTTTGATCAAAAAGCGGCCGTGAGGTGGCAAGTTAGGGAACCAAAATCGACCGATATTGCCCCCTGCTGAGATCTGCAATGATAAGCCCGAACTGGAGCAAGTTAGAAGTTGAACCTTCGAGATCACCGCGATCTTGACAGATTCGATGGCGAAGAAAATGTAAAGATCGGTTTGTCAAGTTTGTCTTCACAAATCGAGCTTTTCAAAGGAGCATCGAAAAGAAACTTGTTGTTGATCCACCAATCGCCTTGTCATCCACGGATTTTATAAGATCGGCAGACACGGTGGTCACAAAATGGGAGAACCGATCTTTGATCGGCCGCAATCCGGGAAATAGCCAATTCCCTTTGATCTGTTATTTCTTTGAGGCCAATCTGCCTCGATCGACTATCACTCCTCAATTTCTTCTTTCGGAGATCTTTGAAACATGATCCGATCTCCTCGGGTTGATCGCCGGTTATATGTGATGTTGGAATGTTTTGCGTCACTTGATCGGGCCATTGTTTTGTGCCTCCAAAGGGTTGGTCATGAACCGCAAAGACAGTTCCACTATCATCGGCAGCTCTCAGATCCTTCATTGTAGCATCCGCCTCAGAGCTTCTTGAGCGATCCTCGGTTCGCCTTTGTTCACCAATCCCACTTCTGTGGATCGAGCTTTGATAGATTCAAGAGTTATCACCACCGGGTGATCCTACGCTAGCGATTTCCTCATATCGAAATCAAAATCTGCAAACTCATCAAGACCGCCCATTTGCTCAATAATCATTATAAAATCGAGAAGCTTTTTAATTTGAGATCTCTCCGGGTGAGGATCTCCATAACTTGTTCTCTAATAGCGAGGATGGGCGACCCGATTGATACATCTCATCAATTTCGCTCGATTTGCATTCGACTATTTTCCCCGTGATGGTCTTTGATGATCTAGACTCAGAATTGTCTGTCCAAATTTTCCTGTTGATGAGATGTGGAGGGTTCCGTGGTGCTTGAGTAGGTGGAAGTTGTCTACAGGCTCGACCTGCAGAGGTTCTACTTGTGGAGGCAATTCTACCGGTTCCACAATGTAAGGTTCTGTTCGCGAACTCGCTTTCAGTGTTCGCGAATCGATGTAGTTTCGTGTTCGCGGATCGATGTAGTTTCGTGTTCAAGCGGCGCGGGTGGAAGAGTAGGAGAGACATGCTCAGCAAACCATTAGTCCGAGTGGTGAATCAACCGAGCTGGAGGAGAAGGAGATCGCTTGCGTCTCGTGCTTCTTCCTCGAATGAACTCAGCGAAGCTCTCATCTTGAGAAGCCCGCTGTCCGATTTTTTCACCGATTTTTGTGGTGCAACAGACCGATCTGGCGCTCTTTCTTCATCCGACTCATCTTCTAAAGATCGAGTCATGGAGGCTTGCTTCGCCTTCTTCGGCCTCTTTTCCTGGACCTTCACCAGTTTTCTTTTCTTCTTCGGGGGGGCTTCTGGTGTAGACGAAGTTGCTTCCTTGCTTTTTCCCTTCTTAGTCTTTGGGGGAGTTGGCCGCATATCATCGTCTGGTGGCCCAAATATGGCTAAAGTGGTGGAGAGGAATGCCTTGTAGGGCTTCAGTCCATTCTGTTCCCATCTGGCATTTGGCATTTTGTCTTGTAGGATAACTGCAACCTTGTTGAGATTGTTGATCCTCTTCTTCAGATAGACCTGCCTCCACTCATCAACTCCAAATTTATCATGTTCTTGGAGTAGAATGGCCTTTAGGAACCCATGCCAATTGATGTTCTTGGCTTCATCAATTATTGCAGCCATGCTGTACAGTTTGACTGATGTAAGAGCATCTGGGCTGAATGAAATACCCATAATTGTTTTTGACAAAATATCAAACAACAATCGGTATTTCCTCTTGAGCATTGGCCTGACAAAGCCTGACGTATGATGTTTGTCAGCCTCTCTGATGAGCTCGTTTCTGATCAGCTCATCTTGATTCTCCCCAGAGTGAGCAAAAAGAGATTCGGCCCTTTTGTAGGTCGAACAGACGAAGTTATATCCTCATTCGCTGTCGATCTCTTCTCCTATGATCGCCGAAAGTAGTTCTTCTCCTGGAGCATCTGTATCCACCCTTAAATTCCTTACGAATTCGAGGGCTTCATACTGCATCACTGGATTGCAGTGAGCAGCACAATATTTCTCAAGTCCTGCTTTCTTCAGAATTTCCTCTACTTCCATTGATTCCGGATCCTTTGTCACCCCAAATTGTACGAACTTGTCCTCGACAATCCTTAATATCAGTTCCGTATAGTTGCACATTATTTTACCCATACCGTGAGTGATCATCTACAGATAAGATAGATTCGGTTAAAATTGTGCATAAATACTAAGAATATCACATATGCGGAAATCAAGAAACAATAAAACACAATACAGGATATCAGCGATTGACAAGATCTTTAAGATCAATGGTTTTAAAAGAATGATTCATCAAATTATCAGAAATTACCAGATTCTGTTTTTCGGATTTGAGACTTTAAGAAAAACACTTTGAATCGCAAAGAAGTAATCTGGAGAGTTTTCAGAAAATAAAACGCAGGTTTGTGATTTGGAAAACTCTGGTAGGGTTTTTGATGAACCTTATAAAGATGAGGAGGGAAAAAGACAAGATTTGGAAGATCAACCGTTTGAAAAGATTAGACGATCCAGATTAAGCGGTTTTGATTGAATGGTTGGGAAAAGCACGTACGAAAACCTTTTGGATTTAAAAGCTCATTTTGTAGCAATTAATACATGTACCCCACGTCCGCATTAAATGATTTGCAGGGGATACGTCACACAGGTAATGCGTACAGTAAGGTAAATAAAAACAGATAAAATCCGATGAATAAGCAAATATCAAGGGAAAAGAAAGGCGTATCTGATTGACTGATATAGTAATCAGTCAATACCACTTAAAGTTGATTCCACTTGTTGATCTTAGTTTTCTGCCTAAACCTTATAATTTCCCAACTGTTCTTTTCAACTGATCTGTTTCATTTTGTGTCTGATTTCCCTTCTAATCCTCCTCGATCAGTTGAAGTTCCCCCTTCAATTGATATTTCTGTTTTCTCATAGACTGATATATCTAATTTGTTGAGGTTTCAAGTTCAACTGATCTTCCTTATCTGATCAGTTTCGTATGTAATCAGATTTTGGTTGACCTAATCTGATTCTTCTCAGATCAAACCAATTCTTGGGATAAGTGTTACCGCCAAAAACTTAGTCTAGAATAGTAGTCTCTATTCCCTAAGTTGGCGTCATTTGACATGCGTAATTATCGTCTGTATATCTTGATATGTCAATCCGCCGTAAATTTATCCAATTATCAGTCGCGTGATTTCTACACGCTGTCCTTGTGATGCAAATATCTCTAAAAGGCTTTTTGAGATCAAATTTGCATTTGCACCCTTGCTTGGCCTCTATAAATTGGACCAATGTTTTACACAACATAACCCATTCACCATACTTATCTTTCTTTGTAAAAACATGCATTCTGGTTAACCCTTATTTCCGGTGAAACTTCCGGCAAACACCTTTACCCCTTTTTCAATGATTTTAGCTTCTCAAATCAACCCTGTGTGTCCCTTATCACTATTTTCGTCGTCATCAAAGATTTCACATACAATTGTTGCCAAGCTCCTTTACCACTACAAATGGATGATCTCTCGTCGCAAACCGATCGAAGACACTTCTCCTAACCGTATGCACCTTGTGTGTCTATCGTTATGACGTAACCAAAGATCAACAGACTCGGCCTCGATATAAAACATGAGTTTGATATACGGTCTTGATCGACAACAAAATGATCTTCGTGATATCAACTCAATTTTTTTCATGACACATGTGCCCATAAGGTCTTTTGAACCAATTTCTTGGCACATGTGCTCCATTTAACAAACCGGAGAGTCCATTGACTTCAGTGTCTAAGGGCTCTCGGCTTATAAATCCTATCAAGGCCTCTCTCGCTCCATTGGTTTTAGCTTTTCAATGAGAGGCTTTAGGATTATTTTAAAGCCTTTCTCACCCTTGTTAAGTGGGGAAAATGAGAGCATCGATTTAAAATCTCTCTCCCGCACTTCTTGGGTTAGGATGAGGGTTTAGGGTTTTTAGGTTTTTGACTTACTTATGTATTGACCTCCCGTCCTTTGTACTTGTAACTTGTAATGTAATCGACCTTCGGTCTTTATCAATGAAAAGTTCTATTATTACATTGTTGTGTAAATTCTCTCGCTTTCTTATGCGATTGTAGGCTTTAACTGTGAATCTTGCTTGTTGAATATCATTCTAAATCGACTTACAAAGATGTAAAATAACCCAACCGATTTAATCGATATTCCTTTTAAATTGTGCGTTTCCTTTAATCCGATAAACCTTAAATCGATCGCCTTTAATCGATAACTCAGAATCGACGATTTCTCACATCGCCTTGATCGATCTTTCCGATCACTTGAGATACCAAACTCAATCGATTCCTTTCAACTTGGTTAGTCTCTTAACCACCGGTTCGAGAACAATCCATCAATCATCTTAGGTGCTTTTTCTCCAAGATCCGTAAGCCCTAGCTCATTACACAATTCTCTCAATCTAATCTCGAATAGTGGCTTGGTTAGAATATCGCCTTTCAGAAATCGCCAGAATCTTTTCCATTCGATATTCTTCTTTTCAACATGATCTCTTATAAAATGGTGTCGACATCCACATGCTTGCATCTTGTATGTAGAACAGATTCGAGTGATTGCAATAAGACTATTATCGCCACGAGAATATTGGTACATTCTTAGCTACGATGTTATAATCCTCACCGCCGACTAAGCCAGAGCGCTTGGGAGCAACAACTTCGCAGCCCATATATTCTCGCTTCAAGAGTAGATGTCGCGAATCGATGTCCGCTTCTTTTGAAAACCACGAGATCGGTTTTTACTTCCTAAAATCGACATGTTCCCGAGGTTGACTTCCCATCAATCTTGCAACCTCCATAATCGTAATATGAATACCCACTAAGCTCTAGATTATCATCGATGGGTAAAATAAACCAAGGTTTATCGTCCCCTTCAGATACTTAAGAATCCGCTTAGTCGCTTTCTAGGTGGCTTTGCATTGATTTGCCTCGAAATCCGCACATACACCTACCGCAAAGGTGATATCCGGGTCCGCTTTAAATGTCGCATGCGAGAGATCCAATGAGAGCCCTATATTCTTTCTCGATTTGTTTTCGACCATCCTCATCCGATCCATCTTGAATCCAATCATCATAGGAATTTTGGCTTCCTTGCAATTTTGAACTCCAAACTTAGCCAATAAATTCCTAGTGTACTTCGCTTGGCGTATTGAATATTCCTTCGACTTTGCTTCACCCGAAACCCATAAAGTAATTCATCCGTCCCCATCATGGACATCTCGAACTTCCCTTGCATCGACTTTTTTCAATTTTTCACATAGACTCTTGTTAGGTGATCCAAGATGATGTCGCCCACGAGATCCGAACCATCGTAATATCTTCTCCATCTTCTATTCTCAATAAGGTTCTCGTCCCATTCCCTTTTAGTGAACCCACCGTCGATCAAGAACCGAGAGAGTGTATCATACCAAGCTCGAGGAGCTTGTTTCGTGCCATAAAGAGCTTTTCGTAAATGGTACACTTGGTTGTTCTTTTCAAGCCCGGAGGTTGTTCGACACAAACTTCCTCTGCTAGTACCACGCTTAAAAATGCACTCTTTACGTCCATCCGATACACAAAGGAACCTCTCGTGGGAAGCATATGCCGTAAAATACCGAAATGGCTTTTAGGCGAGCGATCGGTGCAAAGGTCTCGTCATAATCAATTCCTTCGACAGAATACCCCTTAGCAAAAAAGTCTTGCCTTATTTCGTGATGACATTTTTCTCATCTCTCTTGTTCTTGAAAACCCACTTCGTGCCAATTACGCCTTGATGATTTGGTCCGCCTCACCAGCCTCCCAAACTTGATTTCTATCGAACCGCTCAAGCTCTTCCCCGCATGGCTAGAATCCAAATTTTAAGGTCTTGTAGAGCTTCCTCTATTTTTGTTGGTTCCTTCATAGACAAATAACAAAGAATACATGGCACTTTCACCAACTGATGTCTAGTTTTAACTTTATCGACGGGTCTCCGATGATCGATCACTTGGATGACCGGTTATCCGTGTCCTTCGCTCGATTTGCGTTGGTTTGGAGAACATCATCCATTTCGATAAAGGTTCATTACTAGTGGATCGGGAGTGGTGCGAATTATGATCCACTTGATAAGAACATGTCTCAGCTGATGTTGGACTCATCATGTGCTTATGTCTGTTCGTGGGAACTTCAGGTGTTCCCCCTGAACCGGATGGTTCAGTTGATACTGCCTCACCAGACGCCTTCATCACCGAAACGCTTTTTCGTACCTTAAGATCCGAATGATCCGTGGTTCAACTAGATCCGGAATGTATACTTTACGGGTTTCGATTCTTTTTCCTTGATCATTAGTCGATCCATTTTCCGAGCATCGTGTACTTGTTGATCGTGTACATCTTGTTCGAGGCGCATTTTTCTCTTGTTAAGATGCTTCATCAAAGACTACATGGGGTGTTTCTTCCACAAGTAGGGTTCGTCTGTTGTAAACCCTGAAAGCCTTGCTAGATGAGGAATATCCTAAGAATATACCCTCATCTGACTTGGCCTCAAACGTCTTCAATTGACTCTTCCCATTGTTGTGTATGAAACACTTACACCCAAAAACATGGAAGTAAGAGACACGAGGTTTTCTGTCCTTCCACAGTTCATAGGGTGTTTTGTAGTGAGCCTTAGTCAAAAGACATCTGTTCTGAGTATGGCATGCAGTGTTGATTGCTTCTGCCCAGAAACGGCTTGGTATTGCATGTTCAAATAACATTGTGCGGCGCAAATTTCTTTGAGAGTTCTATTCCTCCGCTCGCTACTCCATTTTGTTGTATGCCCTTGCACCGATGTTTCATGTCAGATACCAAACTTAGAGCAAAAAATCAAGAATAAAAGAGTTCATAAATTTCATACCTTTATCTCGATCCGATTTTTACTACACCGACACCCTTCTCATTTTGTAATCTTTTTTAGCAAATCGGGTATCTTCGTTGTCGTCTCATTCTTCTTATGTAAGAATATAACCCGTAAACTTGGAATAGTCATCCACGATTACCGAGTATATTTGCATCCGTTGAGACCGACCGTGTAATCGGGTCCAAATAGATCCATATGAAGCAAACGCAAAGATTGGATGGATGACGGTCCCCGAATTCCCTTGAATGAAGCTTTGACTGTTTTCCTTCCGACATGCAAGACATGTCCGATCCTTTGAAAATACTTCATTCTAAGTCCTTCCACTAGAGACATCCTTGCTATCTTATTAAGAGTTTTAAAGTTCGGATGGCTCATTCTTTTTTGTGCCGAGCCAACCGCTACTTTTGGAACTCTTGACAATCGCATGCATTTCTTGGGCAATTGTTCCAATCACCGTAGATCGTCCCTTTCCTTGAACCAAGTTAGCAAAATCATTGAGTGGCTCAATTCTTGATAGTGCATTGGTCGGGCGAGAACTAAACACCAATCCGGCTTCGCAGAAATTGTGAAACCGATAATAGGTTGTGCTTCGGACCTTCGACATACGAGACTCCAGCCATTTGTACATCATCATTCTCTAAGGTTCCGAATCCTTTGGTATAACCAAAGTTATCATCACCAAGAGTACACGCGGGCCCTTTTTTTCTATGTAAGAGCCGAGGAGATGTTTGCTTCCAAATATCCGCCTTGAGCATCCACTATCGATGTACCGGATAGTTGCTTGCACACCTCCTTTATTGGCCGACCCACGATCCTCGCAGCCCAAATCAGGCTTTAGGTACCCCTTTTGGATTGGGTCCCGAGGGGTTAGGATTTAGTTTTGGGGATCCATACAAACAGAGCACTTCTATTGTGATCGGTTAGATCGAAGGCCCCGATTTGTCTCCCATACCTATCAACATAATCATACGCCTCTTTATATGCTTTCTCGATTATTATGATTATTAGTGTGAACCTTGGGTGACTTAGAAGACTTGTGATTTATCTTTTTTTGTTTGTCTTCTTTTCATCCAAAGGTGGTTCCGTGCGCGGCTGACCCTAGATTTCGATTATAGGGGTAGGTACAATCGCTACCATCAAAAGATTCATATCTTTTTAAGATAGGTGGTTTTTGCGGTTTACGAAGCATGCTTATTAGGCAAATGACCTTGATTGGGTCTCGATTGGACTTCCTTTACAAAGTTGTCTTTTACGATTCTCGATCTATTGATCGAGTTGAGGTCTCTTCGTAAGAACCGGGTTCTTCACAGATTCCTCGATCGATGCTTTTACCACTTGGGGTCCATTTCGTTCCCCTCGGTTAGGCACCGCCCTTTACCCGCTCAACCGGTCTTTTTTCCCTTATTAGATACATGTTTGGCTTTTGGTGTATCTTTGTTTAAAACTCGTCGATTACACCTTTTTTGAGATGAATCACCGGGGCTTTTGAGGATGTGGAAGGATTCTCATACCCAAGTCCCTTCTTATTAATCGTTGTTCAAAAATAGGTGTTCATGTCTTGAACGGTTTTAGATGATTTTGTAAAACCTCTATTTTCTTACGCAGATTATCCTCGGATGATTTTAGACTTTCATGCTTTCGGAACGTTTCATCGAATTTTGCTTGCAGGATTTTGAAGTCATCGACTTGTTGTTTGTTAATTGCCAAATGATCTTTGATCTCGCTTGTCCCGATCGTGGCTTAACTTTCGTAATTTTAAATTCCTCGGTTGCCTTTCCGAAAGCGCTTTCACCGATTTAAGTTCGTGAGGCTTTATCGAGATCATTCTCTTTAGCAAGTCGATTATTTACGGTCCTCGACTTTATCATTTTCAACTTCCACTATAGCATAAGTGTTCATCGTGATTGGAGAGATCCTCAAGCAATTGTTCGAGTAGAGTCAAGAGTCAATCTCCCCAAAGAAAAAGTGTGCTAATGATAGCAGGTGTAGAACAACAAAGCAGTTTTGGAGGTTACCTCAGATTGGTCCTCCTTGCCATCGGCAGATCTCATCATCATCCAAGAGAATATCGATCTTCATTTCCATAGAAGTCAACAAAGACGGCCGACGACATAAATCTTCTACAGAGGAGTATCCAGAGTCCTCGAGGGCGATACTGAATCGTCAATTCTGACGTGTCGCAACCATGGCTTTTCGTCGTCTCGCATCGCACCTCTCTTCTTCCCTCTTTTCTTCCCTTTCTTGGCGTCAGTCCGGGCGATGCACTTTGTAGTGACTCGGCTTCTCACAATTGAAGCACGCCCTTGATCCACGGAATTTTTTCTTCCGTGAATCACTCCGTCTGTATGATGATCTATCGTGATTTTCCTTTCGATAGTAGTCCGAGAGGTTCTTCCATCGATTGGTTATCTCTTCTCTCATCATTTAGATTATCTCTTTTCCTTTCATCTCTGTGATCTCTCCGATCATCAGATCTCGTTCTTTCTGAGATCTGTTGTCCGATCTCCTATCTCTTCCTCGGTATGTTGATAATCTTTATAGAATCTTCGATACTTACCCGCTTGAGTATTTGATTTCTCTAGTTTCTGGTAAGTAGAAGCGATCTGCTCGCGACTTATGATGTTTCCAATGGGCTCATTGGTCTTCAATCTCTTCTTTTGGTTGCCTTAAAAGCAAATCGATTTAGAAGTTGAGGCTTCAATGGGCACCTCATCTTCATCTCGCTTGTCCTCTCTCAATTAAATCGAACTCGTGAGCTTTAAGGCTCAAGAACAAGCTACTTGGCTTCATTTTTGAAATGTCTTGGCAATCATTGATTACCGTGACCTTCATGTCCCATTTCTTGGTGAGAGACCTTAAAATTTTGTAGTTGATATCTTTATCGACATCTCTACCAAGTTCTCGCTTGTTTATTGACATAGTAATCCTTCCATCGAAGTTCGTTGATGGTTTCAGTTGGGCAAAGATCTTCAATTTTTCGAACTTTACCGGTTTCGCCTGCAGACGCCGCCTTTTTATCCGGGTCATTTCCTCAAGATATTTTCAACCCGAGTATCCCACATTGCTTTCGCAGATTTGAGATACTTAATCTTTTCCTTGGTGACCTTATCCATTGTTTTCATGATAATATGCCTTGCGATAAGTGTCTAGAGTATGCGCTTTCCTTTCCTCTCGCATCCATCAAGGCCGGGCTTTTTTTTCGCACAAGACTTCCCGGGGCAAAGTTCGGATCTCCTCCAACCGCAGGGGGTTGTCGAATATATGATGATGGGTCCTCTTTCGATGACTTCCATCATTCTCGCCAACGATCAAACCTAGATGGTTGGACATATATATGGCCCAATCTGCATACTCATCGATTGAGAACTTCGGCAGATCATGATACATACCTGAGGTGTTATCCATGCTGAGTGTTTTTGAAAATGAATGAGTTTTAAGAAGGTTTTTCAAGATCAGTTCAGTCGACCACAAAGATTCTTCCTCAAGAATCGATGATACACAAAGTCGATTAGGTCTCAGAGAACCAACCGCCTCGATATCACTTGTAGGTCCCGAACGGGGTTTAGTGAGGGCGTAAGTCTAGAGGGAGGGGTGAATAGACTTCAAAAACTTTTGTGCGCAGATCAAAGTGAGGGCGATTAGCTCGATCAGAGTGCGAGTGAATCAGTTTGGGCTGATAACCAACTTACTAATCGCCAGAAGGCAGATCAGTTCGATAACTATCAGTTTAACTGATGTGTGCGGAAGCTTAAGTTTTACCCGTGAAAAACCAGTTTTTATAAATTAGATTCCAAAGTTAGTGTTTTAACCAAATGATCAAGTGTCAAGCTTGATCGATCGAAGCTTGGTGCTAATGATCTCAACTTAGAATATGTATGCGCTTTTAAAGGTTGTGTGCAATTGTGTAGATAGTTAATCAAAGCGGTAAAGGCACACAAGATTTATAGTGGTTCGGACAAACCAGTCCTACGTCCACTCTTCCCTATCACAAGGGGCACCAACTTAACCAACTGAACTTAGTTTTATGTGTTAGTTCAACACAAGACAATCGACAGATATTTAAGGAGTTCTCACTCAACCGATCCCAGAAATCAGAACTAGAAACCCTAGTCTGAAATCTTGCTAAACAACTTAACCTAACTTGGGTTTGGATAAGATTGTTTTGGTTCCAACTATGAAATCTTTTCTAGTGTTTAAGGTAGCCTATCAGCTAGATGAAAAGATTTCTATGCTAAGAACTTATGGGATGAACACTTAATAAAATAATCTTCTTGATCGTGTTCTTCGTGCGAAAATCTGATAATTGCTTGAGCTTCTTGATTGTTCAGTGTTTCCGTTTTCACTCAAGTGTGATCCCATATTTATAGACCTTGAAATCAAAGAGCCGTTGGAGAGCAATTTGAATTTCGTGCTATATTAGGTAGGTTTGCAGGATTGATGTGACGTGCTTCAGGAACGGCATGGCCGAAAGCGTGAACTTGTATTTTATAGCCGTTAGAGAGAACAACATCAAATCCCTTAATTGTCGGCTCCGATCATACGTGTCTTGTTCTTATTGGTTAACAGACGCACTTTTCAGTGTTTGTTCTTCCAACTAAGGTTGACATTCTTCTTGTTCAGATCATAGACGTATGATTAGGTGAAACATCAGTTTTTTCACCTTGAGAGTCGACCGATCGAATCGATCGATCCACCGATGGAGTCTTCTTGTCTTTGGTTGACTTAGCTTCAACTAGCGGACTTCGGTGATGTAGGTCTTCCGGTCCGATCTTCCGAAGTCATCCGATCTTCAAGTATTCTCGAGTTTGAGCTTTATGACTTCAAATTGAGATATCCGACTAGATCGATCGATCCGATCTTCTGTTCTTCTCTAAAGATTCGCCCTCATCTTGATATCACCGTTCTTTGGATTTTCAGATCTGACTTATACATATTGAGGTTCCCCCTCAATATGTGACCTATCTATTACATCAGTTGTTCTATACAGTAATTATCAACTGGTATTCTATAAACGGTAATATAAACATCGATCACCAATGTGTCCGACCGTCCTATTACATGTGTTTCTGGAACTTTTATCAAAACTATAAATTTCCCAACACCAGTCCATAAAGAAGAGACCCAAACCGCGCGTCGGGGCTAGGAGGATGGGAGAAAATAGCGGGCAAAAATAAGATCGGTGCATGGAGAGGCCCGCGACATAATATCCCAAGCAAACTTAGTCAAAAAAAACATCATTAGCCAGCCGGACCGAGCGAATACCCAAACCTCCATGGAGAGTCGGCGTACAACACTTGGACCACGAAACACGGATAAAGCCACGATTAGACACATTACCCGTCCATAAGAAATTGCGCATGGCCTGTTCAATAGGGTTAAGAAGGGAACGGGTCAGCGGTAGACCTTCATGGAGTGCACTAGTGAAGCGACGACGACACTATTAATCAAACAGAGATGGCCTGCAAAGGAGAGAGAGGACCCAGACCAACAAAAAAAAACCGGAAAGGACTCTGTCCATCAAAGAAGCTAGATTGATGCGGACGGGGCGCACCCCGAAAAATTAGAACCCCTAGATAAGTAAAAAGTAGAGTACCTGCCGTAATACCCAAACGACGATGAAAAGCACGAAGAACCCGGTAAGGAATCTTATCACTGAAGAAAAATCTGGACTTTGAAGGACTATATAGTTGGCCAGAGAGTTGCCCGTAAGTCCCCAAAACCTCTTCTAACATGTTGCAGTTGGTGATAGTGCCCCGCATAAAGATGATAACATCATTCGCATACAGAACATAGCGTGGAAGCTTAGGATAAAAAGAGAGAAAGCCCAAGGCGCCCAGGTGGTCGATATATCGGGCGAGGGCGTCTTCCGCCAGACAAAAGAGAAGGGGGGACAAAGGGTCCCCCTGACGAACCCCGCGAGTGCAACTGAAAAAACCCTGAGGTGAGCCATTAACCAGAGTCGAGAGATGAGCCGAGTGTAGAATAGCCATGATCAAGGACAGAAGCGGTCTGAGAAACCCATGCGACGAAAGACCGCTATAAGGAAGGGCCAAGAAATAGTGTCAAACGTCTTCGCAATATCAATCTTAACTGCCATGTTGCCCGTAGAACCCAAATCCAAACGATTGATGGCATCCGAAGCCAAAGCGATCCCAGTGTGAATGCGCCGACCTGGGACAAAGCCAAATTGAGTCTGGACCAGACAATCAACCGCTACCCAACCGAGTCTCGTAGCAAGTATCTTCGTGAACACCTTGTAGATATAGTTGCCCATAACAATGGGTCTGTAATCCGAGATGGAAGTGGCTGCTTGCGACTTAGGAATCAACGTGACAAAACTCGAATTGAAGCCCGGTGGGAGGTAGAAGGTGAGGAAGAAATGACGCACCGCGTTAACCACGTCCACGGGAATGACGTCCCAGGAAGATGATAAAATTGGCCACCGAAGCCATCGGGGCCGGGCGAACTGTCAAACGACATGTCGAAGACCGCAGACTTCACCTCCATGTCATCAGGGATGGAGGTGAGAGTATAGTTGCCGTCCTCGCTAATAGAAGGATGTATGAATGTGTCGAGAGCCGAGAGCCGAGAAATCGGAAGGGGGATCCACTTCTTGGAATAGCTCCGTGTAATAAGCGACTATGTGGTCCCCAATTTCCGTGGGGTCCGTGGACATTGCATTACCGATTAATAGAGTGGTGATTTAGGACTGAGCCTTGCGAAGACGATGAATCTTATGGAAGAAGGAAGAGTTACGGTCCCCATCATGAAGCCACCGCAACCTGTTCTTTTGCAAAATCATGGTGTTACGTTGATGTAGTAGGCGGTTAAGCACAACAGTAGAATTAAGTTCGTCGTCAAAATGGGAGTCCGAATCCCCATGTTGCATAATATCCTGTTGAATCTCGGCTAGCATCTAAGTTGTCTGATCTATATTGCCATATACATTACCAAACACCTCGCGGTTCCAAGTCTTCAAGGAGGATTTGAGACGTTTGAGCTTATAAACAAACCAAGATATGGGATCCCCCTCCACCGGTACCGCCCAGAAAGTGCGGAAAACTTCCAGAAAACTCTCATAGAGCGTCCACATGTTTTGGAAGCGAAAAGGACGAGGTGAGGCCGTGGTAGCGGGGGAGAGCGATAGCAACAGAGGATGGTGATCGGAGCAGTGTTTGGGAAGTACCACCAAACCAACTGAAGTCCACATATCAAGGAAATTGCCCGTTGAGATGGCGCGATCCAGCTTAGCCATTGTAAGGCGTGGACGACGAGAGATCCAAGTAAAGCGAAAACCAGAGATCTCAATGTCAATAAAATCCACGGCTGCGAGAAATTCCTGAAAGTCGAGAGTAGGACGCCTCGGTGTTGTGCCACTGAGACATTCGTGAGCACCGAGGACTACATTAAAATCACCCATAATGCACTTAGGGGCGATAGGAAGAGAGAGTAAGTCATGCCAAAGAAGGCGACATCGAGTGTACGTTGAGTGAGCATGAACAAAACCAAGAAGATAGGGGTGAGCAGTATCAAGGCAACGGATAACAATAACTTGGTCCGTGGAGAGGATGACCGAGGCATGTGTGTGACTGTCGGCTGGCCAAATATCCATATATTCAGCCGAAGAGGCGGACATGCATTTTCAGTAAACAGAGTAAGACCATAAGTAGAGAGCAGACGGGGCGAGAGAGAAGAACTCAAAATCTTAGGTTCAAACAAAGCCACTCAAGACGGCTGGTAGCGGCAAAAGAAATTCTGTAGGGAGGTACGAGAGTTATCGTTCCCTAAACCACAAATATTCCAAGCAAGAATCTTCATTAGGAAACCTGATGGGAACCGTGCATCGGCAGTTGAGAGTCACAATCATCAGCCGAAGAACCAATTCGATGAAGCTCGGAGGTACCCAGGGGTGGTCTGAGGTAGTAGTTCTGCTGAGAAATAGAGGTATCGACGGCATCTTGTGAAGAGGCTGCCTTTAGCTTGGCTCAACGTCGCGTGTTATACTCTTCCCTAGTCGGTTGAGCCTTAGGCAGTTTGCCCCTACGCACCGTTACCGTGGAGGTGGCTTGATCAGGAGAAGTACGTAAGTGAGAGGAGTCTTCAGCCAGGGGAAAGGCATTCGGATCGAAAATGGTATCTGCGTCCATAGGGTCAAACTGAGAATACCCAAAGTCGTCATAATTTGTGTCGGTCGAGGATGAAGGATACGTGATCAGGGCCGTAGTAGATTCCGGGATGTAGCCGTCCATAGTATGAGCGGAGAAATGATACTTTGGCAGATTGAAGACCGGTAAGTATCTCGGAATGTTCGGCATAACTCGGAAAAAGGCCGCTTGAGGGACCACAGAGGGAGTGGCCACATAAGTAGTGGCAGAGGGAGCAGGGATCAAATCCCCGGCAGTGGACTGTGGACGAGTCACAATAGGCGTGGCGAAGGAAGCCGAAGGGGACTTCTGGACCCATTTAGTGTCATTGGGTTGAGAGACAGCAGGCTGAGCTTTAGGGGGCTTCGACTGCGATGGTGGTGGCTATTTTTGAGGCCGGAGATGCAGCGCATAGCAGTTATCAACAGAATGACCAATATTGTGGCAATGAGTGCACCATTCCTGTATCCGCTCATACCCAACTGAGGAGATAGAGCAATAGCTAGTCCGTTCAAACATAATATTATATTCCCGCTCCTATCGCAAATCAATTTCGACTAACACACGAGCATAATGGCAGAGTGTATGATTACGCGTGCGTTCGTCCACTTGCAAGACAGGTCCGATGGCAGAGGCAAGTGATTGGATTATCGGCTCATAAAAATATTCAACCGGGATCTCAAAAATCCGAAACCAAACAGGAACAATTTAAGATTTCACTTTGTATGGGTTAAACTTGGGCGTCCACCTTTGCAAATGGAGAGTACCAAAGGGAGACGACCATGAACGTGTTTTGAAGACACGGTCGCGTTCCGCCAGGTCCGAAATACGAATCTGAAAATACCCCTTGCCGAGAGGAACAAGAGTCAAAGGCGTATTAATGTTCCACTTTTCCTGGAGATCGGAGTGCAGGTCAGATAGGGCAGGTGTCCTATTGTTAGGCAGAAAAAGCATTCGGCCGATAAGAGAGGAGGCGTTTTCCCGAACTCCATGTTGATGGAGAGTGTCATCGATCAAGACGGACAGAAAATCCTCTTTGCGGACAGGTTTGGTAGGCTGCCGAGCCAGTCTTGTGTCCTGTAAAGAAGGAGAAGATACCACAGAAACCGAGGGCGTAAAAATAGCCGAATATGACGGGAAAGAACAGTCTATACCCATGTGATGTGCAACCAAAGACGGTGCACAACTTCCCAATGTAGAGGCATGTGGTAGAGACCCTGAGAGGGGGAAGTCATGCTGGGCTAGAACGAGCGGCGAAGAAACCTGCGAAAAAGGAGCAAAACCAGCAACAATTTGAGAGCCAGGGTTTATATGATCAAGAGATGGAGGAATAGAAATACCCGTAGGGCCGAAAATCAGAGGGTGACTGTTTTCGGCCGATAGCAAGCGGTAATCACTAGCAAGGGTGGAGTGCACAGAGTCGGTAGAGGCCATTGGTCGGGAGGGGCAGGAGAGTCCCCAATGGAAGAGGCCAAAACCCTAGGTGAAACCCTAAATTCCGATCGCGCAGCCATGAGACTTGTACCAGGTACTTGGGGCTTAGGGCCGACGTTGTGTGCGGATGCCAACGATGTCACGGGTCGGATGGAGAAAATAGTTTCTTATGTATTTTCTAGATTTCTAAAGACTCAAATATATAGGTGTGGCTTTGCTTAAAACCTAAGCAATTTCCAATTGGGAAATAAAAGCCGAAATCCATTAAATCAAATCTCATAGATTTGATTACCATATATATTTTTTCCTAGAATAATATTCCATATACTACCTCCGTCCATCAATCTTATGCACAATTGACTTTTACACGCGTTTTTGCAAGAGAGTTTTGTATTAATATTTGAAATGATAAAATGACTTTTAAGGAGGGGTATGATAAATAAGCCCCTCGTCAATCATTCCCCTCCTTAAAAGTCACTTCATCATTTCAATTACTAATACAAAACTCGCTCTCAAAAAAGCGTGTAAAAGTAAAGTGTGCATAAGATTGGTGGATGGAGAGAGTATTATTTTGGGATTTCTATTTAATTAAATTCAATTTAATTAAATAATAATAATAAATAATTCTAAATATAATTATTATTATATTTCTCCATAAATTAAATCTTAAATCCAATTTAATATATTGAATCAACCAACTATAATCGTTAAATGAGAATTACTTATTGTGTGACCCACATGCCTTCGTATATCGAGCGGTTAGTTAAACTAACGATCTTAATTGAATCCTAGATAATAAATCAGACAATCTCAATATATGATGTACGTTGCGAGGAATTGCAACAACCTGTAACAACCTAATTAAGAACCATGTCTAACACATCTGAGTTTTCACATCCTCAATGACAACATTGGTTCATGGGAACACATAAATATAATGTTATACATTAATATTAAATGAACTATAATATTAAATCAACTGAATATCGATCATCGAGTATTATGTCCTTAAATATGATTGTCTCTAGGACACTAATACTAACAATCTTGAGGGTTGAATGTGCCATCGTACTCATATGGCACATTCTTAAATTGCTTTGGAAATGGATCATCCAAGATCTGTTCAGAGAATGGACAGCTCAAAGGTCTGCCCACCCTGCTAGTTCCAGCTCCAATACCTTGCTGCTTTCTTACCTATTCTCAACGCCTCAATCTCCCGATTAGCATTAACATAGCAGTGGATTGCTCCTCTTCCTCATCAGTACTACTCCCCAGCTCCACACGGTACGGGGGAACAAACTAACCAGTCTTACCATCCTTCTTTTGGTTACATTTTCCATCCGCTTTGTCCTTGGGTGAGATTTGTCTTTCCAGGAGTTAGATTGTTCTGATTTATTTGCTCCTTTCCAATTTCTGAATTATCAAAATTATCTAGGGAAGGCATCTCCACACCCGAATTCTTGGATGCCAAAGCATTGTCCACAGCTTTCTGGAGTTGAGGATCTAGCTGAGCGGATGTGAGGGAAATCACAAATGCGCCATTGGGAGGTGGATCTATCCCTGGGCCCTCAGCTATGTGTGCTGCTTGCCCAGAACATACTGGGCCACCAACCATTTGATCAAGTTGCGATTGATCGGATTGTAGGCCCCGAACGGGTTTCTATTGTGGTTATACTTGAAAGTATGCTATTACTTTGTATAACCAGACTGAATTTCTATCTTATTTGCTGAAATAAATTATTTATCACTGATACTTTAAATATCATTGAATGTTACATATATTTACTGCATAAATGTTCAATAAATAAGTACGTGTTACATTGTAGTTAATTTAGTGATACTAGATCATAGAAGATTAAATTAACAGTACCTTGTAACTAAAAGTATAGAATTCACAACCCAGATGGAAATGAACAAACCATCGTGAAAGGTTGAAGTGCAAGGCTCAGATTGACTTGTCTTGATCAAGAGATTGCACTAGTGCATTATGATGTACTGAACAGAACCTACAAGAGGACAAATTCTTCAGTACTGAATATAGAAGAATTTGACCTCAGTGGTTCATTATTTCTTAATCTCCGTCCCTTAAATAGGATCGTGTGGAATCAATAGCCATTGCTTTGACTTATGATGGGAAGAGGATCATTGAGATTCAATACCTTGTATCTTGAGCAATAATATTGGTTACACGATGATTGCTAAGATTTAATACGGTTAAATGTGTGCAAGTACATCTTGTTTGATTTTTCCCCTTGGGAGGCTCATAAGTTTAATCATACCAAATCTTGCAAGTTGAATAAATTTCCGGTATGGATAATAATGTTGAGCCGCCTTAACTGAGGAAAAAGATGTTAATTAATATGAAGCTATTTCAGTGGCCTAAATTAATTAATAGACTGGATAATCTTAAACATGGGAAATAATAACCGGGTGCTATATTAACAGTAATATGGGTTAAGATGGATAGTGCAATATTAATTATGTAGTGGGATTAATTAGTATTTATAGGCTCGAATAATATTGTGGCTCAATATTGAAAATTCAAAAGTCCATTGGAAGGTCCAATCTTAATTCTCCTAGAGGCCCCTCAAGTAGCCCAAATATAAAGTTCAATAACTGAAAAAGGTGTTTAAAATAAAATAAATTATTGTTGCCTAATTTTTCAAATTTTTTCGAAAATTATGAATAAAAGAAGGAGAAAGATTTTCTTTGAATTTTGTTATGGAATGAGGATAAGTATTCTTGGAATACAAGATTATCTCATTAAATTCAAGAAATCTCTCACTTCGCTATTTTTAATGAAACTTTCAAAAATTCCATACATAAGGAGGAGGAGATTTTATTTGGGAGATATTTTGGGAAATAGAATATATTGGATATATTCAAAATTGTTTCTTGAAGAAGAAGCAAGGAAATTTCTCAATCACCCAAAAACCCTAATATTTTCGCCCCCCACCCCCCCCAACCTTAGTATTATAAATAGGGGATGAATTTTTCATCCCCAATGCAATTCCATGTGTTGGAAAAATTAGAAATCCACAAAGGTGGTGCAACATAATTTTATTTTTCCTTTTGTTAATTGTTCACGAGCATCCTACCACCGGATTGTTGGACAAGGACGTGGGAATACTTGACAAGGCTTTTTGGTGTGTTCGTGTGAATGGGATCCATCTTCTCAACGGTTGTCACTCCAAGAGGTTAGTTCACGTAAACTCCTAGCTATTCCGCATGCATAGGATTTATGTGACGAACTTGTATGCATGATTTGTTGTTGAATTATTATTTGAATTAATATAGGATTAATTCATGCTAGTAATAATTGTTAGAATTAAAATTGTATTTAAGTATTCATCCCGAATAGATCCGGGCAAATAATTCCCCAACACTAATGCTTCATCAGTGTAAGTTCTAGGTTCGTCTTTATCCGGGATCTCCACTTCATCATTTTTCTCTATGAGGAAACCTTAATATCTGGTGATCGGATTATGAATTCTGGTGGACTTACGGAGTTGTGGTTGTTTAGGCTGCACATTCTGATCGTGAAATTTTTTTGGTGCAGCGATTTCATCTTTGACCGGAGAGGCTTCGAGAGCGACACTTCCGGATGCTCCTTGAGCACTTCCGGATGCCTCTTGAGTGGGAGTTTGAACTATGTTGTTCTCATTCAGCCTACTTGGAGTTCGTTGTTCGGGCAATGCAACTCCAATTACGCTCCCACTAGCTAAAAGAGGATCACTATGTGATAACCTTCCACCATGTGAGCTACTGAATGCTCCCACTGATTCTTTGTCATGTTGCTTTGACAAGATATTACTCTCCTTGTTAATTTGTGTTCTTGAATAACTTCAAGTTCTATCGTCTTACGGCCATGTTCCTTGAAGACGTAGTCTTCTTCAAGGAATTTGGCCTGCCTAGAAACAATCACTGTTTGTTTCTCGGGTAGACAAAAATAATATCCTCTAGTTTCCTTAGGATATCCCACAAAGTAACCCTTTTCACCTTTTGATTCCAACTTATCAGTGAGCATTTTCTTCACAAACGCGGGGCAACCCCAACTTTCTCATGTGAGAGAAATTTGGCTTCTTACCATGCCATAACTCGTACGACGTATGCTCAACTGATTTGGGTGGAATCATATTCAAAATGTTGATTGAGGTTTGGAGCACGTATCCCCATAAGAATGTTGGAAGAGAGGAAAATCTCATCATGGATCTCACCATGTCTAACAAGGTATGGTTTCTCCTCTCGGACACTGTTGGGAAATTTATAGTTTTGATGAAAGTTCCAAAAACACATGTAATAGGACTAGTCAGACCTGTTAGCTGACTGATGTTTATATTACCTGCTATAGGAGACCAGTTGATAATGATTGTATAGAACAACTGATGAAATAAATAGGTCACATATTGAGGGGGAAACTCAATATGTATAGGTCAGATTTGAAGACTCAAAGGACAGCTGATATCCGACAGGCCAGAATGCAAGACAAGAAAAGAAGATCAGATCGCTCTGATCTGGTCTGATATCTCAGCTGAAGTCATGTAGATCAAACTCTGAATACTCGAAGATCAGACCAGAAGACCTACATCAGTCGAGTCTGCTAGTTGAAGCTAAGTCAATCGGCACCTGAAGACTCTATCAGTAGATCGATCGATTCGACCGATCAAAGTCACTCACCAGTGAAATCTGATGTTTCACCTAATCATACGTCTATGATCTGAACAAGAAGAATGTCAAGCTTAGTTGGAAGAAAAACTCAAAAAGTGAGTCTCGCTATCCAATAAGAACAAGACACGATGATCGTGAGCCCAATTCTGGATTTTTCGATACCTCTCTCTCAGAATGCGGCTACAAAGTACAAATTCACGCTTTTGGCCATGCCGTTCCTGAAGCTCGTCACATCAAGCCTGCAAGTCTACCAAATATAGCCTGAAATTCAAATTGCTCTCCAACGGCTCTTTGATTTCAAGGTCTATATATATGGGATTACACTTTAGAGTGATATAACGGAGACTCTGAACAATTAAGAAGCTCAAGCAATTCTCAGATTTCCGCACAAGAACACGAACAAGAAGATTAATTTTTATTAAGTGTTCATCCCATAAGTTCTTAGCATAGAAATCTTTTCATCTAGTTTGTTTAGTCGCTTATACGCAAGAAAAGATTTCATAGTTGAACAAAAAACAATCTTACCCAAACCCCAAGTTAGGTTAAGTTGTTTAGCAAGATTTCGATCAGGGTTTCTAGTTACGATCTCTGGGATCGGTTGAGTGTGAACTCTTTAAACATCTAATCGATTGTCTTGTGTTGGACTAACACATAAAACTAAGTCCAGTTGGTTAAGTAGGTGCCCCTTGTGATAGGGAAGAGTGAACGTAGGACTGGTTTGTCCGAACCACTATAAATCTTGTGTGCCTCTACTGCTTTGATTAACTGCTTACACAATGGCACACAACCTTTAAAAAGCGCATACACATTCCAAGTTGAGATCAAATTAGCACCAAGCTTCGATCGATCATACTTGACACTTCACCAATTGATTAAAAGACTAACTTTGGAATCGATTTATCAAAACCGGTTTTTCACACGGGTAAAACTTAAGCTTCCGCACACATCGCTTAAACCGATAGTTACCGAATCGATCGCTTTCAGAGATCGAGAAGTTGGTTATCACCCCAAACCGATTCACTCGCTTCTGATCGAGCTAACCGCCCTCACACCGATCTGCACAAAAAAGTTTTCGAAGTCTATTCACCCTCCCTCTAGACTTACGCCCTCACTAAACCCGCTTCGGGACCTACAAGTGGTATCGAGCGGCGGTTGGTTCTCTGAACCAATCGACTCTATGTATCATCGATTCTTGAGGAAGAATCTTTGTGGTCAACTCAACCGATCTTGAAAAACCATTTTAAAACTCATTCATTTTCCAAAATCATTCAAAGATGGATAACACCTCGGTATGTATCATGATCCGCCAAGTTCTCAATCGATGAGTATGCAGATTGGGCCATATATATGTCCAACCATCTAGGTTCGATAAGCGGCAGAATGATGGAAGTCATCGAAAGAGGACCCATCATCATTTATTACGACAACCCTGCAGTTGGAGGAGAACCAGACTTTGCACCGGGGAGTCTTGTGCGAAAAAGCCAAGCCTTGATGGATGCAGAAGAAAGAAAGCTGCATACTCTAGATACTATCGCGAGGCATATTATCATGAAAACCATGGATAAGGTCACCAAGGAAAAGATTAAGTATCTCAAATCTGCGAAAACAATGTGGGATACTCTAGCTGAGATATGCGAGGGAAATGAACAGATAAAAGACAGCCATCTACAAGCCGAACTGGTAAAGTTCAAAAAATTAAAGATGCTGCCCAACGAAACCATCAACGAACTCGATGGAAGGATTACAATGTCTATAAACAAGCTTCGAGAACTTGGTAGAGAGATGTCTGATAAAGATATCAACTACAAAATCCTAAGGTCTCTCACCAAGAAATGGGACATGAAGGTCACGGTAATCAAGGATTGCCAAGACATTTCAAAAATGAAGCCAAGTAACTTGTTCTTGAGCCTTAAAGCTCACGAGTTCGATTTGATTAAAAGAGGACAAGCTGATGAAGATGAGGTGCTTTCTTTGAAGCCTCAACTTCAAAATCGATTTGCTTTTAAAGGCAACCAAAGAAGAAAACGAAGGCCAACGAACCTATTGGGAATATAGTAAGTCAAAGCGTAATCAGATCGCTCTGCTTACCAGGAAGCTTGAGAAGTGAAACGTCCAACTTGGTAAGTATCGAAGATTTTATAAGGACTATTAACATAGCCAAGGAAGAGATAACCAATCAGACAGAAGAAGCTCAGACTACTATCAGAAAGGGAAGTCACCTGATAGGTCATACAGATGGAGTGATTCACCCGAAAGGAAAGGTTCGATTGGATCAAGAGGCGTGCTTCAAGCAGGAGAAGCCAGTCACTATAGCGCGATCGCCTGCACTGATGCCAAGAGAAAGGGAAGAAAAGATGAACAAAAGAGAGCAACGATATAGGGGGACGGAAGAGCCATGGTTGCCGATATGTCGAAATTGACGATTCTATATCGCCCTCTCGAGGACTCGTGGATACTCCTCTGTAAAGACTTCACCGACGCAGATCTTTGTTGACTTCTATGAAAATGAAGATCCGATATTCTCTTCGCATGACGATGATGAGATCTCGCCGATGGCCGGGAGGACCAATCTGAGGTAACCCCCAAACTCCGCTTCGCTTTGCTTCTACACCGCTATCATTAGCACACCCGCCGGGGATATTGACCGCAGCTCTACTCGAAGCAATTGCTTGAGGATCTCTCCAATGCAAGAGAGACACTTATGCTATAGTGGAAGTTTGAAAATGACAAGTCGAGAATTAGAAATAATCACTTGCTAAAGAGAATGATCTCAAGAAAGTCTCCGAACTTCAATCTGCTTTGGCGCCGTAGGCAACCGAGGAATGTAACATTCGAAAGTTAAGGCTTCGATCGAGAAGCAGATCAAAGATCACCGGCAATTAACAAACAAAGAAGTCGATGACTTCAAAATTCTTCAAGCAAAATTCGATGAGCTGTTCCAAAAGCATGAAAGTCCAAATCATCTGAGGATAATCTACGTAAGAAAATAGAGGTTTTCACAAAATCATCTAAAACTGTTCAAGACATGAACACCTATTTTCGAACAACGATTAATAAGAAGGGACTTGGCTATGAGAATCCTTCCACATCCTCAAAAGCCCCTACCGAATTCATCTCAAAAAGGTGTAATCGACGAAGTTTAAACAAAGATACACCAAAAGCCAAACATGTATCTAATAAGGAAAAAGAGACCATTGAGCGGTAAAGGCGGTGCCTAACCAGAAGGGGAACAGAAATGGACCCCAACTGGTAAAGCATCAGCCGAGGAATCAACAGAAGAACCCAGTTCTTCTGAAGAGACCTCAACCTGATCAACAGATCAGGTATCAGAAAAGACAACCTGTAAAAGGGAAGTCCAATCTGAGACCTAATCAAGGTCAGCTGCATAATAAGCATGCTTCAGGTAAACTGCAAAAACCACCTATGCCAAAAAGATATGAATCTTTTGATGGTAGCAGTCGTACCTACCCCTATAATCAGAAATCTAGGGCTGCTGCACCTGAACCACACTGGATAAAAAGAAGACAAACAGAAAAGATAGATCCCAAGTCTTCTAAGTCATCCAAGGTTCACACTAATAATCATACAAAACAGAAAGCATATAAAGAGACGTATGATTATGTTGACAGGTATGGGAGACAAATCAGGCCTTCTGATCTAACTGATCACAATAGAAGTGCTCTGTTTGTATGGATTCCCAAAACTAAACCTAACCCCTCAGGACCCAATCCAAAAGGGGTACCTAAAGCCTGATCTGATTGCAGGATCGCGTGGGTCTGGCCAACAAAGGAGGTGTGCAAGCAACTATCTGGTACATCGATAGTGGATGCTCAAGGCACATGACAGGAAGCAAGCACCTCCTCAGCTCATACATAGAACAGAAAGGCCCGCGTGTACTCTTCGGTGATGATAACTTTGGTTATACCAAAGGGTTCGGAACCTTAGAGAATGATGATGTACAAGTAACTGGAGTCTCGTATGTCGAAGGTCTAAAGCACAACCTATTATCGGTTTCACAATTCTGCAACAACGGATTCAGTGTTGAGTTCTCGACTGACCAATGCACTATCAAGAATCGAGCCACTCAACAGATTTTGCTAACTGGTTCAAGGAAAGGGACGATCTACACAGCTGATTGGAACAGTTTGCCCAAGAAATGCATGCTGATTGTCAAGAGTTCCAAAAGTAGCGGTATGCTCTCGCACAAAAGGATGAGCCATCCTAACTTTAAAACTCTTAACAAGATAGCAAGGATGTCTCTAGTGGAAGGACTTCCAATGAAGTATTTTCAAAGGATCGGACATGTCTTGCGTGTCGGAAGAAAAACAGTCAAAGCTTCATTCAAAGGAATCCCTGACCAAGATCCAAATCTTTAGTAATCGCAAATGCTTCATATGGATCTATTCGGACCAGATTACACGGTCGGTCTCAACGGACGAAATATACTCTGTAATCGTGGATGACTATTCCAAGTTTACAGGTTATATTCTTACATAAGAAGAATGAGACGACAAACGAAGATACCCGAGCCGCTAAAAATATTACAAAATGAGAAGGGTGTCAACAGTAGTAAAAATCGATCGATAAAGGTACGAAATTTACGAACTCTTTTATTACCGATTTTTGCTCTAAGTTTGGTATACTGAGATGAAACATCACCGCAAGGACGCCACAACAAAATGGAGTAAATGAACGGAGAGAAATGAACTCTCAAAAGAAGTTCGCCGCACGATGTTAGTGAACATGCAATACCAAGCCGTTTAAGCGTATAATCAACACCGCATGCCATACTCAAAACAGATGTCTTCTGACTAAGGCTCACTACAAAAACGCCCTATGAATTGTGGAAGGACATAAAACCTCGTGTCTCTTACTTCCATGTTTTTGGGTGTAAGTGTTTCATACACAACAATGGGAAGAGTCGGGTTGAAGACTTTTGAGGCCAAGTCGATGAGGGTATATTCTTAGGATATTCCTCATCTAGCAAGGCTTCGGGGTTTACAACAATGCATTTAACCCTACTTGTGGAAGAAACACCCCATGTAGTCTTTGATGAAGCATCTTCTGAACAAGAGAAATCTGCCGCAGAACAAGATGTACCTGATCAACAAGAACCTGATGTTCAGAAAATGGATCAGCTGACGATCAAGGAAAAAGAATCGTAAATCAGAATAATATACATTCCGGATCTAGGTGATTCACCGGATCATTAAGATCCTAAGGTACAAAAACTGCCGATGAAGAAGCCGACATACCGAGATAAGATCAATCGAACCATCCGGTTCGGGGGAACATCCGAAGTTCCCACGAACGTACATCGACATGATGATGAGTCCAACATCACCGAGACTTGTTCTTATCAAGTGGATCATAACTCAAAGACCACTCCCAATCGCTAGTAATGAAATTTTATCGTAAATGACGATGTTCTCCAAACCGATGCAAATCGTAATGAATGACACGGATAACCACCATCCAACCGATTCGATATCGGAGACCCATCCGATAAAGTTAAAACTAGACATCGACAGGTGAAAGTGCCATGTATTGTTTGTTATCCGCCTATGAAGGAACCAACAACATAGAGGAAGCTCTACAAGACGCAAGTCGGATTCTAGCCATGCAGAAGAGCCGAAAAGCTTCGAGAGAAATCAAGTTTGGAAACCGGTAGATGCACCAAATCATCAAGACGTTATTGGCACGGCGGGGTATTCAAGAACAAGAGAGATGAGAAAAACGTCATCACCGTAAATAAGGCAAGACTTGTTGCTAAGGGGTATTCACAATCGGAAGGAATTGATTATGATGAGACCTTTGCACCGGGCCGCCGCCTAGAAGCCATTCGCTTGTTTTACGGCATATGCTTCCCACAGAGGGTTCACTGTGGTATCGATGGACGTAAAGAGTGCTTTTTTAAACGGGGTACTAGCAGAGGAAGTTTATGTCGAACAACCTCCAGGCTTTGAAAAGGGCAACCAAGTGTACCTTTTAAGAAAAGCTCTTTATGGCCTGAAATTAGCTCCTCGAGCTTGGTATGATACACTCTCTCAGTTCTTGATCGACAGTGGGTTCACTAAAGGAACAGTGGACAGAACCTTATTCAGAATAGAAGATGGAGAAGATATTCGATGGTTCAGATCACGTGGATCTACATCATCTTCTGATCCCCTAACAAGAGTCTATGTGAAAGATTCAAAGAACCGATGCAAGGAAGTTCGAGATGTCCATGATGGGTCAGATGAATTACTTTCTGGGTCTTCAAGTAAAGCAAAGTACAGAAGGGATATTCATCTGCCAAGCAAAGTACACTAGGAATTTATTGTTTAAGTTTGGAGTTCAAAATTGTAAGGAAGCCAAAATTCCTATGATGACTGGATTCAAGATGGATCCAGATGAGGATGGTCAGAAAACAAATCAGAAGGAATATAGGGCTCTCATTGGATCTCTACTATACCCGACCGCCAAAGGACCGGATATAACCTTCGCCGGTAGGTGTATGTGCTAGATTTCAGGCAAATCCAATGATAAGTCACCTAGAAGCAGCTAAGCGGATTCTTAAGTATCTGAAGGGGACAGTAAATCTTGGTTTATTTTACCCATCAGATGATAATCTAGAGCTTAGTGGGTATTCTGATTCTGATTATGGAGGTTGCAAGATTGACAGAAAATCCACCTCAGGAACTTGTCAATTCTTAGGAAGTAAACTGATCTCGTGGTTTTCAAAGAAAGAAGCACATCGGGCCATGACATCTACTATTGAAGCGTAATATATATGGTCATAGGAAGTCGTTGTTCCCAATCGCTCCGCTTAGTCGGCAAATGAGGGATTATAACATTGAAGCTAAAATGTACCTATTTTCTCGTGATGATAATAGTCTTTATTGCAATAACTCGTAATCCTGTTCCACATACAAGATGCAAGCATGTAGATGTCAGACACCATTTTATAAGAGATCATGTTGAAAAGAAGAATATCAGAATGGAAAAGATTCATACTGATATACAGAAAGCTGATATTCTAACCAAGCCACTAGCTGAGATCAGATTCAGAGAATTATGCAATGAGCTAGGGCTTTTGGATCTTGGAGAAAATGCACCCTAAAATGTTTGATGGATTGTTCTCAAGAACCACCGGTTAAGAGATTAACCAGGCTGAAAGGAATCAGTTGAGTTTGGTATCTCAACTGATCAGAAGATCAGTCAAGGAACTGATATGAGAAGATGCCGATCAGATTTAAAGTTTATCAGATTAAATGAACTGATCGTTTAAAGGATTATCTGATTAAATCTGTTCAGTTATACTTTGTAAGTCAATTTAGCTGAATTTCAATAAGATTCAAAGGAACTGATCAGTTTTACAAGTTATCAGATTTAGGGTTTATCAGATTAAATCAGTTGGGTTATTTTACATCCTTGTAAGTCGATTAAGCTGATATTCAACAAGCAAGATTCACAAGTGGTATTCACAAGATTAAAGCTTAAAATCGCATAAGGATACAGGAATTTTACACAACAATGGAATAATAGAACTTTTCATTGATAAAGACCCGAAGGTCCGATTACATTACAAGATACAAGTACAAAGGACCCGGAGGTCGGTACATAAGTAATAACCAAAAACCCTAAACCTTTAACCCTAAACCCTCATCCTAACCCAAGTAGTGCAAGGGGAGAGAGAGATTTTAAATCTGATGCTCTCATTTTCCCCCACTTAACAAGGGTGAGAGAGGCTTTAAAGAAATCCTAAAGCCGCTAGCTGAAGCTAAAACCAGTGGAGCGACAACGGCCTTGATAGGATTTTTTTTTTGCCAGAGCCCTAAGAAAGAGTCGATGGGCTCTCCAACAGCAAATGGTGAGTTAATATACGAAGATCGGTTGTTGGGCGATCAAGATCGCATATCAAACTCACGTTCATTTTCGACTAAGTCTGATGGTAGTTACATCATAACGATAGACACACAAGGTGCATACTGGTTAGGAGAAGTGTCTTCTCGGGTTGCAACAAAGAGTTCGCCGCCATGGTGGTAGAGAAGCTTTGCAACAATCGTATGTGAAATCTTTGATGATAACGAAAAACAAAGATAAGGGACGATTGGGTTGATTTGAGAAGTCAAAATCATTGAAAAAGGGGTAAAGGTGTTTGCCTAAGTTTCAATTTAAATAGGGGTTCACCAGTTTCATGATTCTACAAAGAAGATAAGAATGGTGAATGGGTTATGTTATGTAAAACAATTGGTCCAATTTATAGAGGCCAAGCAAGGGTGCAAATGCAATTTCGAAGTTCTCAAAACCTTTTAGAGAAATCAAGACCAAAAGGACAATGTAGGAATCACGCGATCGATAATTGGATAAATTTACTGGTGGATTGACATATCGAAAGATTCAGACGATAATTACGCATGTCAAAACGCGCCAACTTAGGGAATAGAAGCTACTATCCTAGACTAAGTTTTGACGGTAACACTTATCCCAAGAATTGGCTTGATCTCGAGAAGAATCGACAGGTCAACTAAAAATCGATTACATACGGTCGATCGACAAGGAAGATCAACCGAGCTTGAAACTCCAACAAATCGATACATCGATATGAGAAAATGTAAATATCGGTTGAAGGGGAACTTCAACTGATCAAGGAGGATCAGAAGAGAAATCAGACGTATTCAAGGAAGATCAGTTGAGCTTGAAAGTTCAACAAATCAGATGCAAATGAAGAAGATCAGTTAAAAGGATCAGTTGAGAAATTTTAAGGCTTAGGCGTATTATTAAGATCAACAAGTGAAATCAACATGGACAAGTGGTATTGATCGACATACAATATCGACCAACCAGATCACGCTTTTTTTTTTCTCTTGTTCTTTGCTTATTTATCGGATCTTATCCGATATTATTTGTCTTCTTCACTCCATTATCCTTGTGGACGTATTCTCTCGCAAATCATTTAATGCGGACGTGGGGAACATGTATTAACTTCTACTAAATGTGCTTTTAAATCCAAAAGGTTTTCGTGACGTGCTTTTTCCCGACCTACGATCAAAACCGCTTAACTGGAGCGCTCAATCTTTTCAAGCGGTTGATCTTCAAAATCGTGTCTTCTTCTTCCTCCTCGTCTTTATAAAGTTCATCAAAAATATACCGAGTTTTCCATTTCACAAACTTGCGATTTATTCTCCTAAAACTCCAGATTACTTCTCTCAGATTCAAAATATTTTTTCCTAAGTTTCAAAATCAACTTTCCTAAAAAAGTAATCCGGTAATTTATGTTTATTTGATGTATCTTGTGTGATATTCTTTGTATTAATGCACAATTTTAACCAAATCTATCTTATCTCAGATGATCACTCACGGTATGGGTAAGATAATGTGCAATTATCTTGAACCGCAACAAAGATTGTGGATGATAAGTCCGCTTCAGTTCAATGTCACTCAGGATCCTGAATCCATGGAGGTCGAGCAAATTCTGCGAAATGCAGGCCTTGAGAAATTTTATACGCTCAACTTTCGCAATCCAAAGGATGCAAGATGAAGCTCTAGAATTCCTAAGGAATTTAAGAGTGGATACAGATGCTCCAGGAGAAGAACTTCTTTCGGCAAATCCGGAGAAGAAATCGACCGACGAATGAAGATATAACTCGTCTGCTCAAATTTCTACCAAAAGGACGGATCTCGCTTTGCTCATTACAGGAGAAACGACGATGAGTTGATCGAAAAAGAGTTTTTCGAGAGGCCGACAAACACCATACTTGAGATTTGTCGGCCAATGCTCAAGAGGAAATACCGATTGTTGTTTGACATATTGTCAAAAATCAATTATGGGTATTGCATTCAAATTTGAATGCTATTACATCCGGCAAACCGCATAAAGATGGTCGCAATAATTGATGGAGCCAAGAACATCAACTGGCATGGGTTTCTGAAGGCCATTCTGCTCCAAGAACATGATAAATTTGGAGTTGATGAGTGGAGGCGGTATTTACGAAGAAAAAAGATCAGCAATCTCAACAAGGTTGCGGTTATCTTCTGAGGATAAAATGCCAATGGCCAAATGGGAACAGAAATGGATCAAGTCCTATAAGGCTTTTCTCACAGCCACTTGGTCATTTTTGGGCCACCAGACGATGATATGCGCCAACCCCCCAAAGTCAAAGAAGGGAAAAGGCAAGAAGAAAGCAACTTTTTACACCAGACATGCGACCAATCAAAGCCGGTGAAAGCCCCCCCGTAAGGCCCACCAGATGCCCCCAAGAAGAAGAAAAAAAAAACGGTGAAGGCCCAGACAAGAGGCCAAGAAGGCGGCAAGCCTCCATGACTCGATGTTTGAAGATGAGTCGATGAAGAAAGAGCGCCAGATCACCATTGCAACAACAAAATCGTGAAAATCGACGGCAAAGCTCAAGCCGAAAGATCGCCAGTCATTCTCGAGGAAGACGCACAAGTCGACGATCTCCTTCTCCTCAAGCTCGAAATGATTCACCACTCGACTAATGGTCACCGAAAGCATAACTCTCCTATTCTTCCACCGCCAAATAACCTAAAACTACATCATCATGAACCGTAAAAGCTTACCCGCTAGGAACCGTAATCACCGCTTCCACAAAGAGAACCTCCTCTCGCAGTCGAACCGACACCAACTTCCGCCTTACTCAAGCACAACCAGAACCTTCCACATCTCATCAAATCGAATCGACCGACAATTCCACGAGTCCGTCCAACAAAGATCATAATCGGGAAATTGATCGTAATGCGAATCGAAAAGAGAGATTGATGAGTTGTACCCGAATCGGGTCGCCCAACCCGCCATAAGAGAGGAAGTTTTGGTGATCCTCACCGAGAGATCTTCGATTAAAAAGCTTCTCGACTTTATAATAATTATTGAAATGTATGGGCGGTGCAGATGAGTTTACGCACTTCGATTTCGACATGAGGAAATCTGCAAAAGTGGATCACCACCGAGAAATAATAATCGCTAAATCTGTTAAAGCTCGATCCACGCGAAGCTAGGGTTACCGTAACAGTCGAATCGAGATCGCCGACAAAGCTCCCGGGCAGATGCCATCATGAAGGATGCAGAGTCGCCGATGATAGTGGAACGTGCCGCAGCTTCATGACCAACCACCGGAGGCACAAACAATCGAACCCGCATCAAGTGACACCCAACATTCCAACATCTCACGCCACTATTGATCAACTTTAGGAGATCAAATCTTGTCTCAAAGATCTCCCGAAAAGAAGAAGTTGAGGGATCGATAATGATCAAAGGCAGATTGCCATTAAAGAAATATCGATCAAAGGAATTGGCTATTTCCTAGATTGGGGCAATCAAAGATCGCTTCTCCCAAATCAGGTCCATCAAGTCAACCGAATCGATAAAGACCGTTGATACCAAACTGACTCAGGTGGACAAACAACAAGTTTCTTTTCTGATGCTCACTGACAAGCTAGAATTGACAGAAGAGAAACTTGACAAACTGATTAAAACACTCTCCACTGCCATGGAATCTGTCAAGACTGAGCTGATATCAAAGATTCAAAATCTAATCGCTCAAATCAAGGCATCTCTCAAGCGCAGATCTCAACAAGGCGATCGCATGATCAACTTTGGTTCTCGACCTCCCACTCTCACTACTCTTTTGATCAAACCAAAAAGGGGAAGGACAGAGGAGAAACCAACCGACACAACAAAAGCGAGGGACATCACAAACTCAGACTACTGAAAAGATGTCCAAAGAACAGATAGCTGAAGAAGCCCGAAAATGTCAAGAAGAAAGAAGGGCAGAAAAAATGTCAGAGGCAGAAAATCTGAACAAGAAATTCAGATCGAGAGTAAAGAAAGGAAGGGCTGGAAAATCCGTACCAGAACCTAAGCTGCCAGCAAGAGTTGATGAGATCATTCCAAAAACTGCTGCGCATGCTAAGAAATTTGAGGAATGGAATAAGATCAGGAGTGAATGGCTTCTGGATGCCTTTGTTCTTAATCTTGTTCCACAAGAAGAATCTCCCTGATGAAGAATTCCTCAACCGTTAGAAAAACAAATACCCGGATTTTCTGAAGTATCTGGAAAATGAGGCCAAGCTTATCAATGTAAAAATTATTCGCCAAGAGTATGATCTGTTGGAATACTCGAAGAAGGCAGATGGCTCATTTGACAGACTGGCATTTCAAAGATTCTATTTTGACATCCTGCACAGAACGCAAATAACTGATCCCCAGGCAGATGGATGATGTCAAATGGAAACTTTATCGATTTTTCAACATACCTCAAGATCAAAGAGAGATGCCAGAAGGATACAAGCCCAAAGAGTGAAGAATCAGAAGACTACTCAGGATCAGCTGTTATTATTTTCAAACTTTTCTGATGTAACATGTAATCAACATTCATTAATGAGAAAAGTTTATTTTTCTGATCCTAAGACAAAGTCTCATTGTCTTCTGATTATATGCTCTTAACTGTTCTATTTTTTTATCAACTGTTTTGGTTTCTCAAAGTGTTTTGGTTTCATCAAAAAGGGGGAAATTGTTGGGAAATTTATAGTTTTGATGAAAGTTCCAAAAACACATGTAATAGGACCAAATGACACATTAGGCGATTGATGTTTATATTACCCGCTATAGGAGACCCCTATTGATAATGATTGTATAGAACAACCGATGAAATAAATAGGTCACATATTGAGGGGAAACTCAATATGTATAGGTCGATCCAAGACTCAAAGGACAACCGATATCCGACGGGCCGTAATGCAAGACAAGAAAAGAAGATCGATCGCTTGATCCGGTCCGATATCTCACCAAGTCATGTAGATCAAACTCAATACTCAAGATCGCACGAGTAAGACCTACATCACGAGTCTTCTAGTTGAAGCTAAGTCAACCGACCAAGACTCTATCGTAGACTCGATCGATTCGATCGATCAAAGTCACCACCAGTGATATCGATGTTTCACCTAATCATACGCCTATGATCCGAACAAGAAGAATGTCAAGCTTAGTTGGAAGAACAACTCAAAAAGTGAGTCCGCTATCCAATAAGAACAAGACACGATGATCGAGCCGAATTACGGATTTCGATGCTACCTCTCAGAATTGGCTACAAAGTACAAATTAACGCTTTTGGCCATGCCATTCTCGGCTCACACATCAAGCTCGCAAGTCTACCAAATATAGCCAAATTCAAATTGCTCTCCAACGGCTCTTTTCATTTCAAGGTCTATATATATGGGATTACACTTTAGAGTGATATAACGAGAGACTCAAACAATTAAGAAGCTCAAGCAATTCTCGATTTCCGCACAAGAACACGAACAAGAAGATTAATTTTTATTAAGTGTTCATCCCATAAGTTCTTAGCATAGAAATCTTTTCATCTAGTTGTTAGGGTCGCTTATACGCAAGAAAAAAGATTTCATAGTTGAACAAAACAATCTTACCCAAACCCCAAGTTAGGTTAAGTTGTTTAGCAAGATTTCGACTAGGGTTTCTAGTTACGATCTCTCGGATCGGTTGAGTGTGAACTCTTTAAACATCTAGTCGGTTATCTTGTGTTGGACTAACACATAAAACTAAGTCCATTGGTTAAGTAGGTGCCCCTTGTGATAGGGAAGAGTGGACGTAGGATCGGTTTGTCCGAACCACTATAAATCTTGTGTGCCTCTCTCGCTTTGATTAATCGCTACACAATCGCACACAACCTTTAAAAGCGCATACACATTCCAAGTTGAGATCAAATAGCACCAAGCTTCGATCCGATCATACTGACACTTCACCAACCGATTAAAAGACTAACTTTGGAATCTGATTTATCAAAACTGTTTTTTCACACGGGTAAAACTTAAGCTTCCGCACACATCAGTTAAACTGATAGTTACCGAACTGATCTGCTTCAGGAGATCAGTAAGTTGGTTATCGACCAAAACCGATTCACTCGCGACTCTGATCAAAGCTAATCGCCTCACACACGATCTGCACAAAAAAATTTCAGAAGTCTATTCACCCCTCCCCTCTAGACTTCTGCCCTCACTAAACCCGTTCGGGACCTACAGACACTCCATTCATTTGGGGTGTGTCGGGAGTCCATTGTGATTCGATTCCATGCAACTTCAGATAATCAGTGAATTCATGGCTGAGATATTCTCCTCCTCGATCCAATCAAAGAGTCTTAATACTTTTACCAAGATGCTTCTCTACTTCAGCTTTGTACTCCTTAAATTTCTCGGAAGATTCGAATTTGTGTTTCATTAAATACACATAACCGAACCTAGAGAAATCATCAGTAAAAGTTATGAAGTAGCCGAAGTGACCCCTAGCTAGAGTGGGCAATGGTCCACAAACGTCACTATGGATCAATTCTAGAACCTCTTTGGCACGAACCTCTTTCCCAGAAAAGGGTTTATTGATCATTTTGCCCTTGAAACAAGATTCGCAATTACCATAAGACTCAAAGTCAAATGAGGTTAAGTAGTCTAAATTTCTTAACCTTGCAATCCTATTCTCATTTGCATGACCAAGTCTACAATGCCATAAGTAAGTCGGGTTTTCATGATTACTAAGTTTGAGTCTTTTATTTTGTATGTTTAAAACATCATATCCATAATGCAACAAATACATGTTGCGAGTAATAGAAAGAACTAGATGACAATCATTAAGTTCTAATCTAAAACCAAAGGGTAAGTCTAACTTATAATTCCCCACACGTTCAGTTAACAACTCTTGCTTCATTTCTACGTGTAAGACGACTTCACCCGCCCTAACTGTCCTTAGACACATAAGCCCCTTCACATTAGTGCAAACGTGAGAGCCAAATCCTGTATCCAATACCAAGCAGTTAGAGCTATTAGTGGACACGCTTATCTTAATAACAAACATACATGTTCTAGTGCCAGAAGCACCCAGTGCCTTCCTTTTATCAACCAAAACCTTACAGTCCTTCTTCCGGTGCCCTCTTCTACTTACAGTAGAGGCACACATCCTTGTCTACCCGCTCCTTCTTTTGAACACCATCTTAGTGATAGTGAACTCAAATGTTTTGAGCACGTTGTGAAGTTCGGGCATGGTCGCATGCGTCTTATTCATATTGCAGTTCATAATGAAGCTAAAATATAAATCCGGAAGCAACAGGAGGACAACATTAGTGAAAACGTTGGTCTTTTAGCTCAATGCCTAAATTACCAAGTTTTTCAATTAGGCCTATCATCATAAGCACATGAGGTAAAATCTTATCTCCTTTAGCTAACCGGCATTTGAACAGATCTCTCATCACTTCATAAATCTCATAACGAGATTCAGAATCAAAGAGATCCTTTAGATGCTTTGAGCATTTAGAAGGGACCCATTTCTCATGTTGCCTATGTGTATCGGGAGTCATGCCGAGCAACATCACACACTGAGCTTGGGAAGCATCCTCTTGATGCTTCTTCTCAGCTGCTACGTCAAACGTGGATGCCTACTTCAAAATTAATTAATAAATTCATTATACAACCGCCTAAATCTAGATAACAATTGAAACACCGTTTCTTATATATCTAACCCATTATAGAGTACAAAAAAATTAAATTAACATAAAAAACTAAATAAATTTGTGTTTTGGAATTTTAGTGTAGTGAAAATTATCAATCTTTGTCTTACCATCAATTTATTCTAAGAACAAAGTCTCTCATTATCAAATAATACCTTAGTGTTGAACATCTAGCTCCCGACTTAGCTGTCTAGCTCTTGACTCGGTCGCCTAGGCGGCGCCTAGGCAAAATTGGGTCGACCGACGACCGCCTAGCGCCTAGACGCCGCCTAGGCGGGGACTAGTCGGGAGTTTTACATCACTGCTTTTGAACACCATCTTAGTGATAGTGAACTCATAAGTTTTGAGCACGTTGTGAAGTTCGGGCATGGTCGCATGCGTCTTATTCATATTGCAGTTCATAATGAAGCTAAAATATAAATCCGGAAGTAACAGGAGGACAGCATTAGTGAAAACGTTGGTCTTTTAGCTCAATTCCTAAATTACCAAGTTTCTCAATTAGGTCTATCATCATAGGCACATGAGGTAATATCTTCTCTCCTTTAGCTAACCGGCATTTGAACAGATCTCTCATCACTTCATAAATCTCATAACGAGATTCAGAATCAAAGAGATCCTTTAGATGCTTTGAGCATTTAGAAGGGACCCATTTTCTCATGTTGCCAATGTGTATCGGGAGTCATGCCGAGCAACATCACACACTGAGCCTGGGAAGCATCCTCTTGATGCTTCTTCTCAGCTCCTACGTCAAACGTGGCTGCCTCAGAGTACTAGCTTTAAGAGTAACCAGGATATACGTGTCAAACACGTACTCATTCTTTTCTTGCCTTAGCACCAAACACATGTTTCGATGCCTGTCCAGAAAATTTGGCCTAACCAATTTTGTTTGTTTCTAAAACACATCTCAATAATAGTTATACATTTCCATTAACCAAGAGAAATAAAATATAACAGGAATTAAACACATAATTCCTATGATTAATATTCAGCAATCAAAATAAACATGGCCTTTCTTTTGTGTTTATTTTGTCTCCATTATTTTCACATACTTAACGACCTCATAGGAAAAGTACGAATTTATATCAAATATAAATTATAATGGACTAGGATCCACATTACTACTATCATAATCCCAACGAGGGCTGATCATTACAATAACATAACTGGTAGGTCTCCAAACCAATTGCAAAACTGCAATTCCTAGTTTGTCGAACCTAGTTCGACTGATATCCCTTACCCTTTGTTCCCCGCGAGGGCTAGCGAAACAATGTTAAGTTTATTTACAACCATCAAGCGGCGACATTACATGTCCCTATAAAAGTCCCGTTAGATGTAGATCCGAGAAAAAGACGAGGGTCTTTAAGTACTCATTGGAACGAAATCTCCGGTTTACTTTTAACTTTGATGGAAGACGTCTTATCATATTAATGAGAAAACCATATTTAAGTGAGGAACGTTTTAAAGGCGGGGTATTAATTTCTTAATCGAGATCCATCATGATATCTAAGTCACGTTTCAGAAATTACGTGTGCCGCCTACCCAAACATGACATACACAGACTCACAAATATTTGGGCGTCGTCTACCCAAGCATTTAACACGGTCCAACAATTATTGGGCGCCGCCTACCCAAATAGTTATAATGCGGACATAAAAAACTTTAACTAATCTAAGCGAGTAAACAAGTTAACAGTGGGTTTTAATAAATCCTTTTGAAAACAAACTTTAAGTCCAATTTAAAGCCCTATTTTAGATTATTAAAATCAATTAATCCAATTAATCGTCTTTGGTCCAACCAATTTAAAATTTCAGAAGTTTAATCTTTAATTAAGTTCCAAAATCAATTTTAATTTATTTATTCATGGGGGCTCAGGTGTAATTTTCAAAATTTGCACAGAAGGGTCTGTCTCAAATCGAATTTGCAAAACAGCCCTCCTACATCATCACCCTTTCAGTATCAGATCCAATCCAAAATTCAACACCCAACTTATCCAATTTCAGATTAATCAGTGTCATGAACATCATATTAATCTAAAAATTCAACCTCAATTAATCGAATGAAATAAAAAACACTAGGAATGTCCAAATTTCTAATTCAAAAAAACGAGCATCAAAATCGAAGGACAGGCAACGCGAAGAACATAGTAGGCCAAACAGGCGCGAGTCGCCACCGCCACACACCACGTGCGGGCGACTCGCCGCTTTGAAGCGAATGCATAGCGAAAAGAGGCGCGCGGGGGCCGTGACCCTTTTGCTCGATCTGGTTCGAAACCAGTGCGTCTCGAGGAGGACGAACAAAATGGCGGTGCGCCGCTATGAGTCGTCTCGATTCTGGTGGCGCGCTGCTTTGAAGAGCATCGAGACAGACACACCGGCCAGGTCTCGAAAACTCCCAAGTTCGCCGCCTTGAAAAGATACGGCACAAGAGAGGACGAATCACGACAGAGATGCACCAGGCATATAGCGATGGAGCACCGCAAGATCACAAATCACGATGGAGCACCACGAGCCTAGCCGCAGGCTTTTGCACGCGTCGCGAGGCATGGCGCCTAGCGCCGGCCTTCAGCGATGCGGCGTAGCGCCGCCGACCATGGAGCGAACAGGAGCAGCGGCGGATTCCCCAATCTGGGAACCCTAATTCTGGGGTTGGGGATAAGTGCGAACCGAGCGGCCAAAATAAAAGGGGTACAGTTTGTCAAATAACCGTGCCCCATCAGTTTAAAAAAAAATTATTTTAATTTTAAAACTAAAAGCAATTATAACAAAGAGCCTGAAGCTCTGATACCACTGTCGAAATTTAGAGTCACGTAAACACGTAATACATGCGCAGCGGCAATAAACAGTTCACCAAAAATGAACATATAATTGCATAAACAATTACAATAATCATAACGAGAAACCTTACAGTGATTCGATAGCAGATTTCTCAACTATGGTATCCACGTAATCCCCGTTGGACAAACTTGCACAGATCTGCCAGCGTTGAATCTGAGACGGAATTTGCTAGGAAAATTCCTAATCTAGATTTTATGGAGAAACTAGGTTTTCTTAAAACAACGTTAAATAATGAATCCCACGATGTCATATATATAAGGAGAGATTAGCTTAAATCTTAAGCAATCTTTATTAGGAAGATAATCCTTAATCTTGCAAAACAAATCTCAAAGATATGTTTTTCCCTACGGACATTTTCCTACAATAATATTCCATAATATTATTTTGGGATTCCTATTTAATTAAATCTAATTTAATTAAATAGTAATAATAATTAATTCTAAATTTAATACTTAATCAACCAAACATAATCCGCACACGGGAGTTACTTGTTGTGTGACCCATAGGCCCTCATATATCGAGCGATTAGTCAAACTAACGGTCTTAATTGAACTCTAGACAATAAATCAGACATTCTCAATATATGAGGTACGTTGCGAGAAACATGCATCTACCTGTAACTGTAACAAGGGCTACTACGATTTTCTCCTTTCATTCACAAATACTTGATTAGTCTTGAACATGATAAAGTGTCTATTCAAATAACTTAATCAATTTATCTCCAATCACTAATTGATCATTTATGTCACACTGGGCCACAAAGTCCAAGTGACGTGCATTGGCTAATGACTTTGATCTAATTATGATGAGAAGATGAGTATTCTCTCTATATCCACTTTGAGGAATGAATCCTTTTCTTGGCTCAACTACCACGCACATGCATTTCGTGATGAACCCAATCCAAGTCAAATCTACCCATAGATTGGTGCAAGCGTCATCATGGTAAAAGTTCATCACTCCACACATGTCATGCGTATTGACCTCAAGTCAAAGAAGTATCGCATCGCTCCCACTAACCCAGACACTCTTAGACACATATAGTGGAACTATATCAAACGGTTTCTCGGATGGGTATACCAATACCCTCTAAGGTATTTGTGCATCCACCATGAGATACCTAGTATGTCGTAGTAAGTGAGATCTTACTACACTCTTTAAGAGTATGATGCAGATCGCACACCAATCTCCATTGCATCATCAATATCCCATTCTTGATTATCCTTGATCGGGGCTATTTGAGAATCATGTTTAAGTCATCTGAGTTCTCACAACCTCAATGACAGCAATGACTCATGGGAACACATATAAGAACAAATGCAAACAATCAAACATAATATTCTAATAAGTGTAATGCCATACATTAATATTAAATGAACTATAATACTAAGTCAAACTGAATATCATCGAGTATTATGTCCTTACAATAGATTGTCTCTAGGACACTAACACTAACAGAAACAATTGGCTGGTGTGAGCAATGCTGCAGAATTGGCATCTGATGATGATGTCTGTTGGCTGGTCAACAATACGTTGATTATGAGCAAGCTACCGATGAACGAGCTGAGGGTGAAGCAGATGAGACCCTAGCTGGTGAGGCATGAACATCTGAGAAGGCTGTTGTCATTCCACCTGAGACCCTAGATCATCTTTTGAAGACTATTCAAGATGGGGTGAAGGTATTTGTTGAAGCACAATTCAACATGCTGGCAACGAATCTGATGAATGAAATGGAGGAACGGACGAAGCAGTTGGTTGAATCTGAGAGAAATCTTACGACTAAAAGCTACTTGCCTTGCATTCTGAAGTGGGCAAGAAGGAGATGAAACACATCGAGCTGATTGCTGATAAACTTGGAGCTGAAGTCTCGTCACTTTCTGACATCAGAATATTACTGGAATAGGTGTACAAATCTCTGGTGAATGTTGACACCAGCTTGGATGCTGCATGGAGGAGATTTGAAAGTTCCATGTCTAAGGCCAGAACCTCCCTGGAAAATGTTGTGACCAGAATGCTAGGACCAACTCCATCTGTCTCAACTGTTCAAATCACTCCCTTGCATATGGAGGAGCTAAATCAGGAGATGTTAAGGCAATTTGGCAACCTTGAGCGGAAGTTCTCAAACCTTTTTGACGCAACCAAAAAGGGGAAAGAAAGAGGACCAGAAAAACAGGCACAATCATCTGGAGGTGCACTTGCCATAATTGTTGTTCAGGTCACTGAGAGAGTTGATGTTGACGTCCAAGACACAGAATTGGTGGATTTGTTACAACAATTGAGGAGCAGAGCAGACAACTGAAAATTCAAGAAAAATCTATCTCTGAACAGAAAACCTCAATGGGAGAATTGACAGCAAGAGTAGATAAGATTGAGGACTTTTCCTCATCTCTTCAGAAGAGACTAGCCTCAGAGTTTCAGGTCAGAAATCTGGAACTTGCAAAGAAACTGGAGGCAGAAGAGGCTGCAGAAGCTAAAGCTCAGTCAAGAAAACAACTGAAAGGTAAAGCAAAGAAGCCAATGCAGAAGACAGTTGTTACCAGATCTGAATTGTTGATGTCCAAGGAGCAAATTCGTAAATAAGAAGAATATGCCAGGAGGCAGAAGGTAATTGATGAGGCCAAAAAAAGGAAGAAACACTTAGATTCAGTTGGACTGAACAGAAAATACATCAGAAGACAACGGTTGAAAGCTGCTGCTACTGAGGAAATTGATTGGGAAGAAAGGGCCATACCTTCTCCTGTGCTGAGCATTCTGATATGCAGACAAGACTTAGTGCCTGATTGGAACAGAATCAAATGCGACTTGCTAAGTGATGTTTACATTCTACAGAAGATTCAAGAAGAAAAAGACCAGGGTAAGTTTGATGAATCAAATGCGATTGGTTAGAGGCCAAAGATGAAGATTTCTACAAAGTGGTGATGTACGAGGTCAAGACAATGACTCTTGTGCCTACTGTACCCAGATTTGAGCCCATGATTCCGCCACTTAGACCTAACCAGACTTTCGACCCTGTGGCCTTCAAGAAGTTGTTCTATGACTTTGCTGATAGAGGAGATATCATAGAAGAAGATAGGCTAAGGGAACTTCTGGAGAGAATGTACAAGATCTTTCAAATCCCTGAAGGACTGAGGACGATTGAGATCAGAGAAGAAATCAGAAGACTTACTTAGGATCAGAAGAATAGGTAATTTTTCACTTTTCATTGTACTTGTAACAGATGCTTATCTTAAATGAAATGCATTACCTTTTCTGATCTTAAGAATACGTCTCATTGTCTTCTGATTTATGTTGTGTTATTTATATTTCAGTTATCTGTTTTTCTGATTAACTCTTTTGGTTCCATCAAAAAGAGGGAAATTGTTGGGAAATTTAGAGTTTTGATGGAAGTTCCAAAACAGATGTAATAGGACCAGTCAGACCTGTTAACTAACTGATGAATTAGATATCAGAATAGGATGACCAGCTAAGATGTATAGACAACTTATGTAATAGATAGGTCACATAAGTCTTGAAGAAGATCAAGATCAGACTATTCAGATGATCAGTGAGACATTAAGCAGAAGACTCAGAAGACTTGAAGATCAGAAAACTAGCTTACAACAAGTCCAGAAGACCTTATGAAGACCTACATCAGAAGAACATCAAAAGAGTCAGTAAGTTGTGCTAAGACAACTTACATCAGAAGACTCAGTCAGGTAGACTGATCAGACTGAACTGATCAGGCCAGTTCAATCAGGTAACACACAAGTGTTTACCTAAGACGTACAAACCAATCAGACAAGAAGAATGTCAACCTAAGTTGGTGAATCAAGCACCGAATAAGTGTACTTGATAACTAATGAGAGCAAGACACGTACGTACTAAACTGACGATGCAGGACAAGGTGGTTCAGAGTCAAACGGCTATAAAGGATGACGAAGCACGCATTTATCCATGCCGTCTATGAAGTATGTCAAGTCAGCCCTGTAAACCTACCTTAAATAGACCGAAATTCGAATTGCTCTCCAATGGCTAATTCGATTTCGTGCCTATAAATACGGGATAATACCTTTAGAGTAAGGTTACGGAAATTATACACAAGCTCAAGTTACAAGAATTTCCGCAAGAACACCAAGATCAAGCAAATTTTCTAAGTGTTCAGTTCTTAGCAAGAAATATCATCCTTTAGCTTTAGGCTTCTCAAATACTAGGATAGATTTTCACTTGAAAACCATACAAATCTTACCTTAAACCGAGTGTTGGGATAAGTTTGTTTTGCAAGATTTCAAGTTAGGGCTTCTAGACTTGATTTCTGGGATTGTTGAGTGAGAACTCCATAAACATCTATTTGTACTGTGTTGGACTAACACATTATAATAAGTTCAGTTGGTTAAGTGAGTGGACGTAGGACCAGTTGTCCGAACCACTATAAATCATGTGTGATTTAATTATTTTACACTCTATACACACACCTGATATTTAACTGAACATGCATTTTCTACGTATAGATCAGTTCTGCATCAAGTAGCTGATCTGATCAGTTTGACCTGTTGTCTCCTAATCTGATTCACAATACTTAGGATCTGATTTATAAACACTGTTTTTTCTTCACGGGTTAAACCATGCTTCCACACATCAGTTGACCTGATAGACACCGAACTGATTTGCTTCACAGCAATCAGTAAGTTGGATATCAGATCTTTCTGATTCTCACACGCACTCTATCAGCACTTATCTGACCTTACACGCTGATCACCAAAAAGTTTTGAAAGTCTATTCACCCCTCCCCTCTAGACTTCTACCTCACGAAACTGTTGGGGAATTATTTGCCCGGATCTATTTGGGATGAATATTTAAATACAAATTTAACTCTAACAATTATTACTAGCATGAATTAATCCTATATTAATTCAAATAATAATTCAACAACAAATCATGCATACAAGTTCGTCACATAAATCCTACGCATGCGGAATAGCTAGGAGTTTAAGTGAACTAACCTCTTGGAGTGACAACCGTTGAGAAAATGGATCCCGTTCACACGAACACACCAAAAAGCCTTCTCAAGTATTTCGACGTCCTTGTCCGAAAATCCGGTGGTAGGATGCTCGCGAACAATTAACAAAAGGAAAAATAAATATATGTTGCACCACCTTTGTGGATTTCTAATTTTTCCAACACATGGAATTGCATTGGGAATGAAAAATTCATCCCCTATTTATAATACTAAGGGGGAGGGGGGGGAATATTAGGGTTTTTAGGTGATTGGAAAATTTCCTTACTTCTTCTTCAAGAAACAATCTTGAATATATCCAATATATTCTATTTCTCAAAATATCTCCCAAATAAAATCTCCTCCTCCTTGTGTAATGGAATTTTTGAAAGTTTCATTATAAATAGCCAAGTGGGAGATTTCTTGAATTTAATGAGATAATCTTGTATTCCAAGAATACTTATCGTTATTCCATAACAAACTTCAAAGAAAATCTATCTCCCTCTTTTATTCATAATTTTCGAAAAAATTGAAAAATTAGGCAACAATAATTTATTTTATTTTAAACACCTTTTTTAGTTATTGGACTTTATGTTTGGGCTACTTGAGGGGCCTTTAGGAGAATTAAGATTAGACCTTCCAATGGACTTTGAATTTTCAATATTGACCCACAATATTATTTGAGCCCATAAATATTAATTAATCCAACTACATAATTAATATTGCATTATCCATCTTAACCCATATTACTGTTAATATGACTCCCGATTATTATTTCCTGTGTTTAAGATTATCCAGTCCATTAATTAATTTAGGCCACTGAAATACCTTCATATTAATTAACATATTTTTCCTTGGTTAAGGAACGGCTCAACATTATTATTCATACCGGAAATTAATTCCACTTGCAAGATTTGGTATGATAAAACTTATGAGCCTTCCTAGGGGACAAATCAAACAAGACGTACTTGCACACGTTTCACCATATTAAATCTTAGCAATCGTCGTGTAACCAATATCATTGCCTAAGATACAAGGTATTGAATCTCAATGATCCTCTTCCCATCATAAGTCAAAGCAATGACTATTGATTCCACACGATCCTATTTAAGGGACGAAGATTAAGAAATAATGAACCACTGAGGTCTAATTCTTCTATATTCAGTACTGAAAAATTTGTCCTCCTGTAGGTCTTGTTTAGTACATCATAATGCACTAGTGCAATCTCTTGGTCAAGACAAGCCAATCTGAGCCTTTCACTTCAACCTTTCACGATGGTTTGTTCATATCCATCTGGGTCGTGAATTCTGTACTTTTAGTTACAAGGGACTATTAATTTAATCTTCTGTGATCTGGTATCACTTAATTAACTACAATGTAACACGTACTTATTTACTGAACAATTATTCAGTAAATATATGTTACATTCAATGATATTTAAAGCATCAGTGATAAATAATTTATTTCAGCAAATAAGATATAAATTCAGTCTGGTTATACAAAGTAAAAACATAATTTCCAGTATAACCCCAACAATCTTCCACTTATACTCAAAGCAGATTGGTAACGGTCTTGACACCCATTCCTTCCACATGTCTTTTGAATGTATTCTGAGGCGGACCCTTTGTGAATGGATCTGCTAGGTTATCTTCTGATGCGATTTTTGCCACCTCTATATCTCATCTCTTAACGATTTCTTGTATAAGATGGTATTTCCTTTCAATGTATTTGCTGGCCCTGTGGGCTCTCAGTTCCCTTGAATTTCGAACTGCTCCGGCATTATCACAGTAGACCATGATGGTGCTGGGCAAATTTGGAACTACGTACAAGTCCACTAGGAAGTTTTTGAGCAAACTATTTCCTTCGCTGCCTCGCAAGCAGCTACGTATTCGGCTTCCATGGTAGAGTCTGCGATGCATTTCTGCTTAACGCTTCTCCATGTCATGTGTTGGTCCCGGTGCAAACGAGTCTTACACGTGTATGGGGGGGAATACACGTGTTAAGTGATTTTAAAACTTTTCTTTACTGAGGTCAGCTTGGGTCAGGTTGTCCTGATGATTTGGTCCTGAGAAGCACACAGATCGCCCTGAGTCAAAGTCTATATGAGATAGTGATCCTGAGCTGCTTTCAGATACCTCAGATAATCCCAACTGATCCTGAGTTTTCAGAGATCCTCGAGTCGCTGGATCGAGATAACTAACTTACTGAACCCTCAGAAGAGTAAGTTCAGTTTGGTAACTATCTGTTCTAGCTACTCAGATGTACGGAATGGTTGGCCCTAAGTTTATACTCGTTTTATGCTTTTGCTGAAAACCTTCCTTTTAATGGAATAGTGATTAGGTTGTGATTCGGGTTATATGCAAATTTCAAAGGATTGATTCCAACCAATATCGGTGAAAATATGCTTTCAATTCAAAGTTATGCAAATGTATAATCAAAGCAATACAAAAAGCAAATAACACAAAGAACTTATAGTGGTTCGTAGACTCAAGCTCCTACGCCCACTCTCACCGACTCTTCGTAGAGAAATTCACTAATCACTTCTTAAGGTTTTCGACTACCTCTCAGAGTTTACTAACCTTTCTATTTTGAGCTTTACGACTACCTCCTAGTTTACTAACTCAAAACACACACAAGCTTTCTGACTATCCAAGATAGTTTACTCACTTCTTCTCTAGAGCTTTTTGACTACCTCAATGTAGTTTACTAACTCTTTACAACTCCAACTCACCAACAATCACACTCAAACTACCTTACAAAGGGTTTGGGGTTTCTTGGTTGGTTTCCAACTAGGATGAGATATCCTTTACAATTAAGAACAATGCAAAGGCTAGGATATCTCGACTAAGCTTTGGATATATCTTATCAAGACTAGGCTTAGTGAATGAGCTCTCTTCGATTTAAAGCACTTGGGAAATTCTTGGGTTTTCGAGTGCTTCAACTTGCAATAATAAGTTTGAGCTCTTGAGTTGCTTACAAATTTCCTGTAACCTTCAATGTAGAGGGTCACAAGTATTTATAGGCATACACCAAGGTCACTCTTGAAAAATTATCCGTTGAAAGAGATAGCTTCGTGAGTTTCCTCTTATGGTGTGTGATGAACGACTATATTTAAGGTTTGAGACTCCCTAGCACGTTTTAGGCAAACTGCTTTTCATGTAGCTGGTCATCACTTTTTGCAGTCTGGAACATAGTACTATTGACATGTTTCAAAGACTGTCATTGCCGGTGTCGAGAAAGTACAAAGGTTGTCTTCTTCTTCTTTTTTACTTTTGTCTCCAGTTAAATGTAGACAAGCTCAACGACTCTTTTTGGTCACTATCTCTGAGTGATATAACCTTAACAACACTTTGTCTTTGTTCCTTTTGTCTGCATGAGAATGTCTTGGGAAATATCTATTTTTCTAAGCAATCGCATTTTTCTCAGTATTGTATCCTTCAGATAGATATTTTCAAATACTTTTGAACTTTCGGGATTATATCGAGCATTCAAGACATTACCGAAGTCTTCGCATTATCGCGTGCCTTCAATATCCTCTATCTTCGCCTTCGGTCTTCAAGGTCTTGAGGTCTTTTGAGTCTTCAGAGTCTTCTGAGTCTTCAGTGTCTTCTGAGTCTTCAGAAACTTACTGAGTCTTCAGAATCTATCCTGATCTATATTTGCTGACTATACATTGTGCAGATAACATCCTGAACACTCTAAAACTGAATCCTGACTCATCTATCAGGATTATCCTGAACATGTCATACTCAGGGGTTTTGGGATCTAATCAAAATTTTCTTTATTAAATTCATTTCCCAACAATTTCCCCCTTTTTGATGATGCCAAAACCATCCTGTTACAAAAAACACTTAACCTATACTCAGGTTTCAGTTTTTCCTTTTACAATACAAGAATGGCAAATCTCTCAACAATTTCACAATAAATTTCCCAACAATTTCATCAACAATAATCAGGCATATCAAATATAAAGACATGTAAAAAGATAATGAGGTATTATCTTTGAGCATAAAGATAAAGTTTCATTGATTGCATGATATCAGTTACAGATTACAATGAACTTATCAAAAGTAAAGACAAAAGCATAAAGAATTACAAGAGTCTTCAGTCTTGGTCTTCAGTCTTCTTTGATCTTCAGCTCGGCTCCTTGCCTCAGGTCTATCTGATCTCTCAGTGTCTTCAGAGACATACTGAGTTTCAGGTTTCTTGATTCAACGGACCTTATCTGATCAGGCATACTGACACTCAGGCTGACTGAGTTCAGTTTCTTCTGACTTCAGACATCCTGACCCTCAGGTCTATTTTACTTACTGAATCTTAGATCAGTTTTTCTTTCTCAATCTCGAGATCGCTTTTACTTCTTGAGTCTCGACACTTTTACACAGACTATCTGATTTCTTCTTTGTATCTGATTAGCTCGACTGATCAGATCAACACATCTTCAGATCAATATATCAGGATAGCATCTGGTAAGTATATCATATCAGGTTAGCATATCAGATTATCATATCTGATCTTGATCACGTCTGATCTCGATCGATCTCTTCCGCTTCATCTTCCGATTTGGTAACCTTCTTTTCCGATTTCGGTCGGCTTTTTAGCTTTTTTTTCACTTTTGAAAATATTGCACAGCTCATCAGTTGATTCCGGAACTCATCTAACTCATCTGATCTCAATCTGTCTCTTCTGCAGCCTAGTCTGATCTTGATCATCAACTTCTGATTCCGTGAGTTCCCCCTCAATTTGTTCTCTCGTTCCCCCTCAACTTGTTATCTGTAAATTATCTTGAATAACACAAGTTGATAATGTTTTGGCATAGTTCATTAAAACTCAAATATCCCAACATGGACGCCAAAACATTAAAATATATGCATTTTTAAAGAAACGGGTTTTCCTTTAAAAAGATCAGTTCAGGTGGTCACTCTGAAATTAGTGAACCTTTTGAACTCCTGCTCTGATACCACTTGTTAGGCCCGGTGGAAAAACCCATTTTGCACGTGCGGAAGCAAACATGACAAGCGATGCATATAAAAATAGGGGTGAAGGAATGGTGATTCCATATTTTTCTCTTTTAAGCTCATGTGTTGTGTTTTGCTTATAATCGAATGCATATGACAAGATAAGAACGTAAAGCAGTAAACAACACAACAATGTATAGTGGTTCGGAGACTCAAGCTCCTACATCCACTCTCCCTATTCCTATGGAAATTCGTTCAAACACTTCCTAAGGTTTTCTGACTACCTCTGTAGTTTACTAACCTTTCTACTTTGAGCTTTCTGACTACCTCTGTAGTTTACTAACTCAAACTGGACTTATCACCCTCTCGGGCTCGCCTCTGGACTTATCGCCCTCTCGGGCTCTCCTCTAGATGTTTAACGAGTTCACACTCCTACGGGACTTATCACCCTCTCTCGGGATTGCCTAACAACTACCTCACTTCACCACTAGTTATCTCTTACGGGAATGGGGTTTGGGTTTGGTGTTGTCTCCAACTATGGTGAGATTTTCCCTTACATTTGTTTAGCCTCAATGCTAAGGTTGGGAAAATCTCTCTTAGCGTATGATACATAGTGGGTTGCTTAGATTGGGTTCTAGAACACTCTTTGAATATATTTGTATATCTATACACTTGTGTTCTATGGTGGGAAAGCTTGAGTATATGTTCTCTTAGCTCTGTAGCATCGTTTGCTATCTTCTTCGCACTTCCACACGTAATAATGTATGAAGAACTTGTATTTATAGTGTGGATTTGAATGTTACCGTTGGAGAGAATCACATTCAAATCCATACTATTCTTTGTAAGTTCTGCAGCTTTTACAGGCTGGTTGTCTTCCTCTCATTGGTCCACGTCAATTTGGATTCCAACGGTATATTCCTCGGTTTCTTGGCGGAACATTCAAGATATCTTTGAGCATTGATTTATTCTTGAGTCTTGATAATTATTGTGCCTTCAGTATCCTTTGAATTCGATCTTGATATCTTGATCTTGATGTCTCTTACGAGTCTTGAGATATATCTTGAGTCTTCATCTTGAGTCTTGATTTCTCGATTTCATCTTGAGTCTTCAAATTCTCAGTCTCATACTAAGTCTTGATTCTCGGTTCATCTTGAGTCTTGAAAACTTATTGAGTCTTCATCTTTGAGTCTTAAGTTTCTCGATTTCTCCTTTGAGTCTTGATATCTCGATTTCTCACTAAGTCTTGATTTCTCGGTTTCTTCGAGTCTTGATTCTCGGTTTCTGCTTTGAGTCTTGAAATCCGGTTTCATCTTTGAAACTTTCGGTTTTTCTTGAAAACTTTCATTTAGTCTTTAGAATCTATCCTGATCTATATCTGCAGACTATACATTGTGCAGATAACATCCTGAATACTCTAAAACTGAATCCTGACTCAACTATCAAGATTATCCTGAACATGTCATACTCAGGGGTTTTGGGATCTAATCAAAATCATTCTTTATTAAATTCATCTCCCAACATCATGGCTCCTCACCCCATGCAAAACACACTACCAGAGGTAGATTTTTTGGAATCTAAGTCTGATTGGAAATCCGAGTCCGTGTATCCGATAGGAATCAGACTGTCTGTTTGATAAACCAACATTCTATCGCGTGTTCTTTTCAGATACTTCAGAATGTTTTTAACTTCAGTCCAATGTTCTTTCCATGGATTACTCTGATATCGTGCTACCATGCCAACGGAAAAGCAGATATATGGCCTCGTGCATAGCATAGCATACATGAGGCTTCCAGCAGCTGAAGTATAAGGAATATCTTTCATGTCATCTATCTCCCTTTGCGTCATAGGGCACATTTCATTGGATAGATGGATTCCATGTCTGAAAGGTACGAAGCCTTTCTTGGAATCTTGCATGTTGAATCGCTTCAAGACAGTGTCTATGTATGAGGCTTGCGATAAGCCTATCATCCTTTCTTACGATCTCGAGTGATCTTGATCCCAAGGATGTGACAGGCTTCCCCTAAGTCCTTCATATCAAACTGTTTTGACAGCCATGCCCTTACATCTAACAAAACCTTTACATCGTCTCCGATGAGCAGAATATCATCTACGTATAGTACTAAGAATACCAATGCAGTTCCGACATGCTTTTTATACACACAACTTTCGAACTCGTTTTGATCAAACCCGTAAGACTTTATAACTTGATCAAAACATTGGTTCCAAGCACACGATGCTTGCTTTAGTCCGTAGATGGACTTTTTGAGCTTGCAAACAAGATGTTCTTGGCCTTTTTCAATGAAGCCTTCGGGTTGTTGCATATAGATTTCTTCTTCAAGACTTTCATAGAGGAAAGCTGTCTTGACATCCATTTGCCACATCTCGAAATTGAGATGTGCAGCTATCGACAAGAGAATACAGATGGACTTTAGCATTGCTACAGGCGAAAAGGTTTCCTCATAGTCGATCCCTTCTTTCTGAGTGTAACCTTTTGCCACAAGTCTAGCTTTGAAGGTTTCTACCTTTCCGTCCGATCCTCTTTCCCTCTTGTATACCCACTTGCATCCAATGGGTTTGACCACATTAAGTGGTTCGACTAGCTCCCACACCTTGTTTTGATCCATAGAACCCATTTTAGCTTTCATTGCCATTTACCAAGAATCTGCATCCTTGTCATGGATTGCCCCTTTGTAAGTCCATGGATCTGATTCATTTTCGCTAGGGATCAAGTCTGACGACTCTCCTATCCCCATGAATCTCTCGGGCTATCGAATAACCCTCCCACTGCGACGAGGTTCCGGTCGTGTAAGTGTGTCGTTTGGTATATCGACTTGTACAGTTGGCATTGAGGTAAGCCCCTTTAGCTCATTCAAGGTAATCTCACTTCTGGGCTTCTTGTCGTTCATATAGTCTTCTTCCAAAAATCTAAAGTGTGTACTGATTACCACCTTTTGATCTTCATGACCATAGAACATGCACCCTTTCGTTCCCTCGGGGTATCCTATAAACATCCTTAATTCTGATCTTGGATCCAATTTACCGGCTTCCTTGTTCAACACGTATGCCGGACACCCCCAGATTATCATGTGTCCTAGACTGGGCTTGCGCCCGGTCCACAATTCTTTAGGGGTTTTGGGAACCGATTTGGATGGCACCAAGTTTAGAATGTAAGTTGTTGTTTCCAAGGCGTGACCCCAAAACGATTTGGGTAGATCCGCATAACTCATCATTCACCTGACCATTTCTAAAAGAGTCATGTTTCTTCGTTCTGCAACCCCATTTTGTTGAGGGTTCCGGTGCATTTAACTGGGATACAATCCCTTCATCTGATAAGTAGTTCAAGAAATCATCGCTGAGGTATTCGCCTCCAGGATTTGATCGTAGAGACTTGATACGTTTTTCCCTATGATTCTCTGCTGGAGCCTTAAATTTTTTAAATTTATGAAAGGTCTCAGATTTATGCTTCATAAGGTAAATGTATCCATATCTTAAGTAATCATCGATAAAAGTAACGAAATACTCATAGCCTCCTCTCGCTTTGATTTACATTGGACCACGTACATCGGTGTGAACGATTTCTAAAACATCTTTGGCTCTATTTCCCTTGGCTCCAAATGCCCTCTTGGTCATTTTACCCTCCAAACATGATTCACAGGTTGGAAATGGTTCAACCTGGAGAGACTCCAAGGAACCATCTTGGACCAACCTTTAGATCCTCTTCAGATTAATATGACCTAGTCTTAGATGCCATAGAAGTGTTTCGTTCACGTTTGATGAATGTTTTCTTTTAGGCGAAATAGTCGATGTATTGTAGGATGCATTTCGTGAGTGGTGTGCACAGTTAATTTTGTAGAGATTATTCGACAACGTTCCATGACAGATAAACTCATTATTTAGAGTAATGGTAACAACTTTATTAAAAGTAACCGAATATCCATCAAGAAAATGTTTAGAAACTGAAATTAAATTCTTTTTAAAACTAGGAACGTAAAGAACATCTCTCAAAATTAAAACTTTGTCTTTAAAAGATAACTGCACTTCTCCCACTGCTTCAGCTGCCACGCTTGTAGCATCGCCCAGTGTGATGAGGATCTCACTCCCACTAAATTGTCGGGTCCGCTTGAACCCCTGTAAAGTGAAACAAACATGATCAGTGGATCCCGTATCCACTACCCACGAATGGGAAGCATACGCCGCCAAAAAAGTTTCAACAACTAGTGCATGAGAATTATCTTTATTTCCATTCCTTTTTGAGTTTGGAACAGGCTGACCTCCAGTTTCCTTTCTCACCGCAGTTAAAACACTTCCCCTTAGTTGTTTTCTTTACTCTTCCATCTCCCTTCACCTTCTCTTTGCCATTGGCAAAGCTTGAGTTCACTTATTTTTGGCCTTTTTCCTTCCTCTTGTTCTTGACTCCTCTGGGCCTAGAAGAAAAAGAGGGATCATTTGCCACCAAGGCTTGGCTCTTTTGCCCCAATATCGCCTCTGCCGAGACCAAAGCTTGTAACAGATCAGGCAACGTGAACTTTTGTTTGTTCATCTGATAGTTCAGCCTGAATTGTTCAAAACTTTTAGGCAGAGAATGGAGTATGAAATCGATTTGGGTCTCGATATCATATTGAGCGCCAAGTACCTAAAGCTTATTTAGGTTAGCCATCATCTGGAGAACGTGCTCCCTTACAGGCGTTCCCTCCACCATTTTCATGGAGAGCAAGTCTCTCATGGTGATCTGACGAGCCACATGGTTCTGATGTTGGAACATCGCTTTAAGACTCGTCATGATGTCTGCAACGGTCTCAAAATGTTGATGCTGATGTTGCAACACGTCTGACATAGAAGCCAGCATAGTTCACTTAGCCATCTCATTTGACCGCTCCCAGTCAGCATAATCTTTCATATCCGCTTTTGTGGACTCATCAGTTGGCTTTTCGGGTTTTGGGACAATAAGAACCCAGTTATGATGTTGTGCAGTAAGGACAATAGTAAGTTTTCGATTCCAATCGATGAAGTTTTCACCAGTAAGTAAATTGTCTTTTAGTATATTGAACAGTGGATTAAAAGGTTGCGACATGCTGAACTGAAATAAATAACGATTTGCATAAGTACAAAATTATCACAAAATTCGATCACATGTTTCATATTAAAATCTAAAAAAATATATGAACATGCATTAGCCAACATCTTAAAACAGTTTAAATAAGCCACGTGAGGTGGGTCATTATTTAAACACATTCAAGCAGGTTACAAATAACAAAAGAGTTACAAACATTTAATATTCAGATTAATAGTTGGCTCCTACTTGACCAATATAAAATTGACAGGGACTTCGGGGAAGTATATGCATATCAATTTTATACCTAAGTAATAACCATGAATAAATACATAATTATTATTTCACTTTGAACGAGCCTCGTGGGGAGGGTCATCGTCGCGACTAATAATAATCCACAATCATCCGTTTGGAATTTATTCATGTGAAAACTATCTTTTGGCCGTCCCGTGGGGGATTTCTCCAAAAGAATTCACAAATAAATAAATCAGAGGCCAAAATTAATTCAATTTTATTATCGGAATAAAATTGTTAATTAATTAATTAAAACATACTTAGTAATTATCGAAAGTGAGATTTTTCCAAAATAATTTCTCATGCATCGCATATTCAAAAACACAATTAAATACGCACGAAAAATAAAGCAAATATCAAAACAAAAATTAAACATATTGAGCACATATATCCAATTGTCACTGTTAATTTTGTCATGTCTTGATCTTGAGAAATCGTCCTTATTGCCTTCATCGTTCGTCTCGAAAAGCTCCCACTTGACCGTCTAAAAAATCGCCACGTCAGGCCACGTCATCGACCAGCTCGCGAGTCGGAGTGCACGCCTTGCACTCCCCTGGCCTTGTCGATCGGCGCCCGTGCGTGCTCGCATAAGCGCCTGGCGCACGTCGCCCAACAGCGCTCGGCGTGTCTCGGCAGCCTTCGGCGTATCAGCGCGTGCCCGCCCATGCCGATCCCGCCTCGCCCCGCCCCACCTCACCTCACACGCATCCGCCCGCGCATCAGCGCGCTCGCTCAAGATGCCGCCTGTACCCGTGCGCGTCGGCTCGATCCCACGTTCGCTCAGCCCACCGGCCTCGCCCCACGCCCGTACACGCCTGCGTGCATCCGCGTCACGCGCGTGCCTCCCTTGGCACGTTTCGCGTGACACACGCCGCCTGTGCCCGGTTCCGAATCCGTCTTTTAATTCTTAGTCTCCGCCTCCGTTTCCAATCCGGTTACAATTTATTTACAAAAAATATATAAACATAGATCTAGACTAGTCTATTACAATGAATGAATCAAATAAATCATAATCTACTCGTGGATTTTCTCACGAGGCAAAATGAATTCGAACGAATCGAATTAAAAACCACAATTTATATGCATGCATAAATAAAAACATTCATCAAATACCATGACAATTGAGATACCTACAAAAAAGATCTAGCAATTATACTATCCAATTCCAAATTTAATGTATAACGAATTATTTTACAATTTAAAATTCAGAGCCCGAAACCGTGGCTCTGATACCAGTTGTTGGGGAATTATTTGCCCGGATCTATTCGGGATGATTATTTAAATAAAAATTTAATTCTAACAATTATTACTAACATGCATTAATCCTTTCAACAATAAATCATGCATACAAGTTCGTCACATAAATCTTACGCATGCGGAATAGCTAGGAGTTTACGTGAACTAACCTATTGGACAACTGTTGAGAAGATGGATCCCGTTCACACGAACACACCAAAAAGTCTTCTCAAGTATTCCCACGTTCTTGTCCAACAATCCGGTGGTAGGATGATCGCGAACAATTAACAAAAGGAAAAATAAAATTATGTTGCACCACCTTTGTTGATTTCTAATTTTTCCAACTCATGGAATTGCATTGGGGATGAAAAATTCATCCCCTATTTATAATACTAAGGGGGGGGGGCAAAAATATTAGGGTTTTTGGGTGATTGGGAAATTTTCTTGCTTCTTCTTCAAGAAACAATCTTGAATATATCCAATATATTCTATTTTCCAAAATATCTCCCAAATAGAATCTCCTCTTCCTTATGTTATGGAATTTTCAAAAATTTCATTATAAATAGCCAAGTGGGAGATTTCTTGAATTTAATGAGATAATCTTGTATTCCAAGAAATTCATAATTTAAAGAAAATCTTTCTCCCTCTTTTATTCATAATTTTCGAAAAAAATGAAAAATTAGGCAACAATAATAAATTCTATTTTAAACACCTTTTTCAGTTATTGGACATTATGTTTGGGCTACTTGAGGGGCCTTTGGGAGAATTATGATTGGACCTTCCAATGGACTTTGAATTTTCAATATTGAGCCACAATATTATTCTAGCCCATAAATATTAATTAATCCCACTACATAATTAATATTGCACTATCCATCTTAATCCATATTACTGTTGATATGGCCTCCGATTATTATTTCCCGTGTTTATGATTATGTAGTCCATTAATTAATTTAGGCCACTGAAATAGCTTCATATTAATTAACATCTTTTTCCTTGGTTAAGGAACGACTCAACATTATTATCCATACCAGAAATTAATTCCACTTGCAAGATTTGGTATGATAAAACTTAGCAATGAATCAAACAAGACGTACATGCACACGTTTCACAGTATTAAATCTTAGCCATCGTCGTGTAACCAATATCATTGCCCAAGGTACAAGGTATTGAATCTCAATGATCCTCTTCCCATCATAAGTCAAAGCAATAGCTATTGATTCCACACGATCCTATTTAAGGGACGGAGATTAAGAAATAATGAACCACTGAGGTCTAATTCTTTTATATTCAGTACTGAAGAATTTGCCTTGTTGTAGGTCCTGTTCAGTACATCATAATGCACTAGTGCAATCTCTTGGTCAAGACAAGTCAATCTGAGCCTTGCACTTCAACCTTTCACGATGGTTTGTTCATTTCCACCTGGGTTGTGAATTCTGTACTTTTAGTTACAAGGGACTATTAATTTCATCTTCTGTGATCTGGTATCACTAAATTAACTACAATGTAACACGTACTTATTTATTGAACCGTTATGCAGTAAATATATGTAACATTCAATGATATTTAGGCTACATTCAATGTAAAGCATCAGTGATAAATAATTTATATCTGCAAATAAGATAGAAATTCAATCTGGTTATACAAAGTAAAAGCATACTTTCAAGCACATCTAGATTACGAAATTTGGTAGATGGACATCAAAATAACTTTCCTCAATGGCAACATTCATAAGGAAGTGTTTATGGCTCAACCTGAAGGTTTTATATCAAGGCCAAAATCTAATCTTGTGTGCAAGCTCAAACGATCCATTTACGGATTGAAGCAAGCTTCTAGGAGTTGAAATATCCATTTTGATGAGGCTGTCAAATCATTTGACTTCGTCAAAAATTCGGAAGATCCGTGCGTTTATTGGAAATGCTGTAGGAAGAATATTATTTTCATAGTTGTGTATGTTGATGACATACTCATTGCAGTCTGTCAAAGAATGGTTGTCAAAGATCTTCATGATAAAGGATCTTTGTGAAGCCTGCTACATCTTAGGGATCAAGATCCACAGGGATAGATCCAAGAGGATGTTGAGGCTATCATAGTCCACCTATGTAGAAAAGGTGTTGAAACGTTTTGTGATAGAGTACTCTAAGAGAGGGTCTCTACCGACAAATCATTGGATAAAGCTGTCAAAGAAAGACTGTCCTTCTGTTGAAGCTGATATTAAGAACATGAAGGATGTCCCATATGCATATGTAATTGGGTCATTTATGTATGCCATGACTTGCACTAGGCCAAACGTGGCCTACGCTATCAACATCATTAATAGATACCAACAGAATCCGGGTGAGTCTTACTAGATTGCTGTCAAGACCATTCTGAAGTATCTTAGACGAACTAAAGAATGTTTCCTTGTCTATGGTGGAGAGACAGAACTAGTAGTCATTGGTTATGCTGACACAAGTTTCCAATCCGACTGTGATGATCACAAATCACAGTCAGGTTAAGTTTCACTCTCAATAATGAGGCGGTCAGTTGGAATAGTTCCAAGCAAAAGGATCGCAGATTCAACAACCGAAGTTTAGTACATTGTTGTAACTGAAACCTTAAGGAGGCTGTCTGGATTTTATTGTTCTTAAGAGAACCAGGGGTAGTTCCGAGTGCCAGTTGTCTAATAAAGTTTTATTGAGACAACGCTGGTGCGATTGTGCAAGCAAAGGAACCGAGATCAACAAGCGTAAACGAGCATGTACCTAGACTTATCATTTGATCCGGGAGATCATAACGATAGGAGAAATAGAATTAAAATGTATTCCCACATATTTAATTTGGCAGATCCTTTCACCAAAACACTGAGTGTTCCTGTACACACTAGACATTTGATGGTCTAGGGGTTAGACATGTAGGTGATTGACTCTAGTCCAAGTGGGAGATTATTAGTGTTAGTGTCCTAGAGACAATCTAGTGTAAGGACATAATACTCGATGATATGCAGTTTGATTTAATATTATAGTTCATTTAATATTAATGTATGACATTACACTTATTAGATTATTATGTTTGATTGTTTGCATTTATTCTTATCTGTGTTCCCATGAGTCATTGCTGTCATTGAGGTTGTGAGAACTCAGATGATTTAAGCATGATTCTCAAATAGCCCCGATCAAGGATCATCAAGAATGTGATATTGATGATGCAATAGAGATTGGTGTGTTATCTGCATCATAATCTTAAAGAATCTAGTAAGATCTCACTTACTATGAGATACTAGGTATCTCATGGTGGATACACAAATACCTTAGAGGGTATTGGTATACCCATCCGAGAAACCTTTTGATATAATTCCACTATATGTGTCTACGGGTGTCTTGGTTAGTGGGAGCGATGCGATACTCCTTTGACTTGAGGTCAATACGCACGACATGTGTGGAGTGATGAACTTTGACCATGACCGACGCTTGCACCCGTCTATGGGTAGATATGGCTTGGATTGGGTTCATCACGAAAAGCATGTGTGTGGTAGTTAGCAAAGAAAAGGATTCATTCCTAAAAGTGGATTTAGAGAGAATACTCATCTTCTCATCATAATTGGATCAAAGTCATTGACCAATGCACGTCAACTTGGACTTTGTGGCCAAGTGTGACATAAGTGATCAATTAGTGATTGGAGATAAACTGATTAAGTTATTTGAATAGACACTTTATCATGTTCAAGACTAATCGAGTATTCGTGAATGAAAGGAGGAAATCGTAATAGCCCATGTTACAGTTACACATAGTTGCACGTTTCTCGCAACATACCTCATATATTGAGAATGTCTGATTTATTATCTAGGGTTCAATTAAGACCGTTAGTTTGACTAATCGCTCGATATATGAGGGCCTATGGGTCACACAACAAGTAACTCCCATGTGCAGATTATGGTTGGTCGATTAAGTATTAAATTGGATTTAATATTTAATTTATGGAGAATTAATAATATAATAATTTAGAACTAATTATTATTACTATTTAAGTAAATTAGATTTAATTAAATAGGAATCCCAAAATAATATTATGGAATATTATTGTAGGAAAATATCCGTAGGGAAAAACATATCATTGAGATTTGTTTTGCAAGATTACGGATTATCTTCCTAATAAAGATTGCTTAAGATTTAAGCTAATCTCTCCCTATATATATGACATCTTGGGATTCATTATTTAACGTTGTTTTAAGAAAACCTATTTTCTCCATAAAATCTAGATTAGAAATTTTCCTAGCAAATTCCGTCTCAGATTCAACGTTAGCAGATCTGTGCAAGTCTGTCCACGGGGATTACGTGGATACCATAGTTGAGAAATCTGCTATCGAATCACTGTAAGGTTTCTCGTTATGATTATTGTAATCGTTTATGCAATTATATGTTCGTTGTTGGTGAACTATTTATTTCAGCTGCGCATGTATTACGTGTTTACGTGCCTTTAAATTCCAACAGTTTCATCTTCAAGTCCATATCAACAAAGGCAGCTTGACCCAAGACTTCCAGAATGATCAGAAAGTCTTCAATTTCCTGTAGCCTGATATCCCTCCAAAATAAGATGTATGCCACCTGTTGTCTGACTCGTGGGTGCTCTACCAGATGAGGGAAGTTCTTGTTCAGATAATTTTTAACTCATTTTTAACTCTTCGCCTCAGAAACTTCACCGCAGGGTGTATCTGCTCGGGTGATTCTAGTTCAAGTACAATTCTGGTGTTGAATGGGTTATGGGTTACCGAAACAAACATTGCCTTCTGTCTGCCTGTTTGAATCGGTGAACATCATTTTTTCTGGTTGTTCATGTTGGGCTATTTCTGGGTATGGTTGTTCTGGTAGGGTTTGTTCTGGTAAAGTTGGGCAAGGTGATTTTCTGATAGGTGAGGGTGATTTGGGCTTTTCTGGTGATGGGGATTGAGATTTTGAGGTGGGAGTAGGTGAACGGGGTAGGTGCAATGGGTCATGAGAAGTTTTCTTGAACAATGAGCTCAGATGAGCAGAATCAGATGACTCAGATTCGACCTGTGCCTCTTCGGCCCTACTGTCCTCACCTCCTCCTCCTCCTCCTTCTCCTTCTCCTTTTCCTTCACCAACCTTTTCAGCCTCTGCCTCTGTTGTATCCATTTCTCTTTCAGCACTAACTGTGTGCTCTAAACTCACAGCAGCCTCCTCTCCAACATCTTCCAAAATGTCTCTTCAGCTACCAACTCTTTTGACTCCAAGATTTCAACATCACTATCTTGGTCTTTCAGCCCTCTAGATGGCATACCAGATTTCTTAGGGAGCATGGATGTGAGTTTCTTCTGGCATTTCTCACTCACATCTTCAGCTTTGCGAGAGGGTTTGGTAGCCATCTGCTTTCTCTTGGGGGGCTTTTCTTAAGCCTCTGATTGTACAGAAGATGTTTGTGTCTTATCCTTCTTCGATTTAGGCACATATGGCTTATGATCTTCGTCTCGTTGGCCTGGGATTTCCACATCCTTCCACAAGAGAGCTTTAAACTTCATCAGATACGGCTTACGCCCTTGATCCGACCATCTGTGATTTGGAAGTTTATTGGAAAGGGTTATGGAGACCTTGTTAATATTGTAGAACTTCTTGGATAATACAACCTCATTCTTCTCATTCACCCCATACTTGTCTGTCTCCTATAGCAATCGATTCTTGAACAACCTAAGCCAGTTCATGTCCTAAGTCTCCTCGATTATTGTGGTCATCACTCGTTGCTTTTGTTGAGTTAAAGCACCAGGGCTGAAGGCAATTGGTCAATTTCTTAACCAACTGGTCTTAGAGACCAATCCTCTAATGAAATCAGGTGTGTCTTCACCTAAGCCCAGTAGTCCTAGCTCTACTGATAATTCTCTGAATCTGACTTCATTTAGTGGCTTGGTTAAGATATCAGCTCTCTGTTTATCAGTATGGATCTTTTCCATTCTGATATTCTTCTTTTCAACATGGCCTCTGATGAAATGATATCTGATGTCCACATGCTTGCATCTTGTATGCAAAACTGGGTTCTGAGTGATTGCAATTGCACTATTACTGCCACAGAATATAGGCACATTCGTGGTTATAATGTTATAATCCCTCAGCTTCTGACTAAGCCAGAGCAGTTAGGAGCAACTGCTTCCTGCGACCATGTATTCTGCTTCAGTATTAGATGTGGCAACAGATGTCTGTTTCTTTGAAAACCAAGAGACCAGTTTATTACATAAGAACTGACTTGTTCCTGAGGTTGACTTTCTGTCTATTCTGCAACCTCCATAATCAGAATCAGAATACCCACTATGCTCTAAATTATCATCTGATAGGTAGTACAACCCAAGGTTAACTGTCCCCTTCAGATACTTAAGAATCCGCTTAGCTGCTTCGAGGTGGCTTTGCATTGGATTTGCCTGAAATCTGGCACATACACCTACTGCAAATGTTATATCTGGTCTGATAGCAGTCATGTATAATAATGATCCAATGAGAGCCCTATATTCTTTTTAATTAGTTTTCTGACCATTCTCGTCTGGGTACATCTTGAAGGAAGTCATCATGGGAATTCTGGCAGTCTTGCAGTTCTAAATTTCATACTTAGCCAAGAAATTTATAGTATACTTGGCCTGATAGGTGAAGATTCCTTCAGTACTTTGTCTTACCTATAGACCTAGAAAATAGTTCATCTGACCCATCATGGACATCTCAAATTTCTCTTGCATCAGTTTGTTTAACTTCTCACATAAGTTCTGATTGGGAGATCCGAAGATAATGTCATCTACGTAGATCTGAACCATTAGAATATCATCCCTGTCTTCAATTCTGAACAATGTTCTATCGATAAGTCCCTTAGTGAACCCGTTATCGGTCAAGAACTGGGATAGTGTATCATACCAAGCTCTGGGAGCCTGTTTCAAGCCATAAAGAGCTTTTCTTAAGCGGTACACTTGGTTGCTTGATTCAAAGCCAAGAGGTTGTTCGACATAAACTTCCTCCGCTGGTACCCCGTTAAGAATGCACTCTTTACGTCCATGTGATACACAGTAAACCCTCTGTGAGCAGCGGATGCCAGAAACAATGGAATGACTTCTAGGCGAGCGACTGATGCAAAGGTCTCATCATAATCAGTCCCTTCTGATTGTGAATACCCCTTTGCAAAAAGTCTTGCCTTATTTCTGGTTATCACATTATGCTTATCCTTCTTGTTCTTGAAGACCCACTTAATACAAATCACATCTTGGTGAGTTGGTCTGTCTACAAGTTCCCAAACTTGATTTCTCTCGAACTGCTCCAGTTCTTCTTGCATGGCTAGAATCCAGTTTGCATCAGCTAGAGCTTCTTCAACAGTGAGGGGTTCCTTCAAAGACAGATAACAATAATACATAGCACTTTCACCAATCTGATGTCTAGTTTGAACTCTACCAGATTGGTCTTCGATGATCAGGTCAGTAGGATGGTCTCTTTACCACATCTTTCTTTCCTGAGTTACATCAGTTTGGAGATCATTATCCTCTTATGAGAGTGAGTCACTAGAGATTGGGAGAGGTACAGTAGTAGGATCTACTTGGCATGGACATGTCTCAAATGATGTTGGAATCATCATAGGCTGAAGTCAATCCGCCGAAAAATCAGGTGTTTCCCCTGAACCAGATGGTTCAGTTGTTACTGTCTCAGCTGTACCAGCTTCTTCATTTACAGTTGTACGTACCTTAGGGTCTGACTGACCTGATTAATCATCAAGATCAAAGTTAGGAACATACACTGTAACGTGATCTGAATCCTTTTCTTTGATGCTTAACTGATCAATTTTCTGAGCATTAGGTACATCTTGTTCTGGTACGACCTTTTCTGAAGCAGATTTCTCCTAATCAGATGTTGACTCATCAAAGACCACATGAGGTGTTTCTTCCACAACTAGAGTTTGCCTGTTGAACACCCTGAAAGCCTTGCTGGTTGAAGAATATCCTAAGAATATACCCTCATCTGACTTAGCTTAAAAGATTTTCAATCAACTCTTCCCATTGTTGTGAATGAAACACTTGCACCCAAAAACATGAAAGTAAGAAACACTAGGTTTTCTACCCTTCTACAGTTAATAGGTGTTTTGAAGTGAATCTTAGTCAGAGAACATCTGTTCTGAGTATGACATGCAGTGTTGATTGCTTCTGCCCAGAAGCAATTTGGAGTTGCATGTTCAGCCAACATTGTGCGAACAGCTTGTTTGAGTGTTCTATTTCTCCTTTCTGCTACATCATTCTGTTGAGGCGTTCTCGCGGCTGATGTTTCATGTTGTATCCCAACTCCTTGCAAAATCAGATATGAAAGAATTCAAGAACTTTGTTCCCTTGTCTGATCTGATCTTTACAATACTGACACCTTTCTCATTTTCTAATCTCTTGAGCAGCTCAGGTATCTTTGTTGTAGTTTCATTCTTCTTATAAAGGAATACAACCCAGGTGAACTTGGAGAAGTCATCTACAATCACCAGAGTGTACCTGCGTCCGATGAAACTAAGTGGCGTAATTGGTCCAAAAAGATCCATGTGGAGCAGTTGCAATCCTCTGCTGGATGGAGGTGAAGGAATTTCTTTGAATGAAGCCTTGACTTGCTTTCCCTTCTGACACGCGACACATGTCTGATCATTAGAGAAAAATTCATTCGGGAGCCCTTCAACCAAAGACATCCTTGCTATCTTGTTAAAACTTTTAAAGTTCAGATGACTCATTCTTTTGTGCTAGAGCCAACTGCTACTTTTGGAACTCGTAACAATCAGGCATGCATTTCTCGGACAATTGTCCCAATCAGCAGTGTAGATCATTCCTTTTCTAGAACCATTTAGCAAAATCTATTGAGTGGCTCGATTCTTGATAGTGCATTGATCAGTCGAGAACTCAACACTAAATCCGTTGTCGCAGAATTGTGAAACCGATAACAGGTTGTGCTTTAAACCATCGACATACGAGACTCCAGAAACCTGTACATAATCATTGACTAAGGTTCTGAATCCTCTGGTATAACCAAAGTTATCGTCACCAAAGAGTACATGTGGGTCTTCTTGTTTTATGTATGAGCTGAGGAGATGCTTGTTTCCTGTCATGTGCCTTGAGCATCCACTATCGATGTACCAGATAGTTGCCTTTCAGGATCCAAACAAACAGGGCACTTCTATGGTAATCATCAAGATCAGAAGGCATGATTTGTCTCCCATAAGCATCTACATAATCATACATCTCTTCATGTGCATTCGGATTAGTATGATTATGAGTGTGAGTCTTGGATGAATCAGAAGACTTGGGACTTTTCTTGTTAATTTGTCTTCTTTTAATCCAGTGAGGCTCAGGTGCAGTTGTCCTGGATTTCTGGTTATAAGGATAGGTACAACTGCTTCCATCAAAAGATTCATATCTTCTTTGCACAGATGGTTTAGTCAGGTTACCTTTAGCATGCTGGTTAGGCAGCTTGACCTGATTAGGTTTTAGGTGGGACTGTCCCTTGCGAGATGGTCCAGGCTGATATCTAGCCTGTTGATTGGGCTGAGGTCTTTTCAGAAGAACTAGCTCTTCTGTTGAATCCTCGGCTGATGTCTGATCAGTTGGGGTTCATTTATGTTCCCTTTCTTACTAGACATTTGCCTTGCCTGATCAACTGATCATTTTCCCTTATTTGATACAGATTTAGCATAATTTGTATCTCTTCCAGAAATCTTCTTTGATTCACTTTTTGAAGGTGAACCAGATTGGACATGTGAGGATCCAGAAGGGCCTATCAAACCCAGTACCAGTCTTATCAATTTGCTTGCGATAGTTATTATTCAGAATTTGAACAGTATAGATAAGTTTGTGAAAACTTCTACTTTCTTTCGCAAACGGTCCTCACTAATTTTTAGACTCTCATGTAGTTGGAAGAGTTCATCAATATTAGCTTGTAGGACTTTGAGATCATCAACTTGTTTCAGGTTGAGAGCCTGTTGTTCCTTAACCAGTTTACCCTGATCAAAAGTACTGACTTTCAGAAACTCCAGTTCTGTAGTCGTCTTCTGAACAGTCTCAACTGATTTCAGTTCAGCTGCTCTTTTGATAACATTTTCTTTGGCAAGCCCAATGTTCTCAGCCCTTAGCTTATCGTTCTTAGCTTTCACTATCGTATGTGTCTACTGCAGCAGAGAGATCATCAAGTAATTGCTCTTTGTAGAGTTGCAGGTCAATCTCTCAAGCAGGTGTGCTAAGCACAACAAGTGTGGAAACAGAAAGCACAGAAGGTTTAGAGATTACCTCAATTTGGCCAGCTTCCTTGGCCATGAGGCAGATGTCATCTTCAGATGAGAATATCAGATCATCGACATCATCAGTAGTGGTCATCAGGCAGAAGTCCTTGACAGATGAATATCCGGAGTCATCTGATGACAGATAAGAGTCGTCGATACCAGAAGTGTCTGCAACCATTATTTTTATGTCCTATCTTTGCTCTCTTTTATTCCGCTTCTCTTCTCTTTCTTTAGGAGTCAGTTCAGGGCAGTCGACACTGTAATGAACTGGTTTTTGACAGTTGAAACACGTTCCAGAATCCTCAGAATTTCTTCTGCCAGGTGAATTTTTTCTCCTATATGATCTTTCAGGAGATTTTCCAGCTTGCCCGTAATCATAACCTCTTCAATATGATCTATCATCTCTTCTGTCGTCCTTGAGATCATCTCTCTTATCATCTCTGCGATCGTCTCTTCGATAATCCCTATGATCATCTCTTCTATCGTCTCTTCTGCCATCAGAACGTTTTCTTTCTTGTGATCTATTAGTAGATCTTCTATCTCTTCCTCTCCTATTCTGGTAGTCACGATAGAATTTATGATACTTTCCCATTTGAACATTTGATCGTTCAAGTTTTCTGGTTAGCAGGGTAATTTGTTCAGCTTGACTCATGATGTTTCCTACTGGTTCAGCAGATCTTGAACTGCTACTGGTTGCTTAAAATGCAGCAGCTTTAGTCAGGGTTGGAACAGCTTCAGCAGGAACTTCTTAATTCTCTTCTTGACCTCTCTCAATCAGGTCGAACTCATGAGCTTTCAGACTGAGATACAGGTTGCTTGGCTTCATCGTCGTAATATCTTGACAATCCTTAATCACAGTTACCTTAATGTCCCATTTCTTGGTCAGGGACATTTCGCGTCCTAGTTCACGAAGCTTGTTAATACCTTTGGTGATTCTTCCATCAAGTTGATTTATGGTCTCATTTGGCAGCATCTTGAGTTTCTCGAACTTGACCAGTTCAGCTTGCAATCTGCTATCTTTGATCAGATCATTCCCTTCACATATCTCAGCCAGAGTATCTCACATCTCCTTAGCAGTTTTCAAGTACTTGACTTTCTCGCGAGTATTCTTGTCCAAAGTTTTCATGATGACATGCCTGGCAACAGTATCCAGATTTGACAATTTTCTTTCTTCAGCATCCATCAATGAAGGACTCTTTCTGATTCTTACTCCAGCTGGGTGTACTGGGTCACCTCCTTCAGTTGGGTTGGTGTGATAGATGATGATGGGTCCTTGTTCGAGAACTTCCATCATTCTATTACTTATCGAACCCAGATGATTGCCCATATAGATAGTCTAGTCGGCATACTCATTGACATTGAACTTAGGCAGATCATGATACATCCCTGATGTGTTATCCATGCTGAATATGTGAGTTTAAAAAGAAATGAGTTTTAAAATCAGGTTTTTCAAAGACCTGTTCAAGTGACCACAATGATTCTTCCTCAAGAACCAATGATACTCAAAGCCAATGGTACGTAGAACCACAACTCTGATACCACTTGTATGTCCCGAATGGGTTTCGTGAGGTGGAAGTCTAGAGGGAAGGGGTGAATAGACTTCCAAAACTTCTTGGTGATCAGCGTGTAAGGTCAGATAAGTGTTGATAGAGTGCGTGTGAGAATCAGTACGGTCTGATATCTAACTTAATGAAGGACTCTTTCCGATCTATTCTTGTGTCTATCAAGTAGAAGCAAATTTTAACCCGTGTAGAAAAACCAGTTTTGATAAATCAGATCCTAAGTATTTTGAATCAGATTAGGAGACAATAGGTCAAACCGATCAGATCAGCTACTTGATGCAGAAATGATCTATACTTAGAAAATGCATGTTCAGTTAAATATCAGGTGTGTGTATAGAGTGTAAAACAGATAAATCACATAAGAATTATATTGGTTCGGACAACTGGTCCTACGTCAACTCTTCCCTATCAGCAGGGGCACTCACTTAACCAACTAAACTTAGTTTAATGTGTTAGTCCAACACAGTACAAATAGATATTTATGGAGTTCTCACTCAACAATCCCATAAATCAAGACTAGAAACCCTAGCTTGAAATCTTGCAAACAAACTTATCCTAACACTCGGTTTGGGGTAAGATTTGTATGGTTTCCAAGTGGAAATCTATCCTAGTATTTGAGTAGCCTAAAGCTAAAGGATGAGATTTCTTGCTAAGAACCTATGGGATGAACACTTAGAAAATTTACTTGATCTTGGTGTTCTTGCGGAAATTGCTTATAACTTGAGCTTGTGTATAATTTCTGTAACCTTACTCTGAAGGTATTATCCCATATTTATAGGCATGAAATCGAATTAGCCATTGGAGAGAAATTCGAATTTCGGTCTATTTAAGGTAGGTTTGCAGGACTAACTTGACGTGCTTCAGAGGCAGCATGGCTAAATGCGTGCTTCGTCGTCCTTTATAGTCGTTTGACTCTAAACCACCTAGTCTTACATCATCAGTTTCGTAAGTACGTGTCTTACTCTAATTGGTTGTCAAGTACACTTATTTGGCGCTTGATTCACCAACTTAGGTTGACATTCTTCTTGTGTGATTGGTTTGTACGTCTTAGGTAAACACTTGCATGTTACCTGATTGAACTGACCTGATCAGTTCAGTCTGATCAGTCTACCTTATTGAGTCTTCTAATGTAAGTTATCTTAGAAAAACTTACTGACTCTTTTGATGTTCTTCTGATGTAGGTCTTCATAAGTCTTTTGGTCTTGTTGCAAGCTAGTTTTCTTATCTTCAAGTCTTCTGAGTCTTCTGCTTGATGTCTCACCTGATCATCTGACTAGTCTGATCTTCTGATTTCTTATCTTCTTCAAGACTTAACCTATACTTATTGAGTTCCCCCTCAATATGTGATCTATTTATTACATCAATTGTCTATACATCTTAGCTGGTCATCCTATTCTGATATCTACTTCATCAGTCAGCTAACAAGTTTGACTGGTCCTATTACATCTGGAACTTTCATCAAAACTCTAAATTTCCCAACACGGATTCGTCAATCCTAAGAGAAAACAAATCAATCTCTTAGAAATATTTCTCAACATCATCTAAGATGTATAAATAGTCTCTTATTGTGAACAATATCATTCACATGTCCACGATGAAGCATTTTCCGCAAACATCCAGGTTTGCAATTATTCAAAAAACTGAGAAATCCCTTCGCCGCCTCATGCTCACTAGATCACGGCCATTCTAGCACGCTATGGGCCCGGTTTCTCTCATGTTTTCAACAAATACCAAAAAGAGCAAACAAATATGCCTCAAATTTTCAATCAACAATAAATTTTACATACTTTCAACACGAATTTAACAACAATACAGTCTAAACATCATTCCAATCTCACATAGACATAACATTCCTCATGTGTAGCCTAAATTAGCTCATGCTTTCACAGAATAAAACAGAGCACAAAATATTTTCATGAATCCTAGCCAAGATCTAAACATTTTACTTCGAAACATGCCATAATCGCAACATTTATCACATATATTCATCATGCTTATCCACAAATTGATGGAAATAAAGACATTCATGTAAATCCCAATACATTCCATCGCAAACCTCATCATTTCAAGGGAAAAATCAAAAGAATCTCACGTCAAGACTCAGATTTTCCCGCAGACAATGCCAGTTGATGTAGGTGAGTTCAGATCCCACGTACAACAAATGGAAAAAGGAAGGAAGAGGCAAGTAATTACCTATGCGAGCCTCCGTATGGTTTCTTTAGCAAAACAAAGTAGCGGTCGAGCTACAATTAGCTTTGAGAAACCCCCGTTTGAGAGCCTCTGTGAGCGATGCCAGAATTCATTTACAAAATCGCTTCGGAGGGAGCTCCAGTGTTGATCGTCCCACGCTCAAGTCAACCCAGAAATAATGAATGAAGTGTTTACTCAAGAACACCAAAAACACGTATGAATGTGTGAAAATAATGTAACTTACATTGAAATGCAAATGAAATGCCTTATATAACTTGTCTCCTTATGGGGTAGAAATCGGATATAATTCCCCAAGGAGGGTACACTTGTCCATTGCCTCGTGTTTCCCTAACGGTTTGAAGGGACCACGAGGTAAGTGGAGAATAATCACTCGGTTATTGCATAAAATGGCATTCTTTTCCTGACATAGACAGTATTCCTACGCTCTGACATCATGAAAAGGATAGTGACTCCTTTCATGGTGGTTTAAGGTCAAGATTTGAGAGAAGGTTAGACACATCTTCCTGAAGTGGCTCTCCCCTCTCTAATGATATTTCTAGGTTCGCAACTTAGAGTTGTCATCATATCATCTTTGGGATATTTCTATGGTTCGATCGTATGCCAATGTAGACAAAATTATAAGGATTGATTTATGCAAATATTAGAGAGATTCGTCTCTCAAACACAATTTACCAATCAGAGATGTTCATCTCTAATTCTATAATCATGATCTCAACATGGGACAACCAAGTCTCACTTCTTAGTTAATTGATATAGGATATGTCTCATTTGTCCCATATCACACATTGTTTCTGATAGTGCATTGATCACATGAAAATTCAACACTGAAGCCGTTGTCGCAGAACTGAGATATTGATAGCAGATTATGCTTTAAACTATATATGTACGAAATTTCAGAAATCTGTACATCATCATTTACTAAGGTTCCAATCTCTCTGGTTATACCAAAGTTTTTGTCACCAAAGTATACACGTCGGCCAACTTGTGGAATGAATGCTTGAAGGAGTTGCTTATCACCAGTCATGTGCATTGAGCATCCGCTATTGATGTATCAAATAGCTGCTTGTGCACCTCCTTTATTGACCAAACCCCCACGAACCTGCAATCAAATCAGGCTTTAGATACTCCAGTAGAGCTGGGTCCTTAGGTGATAGTTGTACCTTTCAGTATCCACACGAATAAGGCATCTCTATCAAGATCAGAGGATCTTAATTGTCTCCCATACACATCTACATAAATAATCTGGTCATCATGTGCTTTGGGATCTGATTGGTTATGAGTAGGAGCCTTGGATGACTCATGAGACTTAAGATTTCTCTTCTGATTAGTCTGTCTCCTTTTTATCCAGTTTGGCTCAGGTGCAACAGTCCTAGGTCTCTGTAGATAAGGGTAGGTTTGACTTCTTCCATCAAAGGATTCATACCTTTCTTGCACAAATGGCTTCTTCAAACTTTTGGAAGCTTGCTTGTTAGGAAGCTTAGGCTGAGTTCACTCAGCTAGGACTGTCCCTTGCGAGAAGGTCCAGGCTGATGTTGACTCGGCTGGTTGGACTGAGGTTTCTTCAGATGAACCTGATTCATCTGTTGATTTCTCGGTTGTTGTTTAGTCTGCTTGGTTGAAATTCTGATCCCTTGCTGACTATTCAATTCTTGCCTGACAAGCTTGCCTTTTTCTCTTATTTGGTACAAACTGTGAACAACTTGTTCTCTTTTCAAAGACTCTTCTAGCATCACTCTTGAAATGTGAGCCAAGAGGGTCTTGTTTTCTTTTCAAAGACTCTTCTAGCATCACAACTTGTTTTCTTTTCAAACCTATTCCTTTTCTTTTAGTTGGTTTTTGATAATATCTGATAATCTCATTTTCAACAAGTGATGTTTTGTTCATCACATCTACTTTTTTACCAAACTGTCCTCACTTGATTTCAGACGCTTGTTCTGTTGGAAGAGATCGTCAGACTTTGCCTGAAGAGCCTTGAGATCATCGGCTTGTTTTAGGTTATCCTCCAGTTTTTCCTTAATCAGATTATCCTGATCAGATGTACTGACTTTCAAAGCTTACAGCTCTTCACGGTTTCTGAGTAGTTTCAGCTGATTTAATAGCAGCTTCCTTGTTAATATTATTGTCCTTGACAAGCTGACTGTTCTCACAACTTAAGGTATCATTCTCAGCTTCCACACATGTGTAAGTGTCTACTGCTGATGAGAGATCAGCCACCAATTTCTCAATGTAGAGTTGTTGGTTGACCTCTTTAGCAGGTGAGCTAAGCTCAATAGTGTTGAAAGGAGAAAGCACATAAAGTTTAGAAGATACATCAACTGGTTCTTCATCATCAGATGAGAAGTCAAGATCATCAACATCATCTCTTGTCAGGAGGCAGAGATCCTCATCAGATGAGAAGTCAGATTCCTCAGAGGGCAGATAAGAATCCTCTATTCCAGAAGTATCAGCAACCATGGTTTTTCTGTCCTTGTATCTTTGTTCTCTTCTGGTCAACTTCTCCTCTCTCTCCTTGGGGGTCAAGTCAGGACAGTCATAACTTTAATGACATGTCTTCTTGAAGTTGAAGCAGGAATCTAGTTCATCGGAATCTCTTCTTGGTGGCGAATCTCTTCTCCTATAAGATCTTTAAAGAGACTTTTCGGGTTGTCTGTGACGATCATAATTATGGATATCCTTCTCATTTAATCTTCTGTCATCATAATGGTTTCTTTCATCAGATCTTACCAGATGATCTGTTATCACTTCCTTTGCTCTCCTTGTAATCTTTGTAGAATTTCTTGTATCTACCAAATCTTGAATTCAAATGGTTGAATTTTCTAGTTAGCAGAGTTAGTTGTTCAGTCTGGCTATATCTCTCGCAACTGGTTAAGCAGATCTAGGAGCGTTGCTGGTTGCCTGAAATGCAACAGATTTTATCGATGTAGATGTTGGGGTTTCTTCATTAACTTCTCTTTGCTCAAGATGATACTCATGAGCTCTCAAACTTTGAAATAGTGTGTTGATCTTCATAGAACAAAATTCTGGACTATCTTTCAGCACTGTGATCTTCATATTCCATTTGTTAGGTAATGTTATAAGGGTGTGATTGGTATGTTGGAATAGATAGGGAATGGAATGATAATTTCTTAATCTTTTCCAAATACATTGATTATTATGTATTTTTTGAAGGAATCATAATTCCATTAGTAATGGTCATTCCCAAAAATAATGGAATTGTGATTCCTTACATACCACATGGATTTATGTATTCCACATCTTGAGGAATGAATTTATTTCCACATAAAATATTATCATTCATTTCACAATATTACCACATTGCCTTAGTTGTTCTACAGTAGCAAATCTTCTGCATGACATCATTGTCAATAGTCTTCTGAATTATGTTCTTTGCTACCTGATCAATATTGAATAGCTTCCTTTCTTCAGCATCCATCTGAGTGAGAGATTTGATGACTCTGGCTTCAGCAGGATGAGCAGAATCAGCACCTTCAACACCTTTAGAAGGGTCTATGTGATAAATCAGAATAGGTCCATTCTGAATTACACCCATCATGTGTAAGCTGAAAGAACCCAGATGATTCTCCATACGATACATCCAGTTGCCATAGTCCTCAATGGAATACTTAGGCAAATCATGATACATACCAGATTCGTTCTCCATGCTGATTTTGTGTGAAAACAGATGAGTTTTTTTTTTTAAAAAAAATCGAGATTTGTTCCAGTGAACACAAAGGAGTTATCCCATATTTAAAGATTCTGAAATCAAAGAGTCGTTGGAGAGAAGTTTGATTTTCAGTCTAATTTTGGTAGCAGGATAGGTATGAAGTGATGTTCTCAGGAATGGCCATGCTATAAGCATACAATGTTGTCCTTTCTAGCCGTTTGACCCTGTGACTCCATACTGCACTCTGTCAGTCAAGTACATATGTGTCGATCTCTTATTGGTTGAAAATTACACATATGTGGCGCTTGTCAGACCGATGTTCTTCACATTCCTCTTTTCTGATCTTGTGTATGACTTGATGAATAATCTTCATGAATTGACTGACTTGAGCTGGTCTGATCAGTCTGGGCTGATCAGTCTAACTTGAGTCGTCTGATTCAAGTTATCTTAGCATAACTTGAGACTCTGTTGATGTCTTTAACTGGTCTTGAGTTCTCCAGTTCTTCTGATCTTCAAGTCTTTTAATTTGAACAATTTCCCCTCCCCCCCCTCGATATATGACATATACTATTCATCAGATGGCTATGCAATATCAGCTTCTTTCCTATATGATTCACCAGTCAGCTAATAGGTCTGATTGGTCCTATTACACATGTTTTGGAACTTTCTTTAAAACTATAAATTTTCCTAACAAACCCTTTACATTGGGTTTGGGTTTTCTTTCCAACTAAACTAGGAAACCATTTACAATGAAATCAGGTGTAACGGTTTAGATATCTTTTTCTAAGCTTAGGATGTATAGCATTGTAGCTTAGAGTATATAGAAGTAGACCTTTATTCAATGATGAAACACTTGGAAAATTAATGTGGTTTTGAGTGCTTCACAAAGTAGCTTAGAATAGGTTTGAGCTCTTTGAAATTCTTAATTACCCGTAACATTGGTTGGGTAAAGACCTTCTGTATTTATAGAGCAATTCGTTGGAGAGATAGCTCTTCGAAAAATCCATTTGTGTATGTTGAAAATGACTAAGTCAGATGCTCCAAAATTCCCTTAGCACACCTTAGGCAATATTCATTAAATGCTAGCCTTCACCATTCTACAGTCTGTCCATGTTGCAGGTTTTTTACTTTTTAAGAACTTGTCACCTTCAGGCTCGTTGTTTGTACGCCATTGTTAAGCTCTAATTGGTCCTCATCTCCAGTTGCAGAGGCATTACAACGGTTATTAAAGACAACTCCATTGATGGACAAGTAACCTTAACCAAAATAAACTTGTGTCTTAAGTCTGACATTCTTCTTGCCTACATTGATTCTCAATAGTCATTTATTGCCTTATGTAACGTTCAAGTCAATTGACTCAACTGTTGGAATTTAGAGGCACGTAAACACGTAATACATGCGTAGCAGAAATAAACAGTTCACCAACAACGAACAACTAATTGCATAATTAAATACGAGTAAACGTAAACAAAATTCTTAGAGCAATTCGTACATGGATTCCTCAACTATGGTATCTACGTAATAGTCGTTTACTAATTTGCATAGATCTGCCAGCTTTAAATCCCCGAGATGAATTTTTTTGGGAAATTTGTAGTTTCGATGGACGTTCCAAAACAGATAATGTAATAGGACCAGTCAGACCTGTTAGCTGTCTGATGATATAGAATAACATATAAGATGACCAGCTGAAGTGTATAGACAACTGAAGTAACGGATAGGTTACATATTGAGGGGGAACTCAATATGTATAGGTTAAGTCTTGAAGATCAGAAGATCAGCTAACTTGAAGAACAGATATGCTGAAGATCTGGTGATTAAAGCACCATAATTACCTTTGAGATAATCTCAAAGAGTAATCTTTACTTCCTTTTCAAGTGGGGTTGCTTTACGTTGACCACTTGATCCTTGTTTGTCGGTCTGAGAAGAACTGTTTGAAGGTACTCTTTGTCGCTAACACCAGCCATAAATTCATTTGGGGTTCCTTCCCACTGGTACACCGAAGATCCTCCTCAAATCATCATTAGAGACTTCAACCTTTGTTCCTCCGACTGATGATATGGGTTCTTTATTGTATGTCTCCTTCAGGTTCCTCAAGAACTCCAGTGGTTTATGCATATAGACAATGTCCAAGTGTCTATAGCAGAATTGTTCCAATCCAGATGCCCGAATGCAGTCCAATATCTCGAGTGATTCCGGATCGGTTGTGACTGTGAATATCACATATTTCTCATCTATGATATCCTTAACCATAGACACATAATTGCACAGTTCTTCAGTTACAAATGAAGTTGCCATTTCTACATAAAAGGTAAAATCTCAGTTTGATATTGGTAAATGCTTAACACAAATGGGAAAAACCCAACATACGAACAATTTAAAGATCATTTACTCAACATATGTGTAGCTTATATTCATAAAACATTTGGCAGTTAATTTGTAGAAATATAAGCAAGAGCACATAAGTATGAACCTATAATCCTAACACGTATAGAACACATATTCATCTTTAAAGCATTTAAAAAGTACCAGATGTGCAATTTGAAGTATGATAACAGTGAAATTGAAATCGCTAGATGGAGCAACAAAGGATTTTTGCGTATAGAAGCTTTTTTGGGTACGTTTTGAGGATGAATAATGTGAAAGGTTTTCAGAAAATAGGTTTATGGTTTAAGTAAGTGTACTTGGTTATCCGTGTTTTAAATTGGACGATCAAGATTAAACGGTTTGATCGTGCGGTTGAGGATTTTGATTGGTAGACTTTTGGACTTAAAAACGTGTAATAAATGAATTTAATACATAAATCCCACTTCCGCATTTAATGCTTGCAGGTACGACATCATAAAGTAATGTGCACAGTAATGATAACACAGAAAGGATAAGCTCAGATAAAATAAATCAGAAAACGTATCTGACTGACTGATATTGTAATCAATCAGTTACCACTTGGTCGAGTCTGGCTTGCCTGATTTCTATTTAACCGAGTAGCCTAATCCTCCAAAAATTTTCCAACAATGTTCCACTAACCTGATCAGTTATCACCTGATCCTACTTTATCAATTAAAGTTCCCCCTTCAACTGTTAACACTTACCTGATCAGTGTCCAACTGATCTTATCTTATCAGTTGAAGTTCCCCCTTCAACTGATTTAAGCCGAGAAGCAGATAAGCAGAAGAGTTCAAGACAGAAGACCATCCAGAAGACCTACATCAGATGACAACAAGGAAAGGTCAGTAAGTTGTGCTAAGACAACTTACGAGCAGAAGACCTAAATCAGGTAGACAGATCAGTGGTCAACTGATCTGTGTCAGCTCCATCAGATAAATACTTCCATGTTATCCAGTACGAGGAATTCCTTCAGACAAGAAGAATGTCAACCTTATTGCTTATTCAAGTGCTGCGAATAGTACTTGATAGCCAATGAGAAGTCGACAACGCACGTACAGAGTACTGATAGTCTGCAGAAAGGTGGTTCAATGTCACACAGCTAGAAAGGACAAGCTTGCATGCTTTTGGCCGTGCCGCCCCTGAAGCATGTCAAATCCACCTGCAGACCTACCTAAAATAGACCAAAATTCGAATTACTCTCCAACGGCTATTTCGATTTCATACCTATAAATATGGGATCATACCTTCATTGTAAGGTTAAAGAAATAATACTCAAGCTCAAGCTCTCAAGAAATTTCTGCACGAAGAACACAAATTCAAGATTTATTCTTAAGTGTTCATCCCATAGTTCATAGCATAGAATACTTATCCTCTAGCTTTAGGCTATTTAAGAGATAGGATAGTATTCCAGTTGGAACAACACAAATCTTATACCCAAACAAAAGTTAGGTTAAGTTTGTTATAGCAAGATCTCTGTCTAGGGTTTCTAGATCAAATTTCTTGGATTGGTTGAGTGAGAACTCGTGAAACATCTGTTGGTTGTACTGTGTTAGACTAACAAAATAATCTAAGTCCAGTTGGTTAAGTTGGTGCCCCTGCTGATAGGGAAGAGTGGACGTAGGACAAGTTGTCCGAACCACTATAAATTTGTGTGCCTTTATCTTGCTTTACACTCATCTGCACACTACTCTTGTTATTTGCATGCATATTCTGTACCTGGATCAGATTAGCATCAAGCTACTGATCTGATCAGTTTGACACCTTTTGTTGGGATTATACTGAAAAGTATGCTTTTTACTTTGTATAATCGAAACTGAATTTTCATACTTATTTACTGAAATAAATTGTTTATCACTGATGCTTTAAATATGATTGAATGTTATATATATTTACTGCATAATTGTTCAATAATTCGTACGTGTTACACTGTAGTTAATTTAGTGATACCAGATCACAGAAGATTAAATTAACAGTCCCTTGTAACTATAAGTACGCCATTCACGACCTAGATGGAAATGAACAACCATCGCGAAAGGTTGAGGTGTAAGGCTCAGATTGGTTTGTCTTGACCAAGAGATTACACTAGTGCATGACCGACTTGTTTGAATAGGACCCTCTGGGAGGATAAATTCTTCAGAACTGAACAAGGAAGAATTAGACCTCAGTGGTTCGTTGTTTCTTAACCTTCGTCCCTTAAATAGGATCACGTGGGATTGGTAACTATTGCTTTGACTTATCATGGGTAGCGAATCAGAGAGATTCAATACTTTTTATCTTGGGCAATATTATTGGTCACATGTGATTGCTAAGATTTAATACGAAGAATCGTGTGCAAGTACGCTTGTTTGATTTGCCCCCTTGAGGTTCATAAGTTTTATCATACCAAATCTTGCAAGTGGAATTAGTTTCCGGTATGGATAATAATGTTGAACCGTTCCTCGACCAAGGACAAAAGATATTAATTAACGGAAAGCTATTTCAGTGGCTTGAATTAATTAATGGGCAAGATAATCTTAAACACGGGAAATAATGACCGGGAGCCATATTGATTGTAATATGGGTTAAGATGGATGGTGCAATATTAATTATGTAGTGGGATTAATTAATATTTATGGGCTTGAATTATATTGTGGTCAATATTAGATATTCAAGATCCATTAGAAGGTCCAATCTTAATTCTCCTAAAGGCCCCCTGAGTAGCCCAACAAATAGTTCAATAACTGAAAAGGTGATTAAAATAAAATAAATATTGTTGCTTAATATTTCCTCTAAATTTTCGAAAATTATGGATAAAAGAGGGAGAAAGATTTTCTTTGAATTTTGTTATGGAATGAAGATATGTATTCTTGGAATACAAGATTATCTCATTAAATTCAAGAAATCTCCCACTTGGTTATCTATATAGAATATTTTGAAAATTTGAAAATATAGTGGGCAAGAAAGATTTTCTTAATTTTCTTGAAAAGATATTATGGAAGATATGTATTTCTTGAAATACAAGAATATCTCATAAATTCAAGAAGATCCAAATCTTGGATTCTTGTAACACTAAATTTTCGAAAATCACCATAATAGAGGAGGTGGGATTTTTGTGGAATATTTTAATTATGGGAAAAAGAATATAGAAGATATATTCAAGATTTCTTGGTGACCAAGAAAAGTCTTTTCCCACATTGAAATATCACTAAAATTTTGACCACCCTCCGTCCTATAAATAGGGGATGATTAGTTTATTCCCAAGTACAATTCCATGTGCTGGAAATATTAGCAAATCCACATAAGTGGTTCAACAAAGTTTATTTTTTCCTTTTGTTAATTGTTCGCAAGTATCCTTCCAACGGATTGTCGAGCAAGGGCTAAGGGAATACTTGGGAAGTCCTTTTGGTTAGTCCGTCCGACCAAAGCCACTGCCATCCCGAGAGGTACGTTCACGTAAACCCGTAGATTCCGCATGCGTAGGTTTTACGTGGCTTTTTATATACATGATATGTTGTTGCAATTATTATTTGAATTAATATAGGATTAATTCATGCTAGTAATAATTAATGAATTAAATTTGTATTTAAATATTCACCCCTAATAGATCTGCAAAGCAACTCATTCCCCAACAATCGCATCGAGCCACGAGCTCTGAATTTTTAAAATTGTAATTTAATTCGTGGACATTAAATTTTTAAATTGGATAGTAGAACTTTAGATTGTTTTGGATTCCATTGTCATGGATTTTAATGTTTTATTTGGCATGCATATAAACTGTGGTTTTTTTTAATTCGATTCGTTCGGATTTGTTTTGCCTCGTGAGAAAATCCACAAGTAGACTAGGATTTGTTTGATTTGATCAATGTAATAGACTAGTCTAGATCTAGGTTTATTTATTTTTTGTAAATAAATTGTAACCGGATAGGGAACGAAGAGACGAAAAAATTAAAGGACGAAATCCGAACTAGGAGTAGGGCGGCCTTGGTGCTTACCGGGCACGCACGCTAGGGCGCAGGCAGGCATGCGGCAGCCTTAGAGAGATGAGGGCCACGCCAGACGGGCGGTGTTTGCTCGAGGCCGAAGCGGACGGGCGATCTTTGTGGGAAGACGGGCGTGCTTTTTGAAACGCGGCGCCGCCGAGGACGCTGGCGATGCCTTGTATGACGGATGTGCGCCGCCGAGAATCGCCGACCCCATCGATACCTACCGAGGTGACCAAGGGCACGGTTTGCTTCGGGCGGTGTCGAGGTCGCTTAAAGTGTCCCAGCCAAGTGGCCGGCGGATCTTGAGGCGTGCATCATCCCGGCCAATGTTCGCTGGCGTGGCGGTTCGAGACGAAGTATTTTTTTCAAGACGAACGAGTGGGAGAAATTCGAGACGTGTTTCTTCAAGATCAAGCCAAGAAAAATCAAACCATGACAATTGGATAATTTGTGCCCAATATGTTTTTTTCTGGTTTTCTTGATTTATTTGTGCTATTTTATGCTTTATTTAATTTGTTTAAATGTGTTTGTTTGAGGGTTGCCAAATTGAAAAATCTCAACTTCAAAATTACTAAGTATGTTTTAAATAATTAATTGACAATTTTATTCCGGATAATAAAATTGAATTAATTTTGACCTCCATGATTTATTTATTTGTGAATTCTTTTGGAGAAATTCCCCCAACGGGATGGTCAAAAGATAGGTTTCACATGAATGAATTCCAAACGGATGATTGTGGGTTATTACTAGTGGCGACGATGACCCTCCCAACGAGGCTTGATCAAAGAGAAATAGTAATCCTGTATTTAATCATGGTTATTACTTAGGTATAAAATTGATATGCATATACTTCTCCGAAGTCCCTATCAATTTTATATTGGTCAAGTGGGAGCCAACTATTAATCTGGATATTAAAGGTTTGTAACTGTTCTTGCTTGTAACCTGCTTGAATGTGTTTAAATAATGGCCCACCCAACGTGGCTTATTTAAACTGTTTTGAGATGTTGGCCGATGCATGTTCATATTTTTTTTTTGAGATTTTAATATGATGCATGTGATCAAACCTTGTGATATATTTGTGCTTATGCATATTATTATTTATTTCAGTTCATCATGTCGCAACCTTCTAATCCACTGTCGAATGTACCTAAAGACAATTTACTTTTTGGTGAAAACTATTTTGATTGGAAATACAAACTAAAACCTGTCCTAACCGCATCATCTTCCAAGTGGGTACTTGATACACTAAAACCCGGAAAACCAACTAAGGACGCCGGAATATGGGATGAGATGATTTATGGTGAATGGAAGCTGGCAAACGGATTGATGAAGGAAACAATTCTGGCACATTTGTCAGATGCGTTGAGACACCTTCATCAAGAATATGAGTCAGCTGCAGACATCTTAAAGAATCTCGAAGCGATGTTCGCACATCAGACCCATATGGCAATCCAAAGTGTGAAGAAAGAAATTGCTAAATTAAAATTGGAAAAAGGGACAACTGCAGCGCAGCACGTCCTTAGGGTTATGGTGCTATTTGAGGAACTTGAGATCCTCGGCGAAAAATGTGATTTCAAGGCTAAGATTGATTTCATTCTCCAATCCTTACCAAAGAGCTATAATCACCGCTATCTTGAGTATCTAATGGAAGATCAAGATTTTACAGTGGAGGATCTTATAAATGCTTTGACTTTGGTTGAAAAGGAAGTGGAGCGCGAGGAAAAGAACTTGGGAAAACGGAAATCTTCTCTTCATCCTAGATCAAGTGGTGATAAGGATGATGAAAAGAGAAGAAGGTTAAACCAAGAAGACTCAACATCAAATAAAAGTATGGGATCAAGTATGAGGAAAACTTTGGAAAGCGGGAGAGTAGGACAATCGAGGTCAGCCTGTTCCGATCCCAAAAGGAAAGGAAACAAAGGTAATACTCACGCACTAGTTGTTTGAAACTTGTTTAGCGACGTATGCCTCCCATTTTGTGGGTGGTGGATACGGGATCCACTAATCATGTTTGTTTCACATTACAGGGGTTCAAGTGGACCCGACAACTTAGTGGGAGTGAGGTCCTCATCACACTGGGCGATGCTTCTGAGAGGCGGCAAATGGCAAGCGATGGGAGAAGTGCACCTGCCTTTTGAAGACGAGTTTTAATTTTTGAGATATTCTTTACGCGTTAGGATTTTAGAAAGAATTCATTTTCAGTTTCTAAACTTTTATGATGGATATTTGGTTACTTTTTAATAAAGTTGTTACCATTTTTTTTTGATAAATTTATCTGTCATGGAACGTTGATTGAATGATCTCTATACAAATTGATTGTGCACACCACTCACGAAATGTATCCTATAACACATCAACTGTTTCCGAGAAAAGAAAACGTTCATCAGACATGAATGAGACACTTCTTTGGCATCTAAGATTAGGTCATATAAATCAAAAGAGGATCTAAAGGTTGGTGAAAGATGGTTCACTGGAGCGTCTCCAAGTTGAATCGATTCCAACCTGCGAATCATCTTTGGAGGGTAATATGACCAAGAGGGCATTTGGAGCCAAGGGGAATAGGGCCAAAGAAGTATTAGAGATCGTTCACACAGATGTATGTAGTCCAATTTCAACCAAAGCAAGAGGAGGTTATGAGTAATTTTATTGATGATTACTCAAGGTACATTTTCCTTATGAAGCATGAATCTGAGACCTTTGAGAAATTCTAAGAATTTAAGGCTCAAGCAGAGAATCATATGGAAAAATGTATCAAGTCTCTACGATCTGATCGTGGAGGCGAATACCTCAGCGATGAGTTTTTGAATTACTTATCTGATGAAGGGATTGTATCCCACTCATCGCATCTTTAACCCCCTCAACAAAACGGGGTTTGCAGAGCGAAGCAACATAATTCTTTTGGAAATGGTTAGATCAATGATGAGTTATGCGGATCTTCCCAAGTCGTTCTGGGGTTATGCCTTGGAAACAGCGGCTTACATTCTAAACTTGGTGCTATCCAAATCGGTTCCCAAAACTCCCAAAGAATTGTGGACCGGGTGCAAGCCTAGTATGAGACACATGAGAACTTTGGGGTGTCCGACCTACGTGTTGGACAAGGAAGCCGGTAAGTTAGATCCTCGATCAGAATTAAGGTTGTTTGTAGGATACCCCGAGGGAACAAAAGGGTGTATGTTCTATAGTCCCGAAGATCAAAAGGTGGTCATCAGCACCCACTTTAGATTTTTGGAAGAAGACTATATGAACCAAAGAAAACCCAGAAGTGAGATTACCGTAAATGATCTTAGAGGGCAAACCTCAGTGCCAACTGTACTAGATGATATACCAAACGATACATTTTCTCAACCGGAGCCTCGTCTTAGTGGGAGGGTTGTTAGACAACCCGAGAGAATCATGGGAATAGGAGGGTCTTCGGACTTGATTCCCGGAATCAGTCCCATGGACATATGACGAGGCACTCCAAGATAAGGATGCAGATTCTTGGCAAACAACAATGAAAGCCGAAATGAGTTCTATGTTTCATAATAGAATGTGGGAGCTAGTCGAACCACTTAATGGGGTCAAACCCATTGGATGCAAGTGGGTATATAAGAGGAAAAGAGGACTGGACGTGAAGGTTGAAACTTTAAAGCAAGACTAGTTGCGAAAGGTTATACTCAGAAAGAAGGGATCGATTATGAGGAAACTTTTTTGCCCGTAGCCATGCTTAAGTCCATCTGTATTCTCTTATTGATTGTCACAAGATTTCAACTTTGAAATCGGCAAATGGATGTCAAGACGACTTTCCTTAACTAAGTCTTGATGAAGAGATCTATATCAACAACCCCAAGGTTTCATTGAAACCCAAAAACATCTTGTTTCATTGAAAGGTCCATTTACGGACTCAAACAGGCATCCGGAGAACCAATGTTTTGATCATGTTATAAAGTCTTATGGGTTTGATCAAAACGATTTTGAAAGTTGTGTGTATAAAAAGCATGTCGGACCGCATTGGTATTCTTAATCTTTGTGCGTAGATAACATTGTGATCATCGGGAATGATGTGAAGGTGTGATCAGACGTAAGGGCATGTTTTTCAAAATAGTTTGATATGAAAGACTTAGGGAAAGCCGGACAAATCCTTGGGATCAAGATCACTTGAGATCGCAAGATAAGGATGATCGGGTTATAGCAAGTTTCATACATAGACACTGTCTTGAAATGCTTCAGCATGCAAGATTCCAAGAAAGGATTCGTACCTTTCAGACTTGGAATTCATCTATCCAAGAAAATGTTCCCTAAGACGAAAAGGAGATAGATGACATGAAAGGTATTCCTTGTGCTTCTACCGTCGGAAACCTTATGTATGCATTCTTTGTATGCGAGACCCGGATATATCGCTTTGTCGTAGGCATGGTAGCAAGATATCAAAGTAACCCGAGGAAAAGCGCATTGGGCGACGCTTAAAAACATTCAAGTGTCCGAAAAGAACTTCGGGATAGAATGTTGATTTATCGATCGATACTCCAATCCCCATCGGCCACACCTGACGGACTCGGATTTCCAATCAGATATAGATTCCAGAAATTATCTACCTCAGTTAGTGTGTTTCAATTTGGGAAGTGTAGCCATCAAATGGACGAGTGTGAAGCAGAAATGCATCACTGACTCAACCATGGGACTCGGGTAAGTAGCTGCTTGTGAAGCAGTGAAAGAACCGATTGGGCTCTAGATCTTCTTAGTGGACTTAGATGGTGTTCAATTTGTCTAGCAATATCCGCTAGGGGGCGCTTACAAATTCAAGAGAACCAAGAGTCCACGAAGTCAAACAAACACATTAAAGGAAAGACATCTTATACGAGAAATCGTTAAGAGAGGAGATATAGATGTGGCAAAGATAGCGTCCGAGGACGACCTAGCGCATCCATTCACAAAGCGTCCCGCTCTGAATACATTCGAGAGACATGTGAGTGGAATGGGTGTCAAGACCGCTTGCCAATCTGCTTTGAGTATAAGTGGGAGAAATTATTAGGTTAGTAGGCGACATTAGATGTCACGGACTACTCGAGACGTGTTGTAGTATACTTAAAAGCAGACTTTGAGTATAAGTGGGAGATTGTTGGGATTATACTGAAAAGTATATTTTTTACTTTGTATAATCGAAACTGAATTTTCAGACTTATTTACTGAAATAAATTGTTTATCACTGATGCTTTAAATATGATTGAATGTTATATATATTTACTGCATAACTGTTCAATAATTAAATGCGTGTTACATCAGTAGTTAATTTAGTGATACCAGATCAGAGAAGATTAAATTAACAGTCTCTTGTAACTATAAGTACACCATTCACGACCTAGATGGAAATGAACAACCATCCCGAAAGGTTGAGGTGTAAGGCTCAGATTGGGTTGTCTTGACCAAGAGATTATACTAGTGCATGACTGATGCGCTGAATAGGACCTACAGGAGGATAAATTCTTTAGAACTGAACAAGGAAGAATTAGACCTCAGTGGTTCGTTGTTTCTTAACCTTCGTCCACCCTTCCTCCTATAAATAGGGATGATTAGTTCATTCCCAAGTACCTTTAAATATTAGGATCCACATGGGATTGGTAAAAGTTTATTTTTTTCCTTTTGTTAATTGTTCGCATATCCTTCCATGGGTATTGTCGAATCATAGAGATTCAATACTTTTTTATCTTCCGGGCCAATATCCCGATTCACGTAAACCCGTAGATTCGCATGTGGTTTTACGTGGCTTTTTATATGCATGATATGTTGTTGCAATTATTATTTGAATTAATATAGGATTAATTCATGCTAAATAATTAATGAATTAAATTTGTATTTAAATATTCACCCCGAATAGATCGGAGGAACTCATTCCCCAACACCTTTGTCATCTGATCTACACCAGATTGGTCAGAATCCTTATTTGGGTAAAACTGGTTTTCACACGGGTTAACTAATCTTCCGCACCATCAGTTAAACTGATAGACGCCGAACTGATCTGGTTCATACAGATCAGTAAGTCGGATATCAGTCAATACTGATTCACTTTGCACTCTGATTGGGATTACTTGCTTACACACCTGATCCATGAAAAAGTTTTGGAAGTCTATTCACCCCTCCCCTCTAGACTTCCACCCTCACTGAAACCCGTTCGGGACCTACAAGTGGTATCAGAGCAGTGGTTCTTCCGACCACTGGCTTTGAATATCATTGGTTCTTGAGGAAGAACCTTTGTGGTCACTTGAACTGATCTTTGAAAACCGTTTTCAAAACTCATATTTTTCAAAATCGCCATAAGCATGTATAACACTTCAGGTATGCATCATAATCTACCCATGTTTTCTGTTGATGAGTATGAAGATTGGTCCATCGACATGAGAGACCATCTGGGAGTGATTAGCAACAGAATGGATGAGATTATTGAGATAGGACCGATTATCATCTATCACTATAACCCTGCTGAAGCAGGACGAGATCCTACGCAACCATTTGGAGCAAGAATCAGAAAGAGTCCCTCTCTGATGGATGCAGATGAGAGAAAATTGTCTAATCTGGATACTGTTGCCAGACATCTCATCATAAAAACTATGGATGCTACTACACGAGAGAAAGTGAAGTACCTGAAGACAACTAAGGAAGTTTGGGATACGCTTGCTGAAATCTGCAGAGGAAATGAACAGATCAAGGACAGTAGACTGTAAGCTGACCTAGTTATATTTGAGAAACTTAAGATGCTACCGAATGAAACAGTTGATCAATTTGATGGAAGGATCACACGAGGAGTCAACCGACTTCGTGATCTAGGACGAGTAATGTCAAACAAGGATATCAACTACAAGATTCTCAGATCGTTAACTAAGAAACGGGATACCAAGGTGACCGTGATTAAGGACTGTCAAGATATTGCTACCATGAAACCAAATGATCTAATCTTCAGTTTGAAAGCCCATGAGTTCGACTTGATTGAGAGAGGACAAGGATCACATGATGTCCCTGCTGAAGCTGCTGCAAACTCAGTTAAATCTGTTGCATTCCAGGCAACCAGTAGCAGTTCACGAATTGTTGAACCAGCTGGAAACATCATCAGCCAGGCCGAATAGATTGCACTTCTAACGAGAAAACTTGAACGAACAAATATTCAGATGCGCAAGTACAGAAAGTTCTATGATGACTATCGACGAAGCAGAGGAAGAGATCGAAGATCTTCTGACAGATCACAAGAGAGGTATCGTTCTTCAGATGATAGGGACAACAGAAGAGATGACCGAAAATATGATCACAGAGATGAAAGTTAAGATGATCGGAGAGAGAATCGCAGAGAGAACAGACGATATGAGAGATCAGATAAGAGAAGTTCTGATTACCGACAAAGTGGAAAGTCTACTGATAGATCATACCGAATAAATGATTCACCTAACAGAGGAAATTTTGGAGATTCAAGGGTTTGTTACAACTGTCAGAAACCAGGTCACTGCAGTGCTGATTGCCCCGATCTAACTCCCAAGGAGAGAGAAGAAAAGTGAAATAGAAGAGAACAAAGGTTCCGAGATAAAAAAGCAATGGTTGCCGACACATTTGTTGAAGATTTCTGTCTGATTACAACTACTGATGATGTTGACGATATGAACTTCTCATCTGATGATGACATCTGTCTGATGGCCAGAGAAACTGACCAATCTGAGGTAATCTCTAAACCTTCTGTGGTTTCTTGTTCTACACCTGTTGTGCTTAGCACATCTGCTGGAGAGCTTAACCTGCAGGTCTACAATGACCAATTGCTTGATGATCTCTCTAATACAATAGATACCTACACACGAGTGGAAGTTGAGAACGATAACCTAAGGGCTGACAATATTCGGCTTGTCAAGGATATTGTGGCAAGTAAAGAAGTTAAACTAAGATCAGCTGAAACTGTTCAGAAGATGACTAAAGAACTGGAGTTTCTAAAAGTCAGTACTACTGATCAGGGAAAGTTGATTAAGGAACAGTTGGCTCTCAATGAACGACAAGATGGAGAACTCAAAGTCCTTCTGGCTAAGTTTGATGAACTCTTCCGACTGCATGAGAATCTGAAAATTTCTAAGGACAATTTGCGTAAGAAAATAGAGGTTTTCATGAAATCTTCTAAGACTGTTCAAGATCTGAACAACTATTTTCGTACGCCAATTAATAAGAAGAGAATTGGGTATGAGAACCCTTCTGGATCCTCAAAAGCCCCGTCTGGTTCACATCAGAAAAGTGTAACCAAACGAGTTTCTGATCAAGATACACGAAAAGCCAAATTTGTATCAGATAAGGGAAAAGGATCAGCTGACCAGGCAAGGCAGGTGCCGGATCAGAAAGGGAACAGAAATGGACCCCAATTGATCAGACACCAGTCGAGGAATCAACAGAAGAATCTTGTTCTTCTGAAGAGACCTCAGCCAAATCAGCAGAGTAGGCCTCAGTCTAGACCATCTTGTAAGGAACAGTACCAACTGAAGTCAACCCAATCCAAGCTGCCTAACAAGCAAGCTAAGGGTAAACTGCTAAGACCATCTATGCCAAAAAGATATAAATCTTTTAATGGTAGCAATCGTACCTACCCTTACAATCAGAAACCTAGGGCTGCTGCACCTGAGCCCCACTGGATCAAAAGAAGACAAGTTTCAATGAAAAATCCCAAGTCTTCTGATTTGTCCAAGGTTCACACTAATACTCGTACTAACCAGATTGCATATGAAGAGACGTAAGAGTATGTAGATGTTTATGGGAGACAAATCAAGACTTCTGTGTTCAACAAAGGTGCCAGATTTGTTTGGATCCCGAAAGGTGCTTCTAACCCCCCAGGACCCGATTCTACTGGGTACCTAAAATCTCATTTGCTCGCAGGCTCGAGTGGGAGTGGCTAATAAAGGAGGTGTACAAGCAACTATCCGGTACATAGATAGTGGATGTTCAGGACACATGACCGGAAGTCAACATCTCCTTAGCAACTACATTGAGAAACTAGGCCCACGAGTTCTCTTTGGGGACGACAACTTTGGTTTTACCAGAGGAGTTGGAACCTTAGTGAACGATGATGTACAAGTTACAGGTGTTTCATACGTTGATGGCTTAAGGCACAACCTGTTATCTGTATCACAGTTCTGCGAAAACGGATTTAGTGTTGAGTTCTCATCTGATCAATGCACAATCAGAAATCGAGTGACTCAATAGATTTTACTAATTGGCTCCAGAAAAGGAACGATTTATACAGCAGATTGGGACAGTTGTCCAAGAAATGCATGCTTGATTGTTAAGAGTTCAAAGAGCTCCAGTTGGCTCTGGCACAAGAGAATGAGCCATCTGAACTTCAAAACTCTTAACAAGATAGCAAGGATGTCCTTGGTTGAAGGTCTCCCGAATGAAGTATTCTCTAAGGATAAGACATGTGCCGCATGTCAGAAGGGAAAACAAGTAAAAGCTTCATTCAAAGGGATACCTTCTCCTCCATCCAGCAGAGTATTGCAACTTCTCCATATGGATCTATTTGGACCAGTTACGCCTCTTAGTTTCAGTGGTCGCAAATAAACTCTGGTGGTCGTAGATGATTATTCTAAGTTCAAATGGGTTGTATTCTTGCATAAGAAGAGTGAAACTACAACAAAACTACCTGAATTGCTCAAGAAAATTCAGAATGAAAAGGTATCAGCATAATGAAAATCAGATCAGACAAAGGTACAGAATTCTTGACCCAATTTATATCTAATTTTTGCTCTGAGTTTGGTATACAACATGAGACATCAGTTGCAAGAACACCACAACAAAATGGTGTACCAGAAAGAAGAAACAGAACACTTAAAGAAGTTGCACTCACCATGTTAGCTGAGCATGCAATACAAAGCCGATTCTGGGCAGAAGCTATCAATACTGCTTGTCACACGCAAAACAGATGTTCTCTGACTAAGATTCACTTTAAAACACCCTATGAACTATGGAAGGGCAGAAAACCTCATGTTTCCTACTTTCATGTGTTCGGGTGCAAGTGTTTCATACACAACAATGGGAAGAGTCAGTTGAGAACCTTCGATGCCAAGTCAGATGAGGGTATATTCTTAGGATATTCCTCAACCAGCAAAGCATTTAGGGTTTTCAACAAACGAACCCTAGTTGTGGAAGAAACACCTCATGTGGTCTTTGATGAGTGAACTTCTGATAAAGAGAAATCTGCCGCAGAACAAGATGTACCAGACAAACCAGATTCACTGAAAATGGATCAGTTAAGGCTCAAAGGAAAGGATCCAAAATACGTCACTGTATATGTTCCTAACTTTGACCTTGACGATTCACCAGGTTGGTCAGACCCCAAGGTACGTACAACTGTCAGTGAAGAAGCTGGTACAACTGAGACAGTAACAATTGAACCATCTGGTTCAGGGGGAACACCGGATGTTCCGACGGACAGACTTCAGCACATGATGAGTCCAACATCAGCTGAGATATGTCCATGCCAAGTGGATCCTACTCAAGTACCTCTTCCAGTCTCTAGTGATGAATCTTTATCAGAAGAGGATGATGTTCTCCAAACTGATGATAATCAGGAAAGAAGGATCTGGATAACCAGTCATCCAATTGACCTGATCATCGGAGACCCGTCTGATAGAATCAAAACTAGACATCAGATTGGTGAAAATGCAATGTATTGTTGTTATCTTTCTTTGAAGGAACCACTCACAGTTGAAGAAGTTCTTCAAGATGCAAGCTGGATTCTAGCCAAGCAAGAAGAACTAGAATAGTTTGAGAGAAATCAAGTTTGGGAACTTGTAGATAGACCAACTCATCAAGATGTGATTGGTACTAAGTGGGTATTCAAGAACAAGAAGGATGAGCACGATGTGATAACCAGAAAAAAGGCAAGACTTGTTGCTAAGGGATAATCACAATCAGAAGGGATTGATTATGACGAAACCTTCGCACCAGTTGCTCTCCTGGAAGTAATTTGGCTGTTTCTGGCTTATGCAGCTCATAGGGGATTTACTGTGTATCAGATGGATGTAAAGAGTGCATTCTTAAACGGGGTACTAGCTGAGGAAGTTTATGTTGAACAACCTCCTGGCTTTGAAATGAGCAACCAAGTGTACCATTTAAGAAAAGCTCTTTATGGACTAAAACAGGCTCCCAGAGCATGGTATGATACACTATCCCAGTTCTTGACAGAGAATGGTTTCACCAAGGGCTTAATTGATAGGACCTTGTTCAGAATTGAAGACGGTGAATATATTCTGATGGTTCAGATCTACGTGGACGATATAATCTTTGGTTCTCCTAATCAGAAGCTATGAGAGAAATTCAGTAAACTGATGCAAGGGAAATTCGAGAGGTCCATGATGGGTCAGATGAGCTACTTTCTAGGTCTTCTAGTCAAACAAGCTCACACATGGATCTTCATCTGCCAGGCGAAGTACACAAGGAATTTATTGGCTGTATAATGTTCAGAATTGTAAGGAAGCCAGAATTCCAATGATGACCTCTTTCAAAATGGATCCAGATGAAGGTGGTAAGAAAACTAATCAGAAAGAGTATAGGGCTTTGATTGGATCATTATTATACCTGACTGCAAGCAGACCAGATATAACCTTTGCAATAGGTGTATGTGCCAGATTTCAGGCAAATCCGAAGCAAAGCCAACTGAATGCAGCTAAGAGGATTCTTAAGTATCTAAAGAGTACTGTAAACCTCGGTTTATGGTATCCTGCAGATGATAATCTAGAGCCTAGTGGGTACTCTGATTCTGATTATGGAGGTTGTAGGATAGATAGAAAATCAATCTTGGGTACCTGTCAGTTTTTTGGAAGTAAGCTGGTCTCTTGGTTCTCTAAGAAACAGACATATGTTGCCACATCTACTATTGAAGCAGAATATATGGCTGCTGGTAGTTGTTGCTCCCAACTGCTCTGGCTTTGTCAGCAACTGAGGGATTACAACATAATTGCTACCAATGTGCCTATCTTCTGTGACAGTAATAGTGCGATTGCTATCACTCAGAACTCAGTTTTACACACGAGATGCAAGCATGTGGACATCAGACATCACTTTATCCGAGACAATGCGGAAAAGAAGAACATCGGAATGTAAAAGATCAATACTGATAAGCAAAGAGCTTATATCTTAACCAAACCTCTAACTGGAGTCAAATTTAGAGAACTATATAATGAGCTAGGTTTACTGGACTTAGGAGAAGATGCACCAGATTACTTTGGTGGATTAATCTCAAACACCAGTTGGTTAAGAGATTGACCAGGTAAGAAGGTCAGAAGAAGAAAGAACCTCATCTGATCAGAAGAGATCAGTTGGGAACTGATCAGATAGGAATGTCAGGTGAAGGGGGAACTTCAACTGACTAAGGGTTTTTGGGTCAGAATGGATCTGATCTGAGGGATAAAAAATTGGTTGGAAAATTTGCTAAGGTATAGGCTATACAGTAAGATCAACAAATCAGAAAGAATTGAATCAGATACAAGTGGTAACTGGTTGATTACAACATCAACCAGTCAGATACGTTTTCTGTTTACATTATCTGAACTTATCTACTTTTCTGTAATGATTACTGTTCACCTTACTTTATGACGTAAGCCCTGCAAGCATTAAATGCGGACGTGGGGTTTTTGTATTTATTAGCCTTTAATGCGTATTTTCGCGTCCAAAATACTTTCAGTAAATTTTCTTGACCACACGATTATTTTTCTTTACGACCACTTAATCTAAGCCGTCAATTTCAAAACACGAATACTCAAGTATTTGTGGGAATCTATGTAAAATGTTTTTCCCTCGCACCATTTAAACCTAAAGCTTTTCAACTTCACAATTTCATTACCAAAATTCTCCATAACCTCTCGGTGTTTTGAGAAAATATAAATCGATTCTTTCAAAACACTTTGTTGGGAGATGAATTTAATAAAGAAGTTTTGATTAGATCCCAAAACCCCTTAGTATGACATGTTCAGGATAATCTTGATAGATCGAAATGATTCAAAGATAGAGTGTTCAGAAGTTATCTCGCACTATGTATAGTCGGCCAGATATAGATCGAAAGTTAGTTTTTGAAGACATCAAGACTCAAGAAGTTTCAAGAAATTGAAGACTCAAGAAGTTTCAAGAAATCAAGACTCGATAAATAATCAAGAAATCAAGACTCAAGAAGTTTCAAGAAATCGAGACTCAAGAAGTTCTCAAGAAATCAAGACTCAAGAAAAATCAAGAAATCAAGACTTCGAAGTAAATCAAGACTCAAGAAGTAATTGAAGACTCGAGAAGTAAATCAAGACTCAAAGAAGTAATCAAGACTCGATTGATGATATCAAGACTCGAGTTAGTCATCAAGACTCAAGATGACATCAAGACTCGTAAGACATCAAGACTCGAAGACATCAAGAATCGAAGACATCAAGACTCGAGAAGACACTAAGACACGTAAGATAATCAAGACCCAAAGAGTTACTAGTGACTCAAAGAAAATATCAATACTCAAGATAACCTTGAATGTTCCGAGGCACTAAATAATATCTATCTGAAGACTACAAAGCTGAGAAAAACGCGAAAATTCAGAAAAATAGATATTGCCCAAGACATTCATATGTAGACAAAAGGAACTAAGTCTAAGTGTTGTTTAAGGTTATCTCATTCAGAGAGATTTACCAAAAAGAGCCATTATGTTTGTCTACATTTACTGAAGACAAGAACAAATCAGAGGAAGACAACACTGTGTACTTTCTTGATCGACAATCGAAAGCGATTTGTCATCGGGGCATGTCAAGAGTACTATGTTCCGCATCGCAAAAAGTGGTGATTAGCTACATGAATGCATATTTCCTAAAACATGCAAGGGAGTATTCAAACCCTAAATATAGCCTTTCATCAAACACCATAAGAGGAAACTCATGAAGCTATCTCCTCCAACGGATAGTTTTTCAAGAGTGACCTTGGTGAAGTTGCCTATAAATACTAGTGACCCTTTACATTGAGAGGTTATGGGAAATTTGAAAGCAACACAAGAGCTCATTCGTATTATTGCAAATTGAAGCACTCGAAAAACCTAGAATTTCCCAAGTGTTTCACATTGGAGAGAGCTCATTCACTAAGCCTAGATTGATAAGAAATATCCAAAGCTTAGTAGAGATATCCTAGCCTTTTCATTGTTCTTATTGTAAAGGATATCTCATCCTAGTTGGAAACCAACCCAAAACCCAAACCCTTTGTAAGGTAGTTTGTGTGTGTTTGTTGGTGAGTTGAAGTTGTAAAGAGTTAGTAAGCTACAGTGAGTTAGCCAGAAAACTCTAGAGAAGAAGTTAGTAAACTACTTGTGGTAGTCTAAACACTTGTGTGTGTTTGAGTTAGTAAGCTGCAGTGAGTCACCAAAAAAACTCAAGGTATAAAAGTGAGTAAACTACAGTGAGTTAGCTAGAAAGCTTTAGGAAGTGGTTAAGGAATTTCTCTGAAGGTCAGAGAGAGTGGATGTAGGAGCTTGAGTCTCTGAACCACTATAATTGTTGTGTTGTTTTGCTTTCTGTACTGCATTATTATCTGTTGCATGTTTTTCACTGAAAGCATAATTCGCTGATATTCAGTTGGAACCAATCCACTGAACTTGCATCAAATTGTTCATAGCCTTAATCGTTGTTTTATTAAAAGGAAGATTTTCAGCAAAGCTAAAACGAGTATAAACATAGGGCCAACCATTCCGCACACTTGAGTAGCTAGAACAGATAGTTACCAAATCGAACTAACTCTACTTGAGGGTTCAAGAAGATAATTATCTCGATCCAAGAGCCTCGTGAATCTCCGATAAACTTCGAGTTCATTGGGCTTAATCTGAAGCTTCAAAGCGGCTTCGGGATCATTGTCTCGATAGACTTTGACTCGAGGCAATCAGGCTTCTCGGGGCAAATCATCAGGATAACCTGACCCATCAGACCTCAGTGAAAGAAAAGTTTTAAAAATCACTAAACACGTGTATTCCCCCCCCATACACGTGTGAGACTCATTAGCACCGGGACCAACACACTTCAACCTTCGAATCGATTTCTAGTAATTTCTAAGTATATGCTATGTGATATTGTGTGGATTTCACTGTTCTACATTGCTTATGATATATTTCGTATAAACTGTGATTTCTCATATTTTCTGGGATTAAAGTTTTATCTAAGTTTATGATTGATTACACATTTGTGAATATGCGTATATGCCTATCATGAGATACATGTGCAAAAAATGTGCCTTAGTTGATGTTTTGGGTTTATTACTGGTTTTGGTATATAAATTACTCAGAATCGTTACTAAAATTAGCCTTTTAATGTAGAAATGGCACAATTATCAGAAATTCCAGGACAGGGCAAGAAGATGTGTAATTTCTTGTCGATGAAGAAGGACATCGTCGATGAGAAATACATTATATTCAATACGACGAATGATGAAAAATTGAAGGAAATCTTAGATTGTCTAAGGGCTGTTGGACTGGAGCAATATTGTTATATTCATCTAGATATAGTCCACACTTATGAAGCCCTTGAGGTTTTATACAATCTTCAGATGGATGATGAAGGCAGGTTAAAGTCTTCCGTGGGTGGTTTTGACATTCTCATAACTGATGAAGACCTATTCCGAATCTTCGGACTTCGAACAGGAACCGTTGATCCAACCACCTTCACTACAGGCGTTGGCGATAAAACATATCTGAAGGATGTCTTGTTAAGACCGGCGAACAAGGAGCAAGTATTCAATGTAAAAGCACCTTATCTCAGACGGAAGTATCGACTTCTGTTCGAAATAGTGTTCAAGGTGATTCTGTGTGTCACACACAGTTTAGATGCTCTTACTACTGTGAAGCAGAATGTGATGACTGCGATAATCAGCAAGGCAGAGAATTTGGATTGGGCTGGATTATTCAAGTCAAGGTTGCTGAAAGAAACAGCCAAGGTTAAGCTGAGCGAAAGGAACGAAGTCTATCTGACCTTGAAATGCTCGAATATCCACAAGGTGTCCATTCTGCTATCTGACAAGTTGCCAGATAACTTCGAGTGGAATGAGGAAGTGAAAAGAATTTACTTGGAAAAGTTTAAGGCCATCTTGGGGAAGGATGAACCGATTTCTGGGCAACCTGGTGATTATCCTACACCGTATGTTCCCAGAACGAGAGGAGAAGGCAAGAGTTCCAAGGCTGCCGAGCCGTCTGAGATGCAGATGACTCCCAAGAGGATGAAGAGGAAAACTCTGGCCAAGAAGCCAGAGGCGGCAGAGAAGAAGCAAAAGAAGATAACTTTGATCCTGAAGAAGGCAGTTGCGGACCCATCTAAGCTTATACCGGAGACAGGCGAGCCTGAACAGATAAGAGAGACTGAGCTGATTCATCTGGAATCAGATGTGGGGCTGCTGAGAGTCTAGAACGAACTATCAGCGTAGAAAGGGAAGTTGTTCAAGAGGAACAGATGGTGGAAGAGACTACTGGTGGGAGTCTTGCTGAGAAGGAGGCAGAGGTTGCACCATCTGGGCATGAATCACCTTCTGATTTCGTGCCTCTTAGCTCTGTATTCCGGAAAGAGAGATCTCCAACTCCCACATCCAAGTCACCCTCACCCCCACCTCAGCCGACTGAGCCCACTTATGACTTGCCTCCCTCCTCTCCACAGTTGGAACAGATTCCTGCTTCTGAACCATCAACTGCACCAGAACCAGTTGTTCCCGCTACGGAGGAGCCGACAGAACCAGAAGCTGAAATGATTGAGGAACAGCCGATTGTGGAGTCTGAACTCACAGATGATTGAGAAAGCCTTACCTGCTCCTGTAAAGGACATTCTGGTTTCTAAGAAGAAATGGCTGCCAGAATGGGACAAGATAAGAGGTGAATGGCTGATTGATGTATATATTCTGGAGAAGATCCCGACAACAGATGATCAAGGAAAATTCAATGAAGAATTCAGAAGCTGGCTCGAGACAAAGCACCCTCAGTTCTACGATTTGGTGATGTCTGAAGGTGAAGAGATGGGTCTGATTCTGTAAACACCTTCTTTTGAGACTATCCTTCCACCTCTTCGTTCAGACAAGTCTCTTGATCAAGTGCGCTTCAAACAGATGTATTATGAATTTGCCAAGATGGGTGAGATCATTGAGAAGGACAGGCTGGCTACTTTGATGGACTGAATGTACAAGGTTTTCAACATTCCTCTAGATCTTCAGAAATTTCATTATCGCACTTGAGGAGATCAGAAGACAATTAGAATCAGTCGATAAGTATTTTGTTGTACTGTGTAATCATGCATCAATGTTAATAAAATATCTTA
>JBBCBC010000024.1:11332309-11467793 GCA_037126765.1 Stenogyne calaminthoides | reverse complement strand
TTTTGAGTGCTTTAACTTTTTTGCAAGAATAAGTTTGAGCTCTTGAGTTGCGTATAAATTTCAAGTAACCTTACAATGTAGAGGGTCACCAAGTATTTATAGGCATGCACCAAGGTCACTCTTGAAAACTATCCGTTGGAGAGCGACTTACCGTGAGTTCCCTCTTATGGTGTGTGAGAAACGGCTATATTTAGGGTTTGAAACTCCCTAACACGTTTTAGGCAATAGCCTTTCATGTAGCGGTCTTCACTTTTTGCGATGCGGAACTTTCGCATATCGACATCTTTTTGACTACTTGTCCTTTGTCGATTGTCAAGATGCGATGTCGTCTTCCCTTTTTGACTTTTGTCTCCGGTTAAAGGTAGACATCTTCAACGGCTTTTTTGGTTACAAACTCGAGTTTGATATAACCTTAACAACACTTCCGACTTAGTTCCTTTTTATGCGCATTTGAATGTCTTGGCAATATCTAACTTTCTAAGGAATCGCGTTTTTCTCGAGATTGCATCCTTGGATAGATATATTGATTGCCTCGGAACATTGGGGTTTATCTTGAGCATTCAATACACTACTGAGTCTTCAGTAATTACTATGCCATCAGTATTCTTAATCTTAAGTCTTCATCTTGCGTCTTGAGTCTTACGAGTCTTGAGGTCTTCCGAGTCTTGAGTCTTCGAGTCTCTTGGACCGACTTTGAATCTTCGTCTTTGAGTCTTGATTTCTCGGTATCCCATCGAGTCTTGATATCTCGGTATCCATCGAAGTCTTGATATCTCGATTTTACCTTTGAGTCTTGAACCTATCCTGAACTATATCTGCTGACTATACATTCTGCAGATAACATCCTGAATATTCTAAAATTGAATCCTGACTCAACTATCAAGATCATTCTGAACATGTCATACTCAGGGATTTTGGGATCTAATCAAAATCAAATATCTTTATTAAATTCATCTCCCAACAAAACTGTTCAACCGTTATGGTTTAATCAATTACAGTTTCATCAGTTTTAAACCAAAACCCAATCGACATTAACAGGCAATTAATCAGCAAACAACAACAACCCAGAATAATTGGGAAATTGTATCGCAAAATCGAAGGCAAGGTCGACTGGTATAGTACACGATGCAAACTCGGCGCCGCGTAAGGGTGGCGCGAGGCGACTTCGCCGCATGAGTGAAAGGAAGGGACGCGCGTGGAGCTGTGACCCTTTCAAATCGGGTTGGAGTAGAAGCTGACAAGTGGGGGTTTTGATTGATTCGGTGGTGCACCACCTTAAATCACATTGAAACAGAGGTGGGTTACCGTGAATCGAAAGATTTCAAGAATCGCCGCCCTTAGACGAATCGAGGCGGTGGCGCTCCACCGCAAATCTAGTCAAATCGGGGATCATCATCACGAATCGTGAGTGATCGTCATAGAATCGAGATGAGATAGGGAGCGCCATCGCGAGTTGCGATGAGGATGAGTGCGCAACTGCGGATTCAATCCGCCGTCGGAGCAGTGTGGGCTCGCGCGAGCGACGCGAGTTGCGGCTTAGGGCCGCCTACTCGACCGCCGTCGCGGGTCACCCACAAAGCCAGAATGCGCACCTCGGGAACGAGGAGCGGCGTCGGGTTTTCCCAGAAAACCCTAGGCAAGGAACGAGGAAGACAAACCAGGCCAAAAACAAACAAAAAAACAAAGTGGTGTGATTTTTGTCGAACAAAAGCCGCACCCGGTTTAAAAAAATATATATTTAATTTTAATTTTAAAAGTAATTCAATTAGAAATTAGATCAAGAGCCTGAAGCTCTAATACCACTATTGTAATTTAGAGGCACGTAAACACGTAATACATGCGCAGCGGAAATAAATAGTTCACCAACAACGAACAACTAATTGCATAATTAAATACGAGTAAACGTAAACATAATTCTTACATCAATTTGTACACGGATTCCTCAACTATGGTATCCACGTAACAGTCGTTTACTAATTTGCACAGATCTGCCAGGGTTGAATCCCCGAGATGAATTTGCTAGGAAAATTCTAACTTAGAGATTTTATGGAGAAAATATGAACTCACGTATTATGAATTCCCAAGAGCTCATATATATAGGAGAGGCCCAGCTTAAGTCTTAAGCTAACCTTTATTAAGAAAAATCCTAATAAAATAAATCTCTTGGATTTATTTCTCACATATAAACTCTCTGCGGATTTAATTCCATATATATCAAATCTCTACGGATTTGATTCCATATATATTAAATCCTATAATAATAATATTTCATATATTATTATTGGGAATTCAATTTAATTAAATCTAATTTATTTAAATAGTAATAATAATTAATACTAAATATAATTATTATTATATTCTCTATAAATTAAATATTAATATCATATATAATACTTAATCAACCAACTGTAATTAGTAAACAACTGTTACTTGTTATGTGACCCATAGGTCCTCATATATCGAGCGATTAGTCAAACTAACGGTCTTAATTGAACCCTAGGCAATAAATCAGACATTCTCAATATATGAGGTACGTTGCAAGGAAATGTGCAACTACCTGTAACTAAAACATGGGCTAATTTGATTTCCTCCTTTCATTCGCGAATACTCGATTAAGTTTTGAACATGATGAAGTGTCTATTCAAATAATATTAATCATATTATCTCCAATCACTAATTGTGTTGGGGAATAAGTTGCACAGATCTATTCGGGGTGAATATTTAACTACAAATTTAATTCTTATAATTATTACTAGCATGAATTAATCCTATATTAATTCAAATAATAATCCTACAACATATCATGCATATAATTAATTCACGTAAAACCTACGCATGCGGAATTCTACGAGTTTACGTGAACGTACCTCTAGGGATGGCAGTGATCTGCCTGATTAGACTAACCAAAAGAACTTCCCAAGTATTCCCTTAATCCTTGTTTGACTATCCGGTGGTAGGACACTTGTGAACAATTAACAAAAGGAAAATAAATTATGTTGCACCACCTTTTGTGGATTTACTAATTTTTCAAGCACATGGAATTGTACACTCACAATTGAACGAAAATATTAACATTTCAAAATATTTGATATTTTATACGCCGATATTTTTCAGAAAAACTAATTTTTTGAATTACTTTGGGGATGAAACATTCATCCCCTATTTTCTTGAGGAGGTGCTCGAAATTTTGCATGGAATAGGAGGAAGAAAATCTTTTCTTGATCTCCATGAAATCTTGAATATATCTCATATATTCTTTTCTCCATAATTAAAATATTCCATAAAAATCCCAACTCCTCTTGTTATGGTGTATTTCGAAAAATATAAGGATCAAGATTCCAAGATTTGAATCTTCTTGAATTTATGAGATATACCTGTATTGCAAGAATACATATCTTCCATAAATTTTCAAGAAAATCTTTCTTTCTTAATTATTCAAAATTTTTGAAATTTCATAGTAAATAACCAAGTGGGAGATTTCTTGAATTTAATGAGATAATCTTGTATTCCAAGAATACATATCTTCATTCCATAACAAAATTTTTATTCACTATTTTCAAATTTAGGAAAAAAAGTAAACAAAATTTATTTTATTTTTTAAACACCTTTTTAGGTTATTGGACTTTATGTTGGGCTACTTGAGGGGCCTTTAGGAGAATTAAGATTGGACCTTCCAATGGATCTTGAATTATCAATATTGAGCCACAATATTATTCAAGCCCATAAATATTAATTAATCCCACTACATAATTAATATTGCACTATCCGTCTGTGTGAATGATTTCTAACACTTCTTTGGCTCTATTCCCCTTGGCTCCGAATGCCTTCTTGGTCATTTTACCCTCCAAACATGATTCGCAGGTTGGAATTGGTTCAACTTGGAGAAACTCCGATTGAACCGTCTTTCACCAACCTTTGGATCCTCTTTGGATTAATATGTCCCAATCTTAGATGCCATAGAAGTGTTTCGTTCACGTCGATGAATGTTTTCTTTACCAAAAAACAGTTGATGTGTTATAGGATGCATTTCGTGAGTGGTGTGCACAGTTAATTGTGTAGAGATTACTTGACAACGTTCCATGACAGATAAATTTATCATAAAGAGAAATGGTAACAACTTTATCAAAAGTAATCGAATATCCATCAAGGTAAAGTTTAGAAATTGAAATCAAGTTCTTTCTAAAATTCGGAACGTAAAGTACATCTCTTAAAATTAAAACCCTGTCTTCAAAAGACAGGTGCACTTCTCCCACTGCTTCAGCTGCCACTCTCGTAGCATCGCCCAGTGTGATGAGGATCTCACTCCCACTAAGTTGTCGGGTCAGCTGGGACCCCGTAACATGAAACATACATGGTCAGCAGATCTCGTATCAACTACCCACGAATGAGAAGTATACGCCGCTAAACAAGTTTCAACAACTAGTGCGTGAGAATTACCTTTCTTTCCAACCCTTTTGGGGTTGGAATAGGCAAACCTCCATTGTCCTCTTTCACCACAGTTTAAGCACTTCCTCTTTGGATTTTCCTTGACACCACCGGCATTCCTCATCTTACCATTGCCTTTGGCAACAGTTGAGTTTGATTGCTTATGGCTCTTGGTCCTCTTCTTTTTCTTTCCTTCCCTTGGCATAGAAGATGAAGACGGACCACTTGCCGTCAAAGCTTGAGTTTGGTGCCCCATCAACATCTCTGCCGAGACCAAAGCTTGCAACAAATCAGCTAGAGAGGCCAAAATGCTCAAAAACTTTTGGGCAGAGAGTGAAGTACCAAATTCATCTTAGTCTACAGATTATAATCTGCACTCAGAACCTCAAGTTTGTTCAGATGGGCCATCAATTTTGAGGACGTAATCCATTACGGGATTGTCCTCCACCATTTTCAGCGACGACATCTCTCGCAAGGTGATCTGACGAGTCCCGCATTTTTGACCCGTCAGTTGACTCATCTGATTTTGGTGTGTCAAGAATTCACTTGTGCTTTTGTGTAGTTAGGACAATAATTTTTGTTTCCAATCAATATAGTTTCCATACTTATTGTATTGACTTTAAGTATATTAACAGTGGATTAAAAGGTTACGACATGCTGAACTGAAATAAATAATAATATGCATAAGCACAAATATATCACAAGGTTCGATCACATGTTTCATATTAAAATCTCAAAAAAATATAAACATGCATCAGCCAACATCTCAAAACAGTTTAAATAAGCTACGTGGGGTGGGTCATTATTTAAACACATTCAAGCAAGTTACAAACAAGAACAGTTACAAACCTTTAATATCCAGATTAATAGTTGGCTCCCACTTGACCAATATAAAATTGACAGGGACTTCGGGGAAGTATATGCATATCAATTTTATACCTAAGTAATAACCATGATTAAATACAGAATTATTATTTCGCTTTGATCGAGCCTTGTGGGGAGGGTCATCGTCGCCACAAGTAATAATCCACAATCATCCGTTTGGAATTTATTCATGTGAAAGCTATCTTTTGACCGTCCCATGGGGGGAATTTCTCCAAAAGAATTCACAAATAAATAAATCATGGAGGTCAAACTTAATTCAATTTTATTATCCGGAATAAAATTGTCAATTAATTGTTTAAGCATACTTAGTAATTTTCGAAAGTGAGATTTTTCAAAACGTTTTCTCATGCATCGCAAATTTAAACACAATTTAAATAAGCATAAAATAATGCATAACATCAAAACAAAAATTAAACATATTGGGCACATTTATCCAATTGTCATGGTTAATTTTGTCATGTCTTGATCTTGAGAAATCGTCTTCATAGCCTTCATCGTTCGTCTCGAAAAGCTCCCACTTGACCGTCTTAAAAAATCGCCTTGTCAAGCCACGTCATTGAAACATTTCATGGCCGGGTGCCCGCTAGCACTCTCTCTGGCCATGTCAAGTGGCGCTCGTCGTCTTGCGTCGCCTGGCACCCAACAAGACGTCGCCCACATTGCCCAAGATCGCCCTCGGCAGTATCGCCCGCGTCGCCCTCGGCGGCATCGCCCGCCTTCGCCTTAGCGTCGCCCCTGCGGCATCTCGGCGGCATCACGTGGCATGGCAGCATCGCCCACATCACCAAGACGCCTCGGCGGCAGATCGCCGCCATCCAGCGTCGCGAGGCAGATCAAGGCTGCCCTTTCCGCCTAGCCCCACCCCCAGACAAGACCGCAAAGATCCGTGTGGCGTGTGCCTCTCCACGCGTTTTTTTGCACGACGCTTTGCCTATGCGATTCAGGATCCCGTCTTTTAATTCTTCATCTCCGCCTCCGTTTCCGATCCGGTTACAATTTATTTACAAAAATAAATAAACTTAGATCTAGACTAGTCTATTACATTGATCAAATCAAACAAATTCTAATCTACTCGTGGATTTTCTCACATAAGGCAAAAGCGAATCAAGCTAATCGAATTAAAAAACCACAATTTATATGCATGCATAAATAAACACATTAAATTCCATGACAATTGGATACCTGCAAAAAAGATCTAGCAATTCTACTATCCAATTTCAAATTTAATGAAAAGGAATTAAATTACAAGTTAAAATTCAGAGTCCGAAACCGAGGCTCTGATACCAGTTGTTGGGGAATTAATTGTCCGGATCTATTCGGGATGAATATTTAAATACAAATTTAATTCTAACAATTATTACTAGCATGAATTAATCCTATATTAATTCAAATAATAATCCAACAACATACCTACGAGTTTACGTGAACGTACCTCTTGGGATGGCAGTGATCTGCCTGATTAGACTAACCAAAAGAACTTCCCAAGTATTCCCTTAATCCTTGTTCGACTATCCGGTGGTAGGACACTTGTGAACAATTAACAAAAGGAAAATAAATTATGTTGCACCACCTTTGTGGATTTACTAATTTTTCTAGCACATGGAATTGTATACTCACAATTGACGTTTTTCGAAAATACACAATCTGTCGACGTTTCAAAATATTTGATATTTTATCGACGCTGATATTTTTCCGAAAAACCAATTTTCGTGTGTTCACCTGGGGATGAAACATTCATCCCCTATTTATACTGAGGAGGTGCTCGAAATTTTTGCATGGAATAGGAGGAAGAAAATATTTTTCTTGATCTCCAAGAAATCTTGAATATATCTCATATATTCTTTTCTCCATAATTAAAATATTCCATAAAAATCCCAACTCCTCTTGTTATGGTGTATTTCGAAAAATATAAGGATCAAGATTTCAAGATTTGGATCTTCTTGAATTTATGAGATATACCTGTATTGCAAGAATACATATCTTCCATAATATCTTTTCAAGAAAATCAAGAAAATCTTTCTTTCCCTTAATTATTCAAAATTTTCGAAATTTCATAGTAAATAGCCAAGTTGGAGATTTCTTGAATTTAATGAGATAATCTTGTATTCCAAGATTACATATCTTCATTCCATAACAAAATTCAAAGAAAATATTTCTCCCCTTTTATTCACTATTTTCGAAATTTAGGAAAAATAGGCAACAAAATTTATTTTATTTTTAAACACCTTTTTCAGTTATTGGACTTTATGTTGGGCTACTTGAGGGGCCTTTAGGAGAATTAAGATTGGACCTTCCAATGGATCTTGAATTATCAATATTGAGCCACAATATTATTCAAGCCCATAAATATTAATTAATCCCACTACATAATTAATATTGCACTATCCATCTTAACCCATATTACAGTTAATATGGCTCCCGGTTATTATTTCCCGTGTTTAAGATTATCTAGCCCATTAATTAATTCAAGCCACTGAAATAGCTTTCCATTAATTAATATCTTTTATCCTTGGTAAAGGAACGGTTCAACATTATTATCCATACCGGAAACTAGTTCCACTTGTAAGATTTGGTATGATAAAACTTATGAACCTCCCAAGGGGGCAAATCGAACAAGCGTACTTGCACACGATTCTCCGTATTAAATCTTAGCAATCGCATGTGACCAATAATATTGCCCAAGATATAAAGTATTGAATCTCCTTGATTCTCTACCCGTAATAAGGCAAAGCAATAATTACTAACCACACATGATCCTATTTAAGGGACGAAGATTAAGAAATAACGAACCACTGAGGTCTAATTCTTCCTAGTTCAGTTCTGAAGAATTTGTCCTCCTGTAGGTCCTCTTCAGTACATCAGTCATGCACTAGTGTAATGTCTTGGTCAAGACAAACCAATCTGAGCCTTACACTTCAACCTTTCACGATGGATTGTTCATTTCCATCTAGGTCGTGAATGGTGTACTTTTAGTTACAAGGAACTGTTAATTTAATCTTCTGTGATCTGGTATCACTAAATTAACTACAATGTAACACGTACTATTTATTGAACAGTTATACAGTAAATATATGTAACATTCGATGATATTTAAAGCATCAGTGATAAACAATTTATTTCAGTAAATAAGTCCGAAATTCAGTCTAATTATACAAAGTAAAAGCATATTTTCCAGTATAATCCCAACAAATTGATCATGTATGTCACACTTAGCCACAAAGTCTAAGTTGACATGCATCGGCCAATAACTTAGATCCAATTATGACGAGAAGATGATTCTATTCACTTTGAGGAATGAATTCTATTATTGGCTCAACTACCACGCACATGCACTTCGTGATGAACCCAATCCAAGCCATATCTACCCATGGAAGGGTGCAAGCGTATGGTCAAAGTACATCATCCCACATATGTCATGCGTATTGACCTCAAGTCAAAGGAGTATCGCATCGCTCCCACTAACCGAGATACCCGTAGACATATATAGTGGAACTACATCAAACGGATTCTCGGATGGGTATACCAATACCCTTTAAGCTATTTGTGCATCCATCATGAGATACCTAGAATCTCGTAGTAAGTGAGATCTTACTACACTCTCTAAGATTATGATGCAGATCGCACACCAATCTCCATTGCATCATCAATATCTCATTCTTGATGATCCTCGATCGGGGCTATTTGAGAATCATGCTTAAGTCACCTGAGTTCTCACAACCTCAATGACAGCAATGACTCATGGGAACACTTGCATGAATAAATGCAAACAATCAAACATAATATTCAAACAAGTGTATTTCCATATATTAATATTAAATGAACTATAATATTAAATCAAACTGAATATCATCGAATATTATGTCCTTACAATAGATTGTCTCTAGGACATTAACACTAACATCAACATCCTTTTCTTCAAGACTTTAGGTCTTTTGTTCTTAGGCTTCATGGTCTTGTTCTCAGGTTTGTTGTTGTATCATATTTTTAGGTGGATTGGCTAAGACTTGATACTTACTGAGTTCCCCCTCAACCTAATTTTTTCTTCGGATGTCTTAACCAATAACTTGGTCTTCAAATCCTAACTTTGAATTCTATCCTTACTACTAAGTCTGCTGACTATATAAGTGCAGAAATTTTAGCCCAACCAACTAACCTGACAGTTAAGCTTGAATATTTCTACCAAGATGTTTTGATATACATCTACTCAAGGGTTTTGGTATAAAATTAATATATTTATTTTATTCATCTCCCAACAGCCATCTATACTCGAATCGAAAGCTTCTCCTTAGACGGGTAATACTTGTTGGCAACATGTTCAACAAGATTGAATTATGATCGGAGACTGGTGCAACTAGAAATTATGAAGGATTGAACGTGGGGGCCTCTTTTTTCTGTTAAACTTATTCAAATTTGGTTTACAAATACTTTTATGGTAAACTCGATATATTATTTAATGTACAAAGTAATATTGTAACATATGAAGTATAACAATGTCAATTTAGTTAATTATTTTGAGAAGAATTAAACTTAAAACCCAACTTTTTTAAAAACGTGCTACTATGTATAATAATACTTTGTACGATACTACATATAATAATATGTATTATTTTGAAGAAGAGAATTCACATGAGTCTGGTTCGGAGGACACATACTCCATATTATCTTTTTCTTAATTAAACAAGAACAAAGTTTGGACAATATAATACACAATTCATAAAAGAAATCACAATACTTTGCATGGCTATTACTGAGTTTTGAATCCTATAATATATATAGTCAACTTCAATATTACAGCCCAACAACATATTTCACACTAATTCAGTATAATTTATACATGAGCAGTTTCATCTGTTGCTGTATATAATTATTTAGATTAATCCTGTAAACGTATGATCCTCTCCAAATGGGGCAAGTAAAGATTCCAGAAACTCATCATCAACTCGCTGGAATAAAATTAAATAATATAATTTTAATTAATTTTATAAATTCTAGTTCATAATTTTTATAGAAAAGTTGATGGAAGACTTACCTCAGTAAGGGGTAGAACAGTTTTACTAAGCTGAGAAGAACTGCCCAATGCTTGGGAGCTAGTTAACTCCATTTGCGGCTGATGTATTCATCAATTAAGTGAATGATAACATCAAAAGAAGACATGATAAAAATGGGCAGAGTATTATATGCACCATTTTCACCATACACCATTATTATTGTTGTTTATAAGAATTAACACTTTTTAAATAAAGTGTTGATCCTTTCAAGCAATAGTATAGTGAAAATGGTGCACATAATACATTCTTGATAAAAATATCAGTTAAATAATAGCTAAAGTCGCACGTACAAAATAAAATAAAAACAAGATCCACAACATATAAAATAAAAATAAACGAGTCGCACAAAAGAAAAAGATAAATACAATCCAATAAATGAAATCCTTTATTTTTATCATATTTTTTATTTCTATTTTATTTCTTATGGGCAAGATATATATCACACAATGATGACATATAATGTAGTCGACAATAATAAGAGGAAATATGAGAGACTAGACATAGAGGATTGAGGCTGCAATATATTAATGGTAAAGCGAGAAAATATTTTTTCCAGGTCTGTAAGACTGTAATTATAGGGAGTGATAATTTAACGACAAGATATTTGTATTGTAGCCAATACATGTCATTAATTTTTTTTACAAATATTGGCCCAAAAATTATTTTTTTCACACATTTAGGCATGTGGGAATAATGGCCTAAATTTATCAAAATAAAATAAAATTAATGGTTCATATATTTGTCACACATAAAATATATTGTTCTTATATTTTCATCCCCTAAGTTATTGACTTAAAAGAAACTTAACTCGTAGTTAGGTAGCATATATTGTTTTGTGTGTGTACACTAAATATTACGGTGATGGTAATTGAAACCGTACCTACCTTGGCTACTTTGATGCTGCATATATAGATTTTGAATAGAAATTTAAAACAAAAAAAGGAAAAAGGTAAGCGACATAACAATATATAAAAAGGGAAGTGCAACGACATTGTCTTGTAGAAGTCTATAAGGCAGAGTTTCAATTTAAATAATTTATTTAACTCATTCTCATCTTAACAAGTAAGAGTAATAGTTGGATATTGTTGCATTGCAGCAATACATGATTTATATTGTGGGTTGCAAATTATTATTGTTACATTATAACAAGACAAATTTCACAATACGTATATATAGAGCTGCACAAGTGCAATGAGACTTAATTTGGAAAATAATAAATATTGTATTAGTCATATAATACTTACGTGGTTTAGGGTTTGATCATAAGATAAAACAGGATTGTTCCAGTGACTGAGGTCACCATAAAAGGTTGAGTTTGATGAAGTTTCAGTTCCATTTTTCTGCTGTAAAATGGAATAAAAATTTGACAAGAAAAGATTTAGTTAGGTTTTTTCCTTTTTCTTGGGGTCAAATACTATTATGAAAAAACTAAAGAGTTAAGAATGAACATATATATAAATTTTAAGGTGATTCCTGTAAATATTGATCAAAACAAAAGTTGGGGTTAAAGAAATAAAGAATTACCTGATCAGTGTGATTTTGAATGTGAAATTGATCTTGTAGCAAAAAACCAGCACCTAATTCCTCCTCCAGCTGATCTAGTGGTTGTTGATGAGCGTTGGAGATGATATCTAATTCAGAGAGATGGAATATGGGAGTAAAAAAAGAGGGGAAATGAAGATGATCATTTGAATCCAATTTTGGATTATTTGAAGGCATGTTCATCAGCATTCCATAATCTTCAATAACATCACACAATTGTTGTCCCTTACTAATCATGTCTCCTAATAAACCATCCGATGAAGCTAGTTGCCCCAACTGATCTTCCACATTATAAATATTATTATTCGGCATTTTATCACCCAAATTTGTCGGATCCAAAGCCTCAGTACATCTCGATCTGGTAATATTTTGGATGTTGGAGAGACTGTATCCGACGTAATTTGTCTTGTGCTTGAAATTGGTGGATGAAAGAACATCAGAATTCTGCTCATTATTTTGAGATGGTACATGATCATAAGTTGTGGTTGTAGCAGCAACAGCCGGATAAGCATCAAAGCTTGTTGAGAGGACATCTTCTAGGGATATACTGGCAAGAGGGCCACTAAGGGGGGTATGATAGTCATTTTGCGCTAGTCTGGCACATAGTCGTTCGTTTTGATGAATCTCGGTGTTTGGTGGTGGCCAACTCCATCCTCTATTAGAAAGCAATCGGGATTGCCCATATCCCGATTGGGGGGTTAGATTACAAATAGTTTCCAAATTTGGAAAGGAATGAGCATCAACACCGAATTGATTTTGGTTAAATTTGCTCAAATTGCTGCTTAATGTTGAAAGGGGGCTTGTTATTCGCGATGATGATTCGCAAGTTGGTCTCATCGACTTCCTGCTTAACCCATTATCCGTAGAATATTGAATTTTGTAGCTTGCATCAGATACCCGCCTTAAGAAGATCCTATATTTCTGTAGGAATATTTTAATAATTAATAATGAAACACTACTACTCATCAATCATCACTCAGAATCATGTCATCTCAGTGAACATTTTATTACCACCCTCTTTTTATATATATATATATATATATATATATATATATGTTTAATATTTAAAAAGCGAAAAATGATATCTACATTTCCAGGAACGAGATGGTTTATGATTTACTAAAATGTTATATGCAATATATTTTTTTCCTTGTTTAATAAAAGATAAGGTATTTATTAATATATCGAATATGAACAAAATACAATCAATTTTGTAGCTCGGCTTGCTAAATTACAAGTTTAATCTTTCATAAACAAGAAACATAATAATAAGTTTAAAATAAAAATAAAAATAAAAATATATAAAATAAAACTTTTTTTTTTCAAAAAGAAAAGATTAAAATAGATCTACCACTTAAATTATATTTATATTTTCAAGGAAAAATATATACCACAAAAAAAATATGCACTTTTTGTTTTTACATTTTCCTTGTTGTGAAACAAGATGAGTATTCATTGTTAGAGAATTTGAACAAAAAACAATTGAATTTTACACCCAAAACTAAAGAAACTGATGACACAATTTTTTGTTATATATGCAATTATTTTATTCAAATCGTGTATTAATTATACTGAATTGAGAATTCAATTATAGATACAATAATTTTATAATAAGTAGCTAAAGCAAAGAAATTCAAACCTGTAAATGACTTGCAACGTTTTCTCTAGTTAGTCCAGGAACGTTCATGACCTCAAGAATTTTCTTAGGAACAGCTCCTGTATTACAACAAAAAACATAATACAAAATTAGAAAGAAATTGGCAAAAAAAAAAAAATAGAATTTTATAAATATTTGTAAAAAAATTGTTCAATTAGAAATTCGAATTCTAGCCATTATTCAATTGGAAAATTGTATTTACTTATTGAAAAATAATAATGGTATATATGCCAACACGTATAAGTATATATTCATTGTATATTTGCGCACGTGTATTGAAAATCACAATTAATTTAGACATACATGTCCACACAATTACCTATATATTCAATGTTGATCGTATCGATATATTTGTTTATATTGTGACAAAAAAAAAAAAAAAACTTACTATCAAGGCCAATGCTTCTGATAGCCTCCAAGAAACGGTTGTGCAATGAATTAGTCCAAATAACTTTGGGCTTTTTTGTTGAAGCAGATTGAGAATTATCTCCCCCTAGGCCTTCTTTTTCATCAGAAGCAGAGCCAGAGGCAGAGGCTTCTTTTTGAGGTGATTTTCGCTTATTCACCACCACCGTCTGATCTGCAGCGGTTTCATTTACCGACGATGCAGATTCACCAGAAATGTTTTCCTCAATAACAACCTGGTGGTTACATGTCTTTTTTAGAGAAGCAAATTGCCACAAATCCCTTACATCATCTGGAGAAACTGGTTTCAGGATGAAAAAAGCAGCCCCTCTCTCCAGCCCTTTTAAGGCTACTCCCTCTTCATCATCTGCTGACATTACTGCATCATCACAAATTAATATAAGAGACAGAGAGAGAGAGAGAGAGGTAATTAATTCTTAATTTCACACACACGCACATATATATAATAGTAATAGTAATACAGCAGTACTCACAGACTACAGGCAAATTGAATTCTTGCGCTATGGCTGCTTGTAATTCAAATCCATTCATATCTGGCATGTGAACATCCGATACAACCAAATCGAATTCCTTGACACGAAGTGTGCATAACGCATCATTCGGATGTTTGACTGTCACAACTGCAATTATATTATATTGCACCAACAAAAAAACAATTATAATCAAAATTAGCAATAGTCTCTTTACGATTTCAAACACGTAAACGTACACTAGATTTCACGGATCACTACTTATATTTTCTACAATATGCATTCTAACAAATTTACGCCACTTAATTTTATTAGGGAAATATATTGCCAACATATAAAAATTCAGATTTTTTCTATACTGGTTTTTATTAAATAAATGCTCAACTAAAATTAGGGCAGTGCGGTACTATATATATGTATTTAGAGACAAAAAAAAGAGACACGTACAGACAAACTCATCAATCTATCTGTGCCTTTAATTGTTAGACAAAAACTCACATGAGACGGTGTACAAATTATGTTCCGTCTCACGTAGATGGAACTCTTAATGTTGAAATAGCTCATGAAAAATGTTAATCACTTCAGTCTTTCAACCCTTCTGGGACTTTTCCGATAGCCATGGAAAACCCAGGTAGGATAACAGTTCCATTTATCATGTTTCACTAATCATATGTACGTATTCAAATATATATATATATATATATATATTTATATATATATGTCGTGCGTATCACACGTATTAAACTTAAAGAATAGAATATACCGTTGAACATGTAAATTGATAAAAAAAAATACTTCTGTGAATCAGGTCTATACTTGAACTCTTATCACAGTTATATATAAAAAAATTATCGCTGTTATGCACAAAAAAATCTACCGTTTAAAAATATAAGGCATTTTTAAACCGTGATATTTTTTATACTTAAAAAATGATAATTTTTATACATAGCAGTAATATTAAAAAAATCGATCGAGTTCACGATGAACTTGGGTTCACACAAGTTTTTCTCATTGATAAATATAATTCCATCAGAAAAAAATGATCGAGTCTCTAAAATAATTAAGATATTCACACAAGAAATTAAATAAATAATTCTTGGAAAGATATGTGGGACTGCATGGAAGACCGTATGATGATCGATCTTGAACTAATTAATAAATAAATTAAATAAAATGGTTGAGAGATTAAAGAAATGAAAATCTCATGCAAATATATATATATACCTTCATATCTAAACCTCTTGAGTATAGCAGCAACAATGGAAAGGCAAGTTGTATCATCATCAACAACTAAAATTGTTATAGCATCGACGGATTTGTGTAAGCAAATTCTTTCCATGTTTTTTCAACAGGGTTTGACGATTGCTCAAGATTTTTTATTTTTTATTTGAAAACCTGACGAAGATGATATGTATAAAGGTGGAAAAAATATTACAGTTTTGGTCAACGCTGTGGATATGAAAAAGGTGATTGATGAGAAGAGATGTCGAAGAAATTTATAACTGTTGCCTCTTGTTTTTATTTTCACATTTTCCTCTATATTTAAATTTCATCTTTAAATTTAGAGCCAAATTCAGAGTAATTTTGAAATTTAAATGAGATTAATTCGTTTACGCGCACTTAAATTTATTTTGATGTTATTTATGTACAAGATCTCATCCAAGTATTGAAATTTAAAATAACATACCACAAAAGAAAAGATGTTTATTTTAAGACTTTTATCTGTGAAGATTGAGTGAAATAAAATATCATTTACATTAACAATTATGCCTTTTCTTGATATTCTTTCTACTCTCATAAATCCATCTCATTTGGAACAATAATCATGGTCCTTTTTCATGATAAATGGAAACCTAAATTTAGCCTTAATAACTAGCACTACTTTTTTTAAATATATACGAACTAATATTTATGATCATACAAGCTAATAATTTTTTTAATAAATTTTAATATACAAATAATATTTGTCATCGTGTTATTAGTAGTTTAATGGGAAGAATTTTATTATAAAGTTAATCTCTTAAGTAGAGTTTCAATATAAATGAAAACTTTTATATAAAATATTTTAGGGATCTAAGATCATGAATATGACCCGAGTGTCAGAATGAGAAGCGCAAAAAATAAAGTGTAAAATCAGTGGACCATATGCTGGTTGAAACAGGTCAACTAGATTTTTCAATAAAATTCGCACAAAGACTGAACAACAAAACTCGTTACGAGCAGGGATGGACCCAGGAATTGCACCGAGGGGTGCCCAATTTATAATATACTGTAATTAATTGCACTTTTTAATTTTATTATATATTTTCGAAAATTATTTTGACTAAATATTTTTATATTCATTGAGTCAAATATACATATTTAAAATGTGAACTATGCATATCTCTTTCTCTGTTTTGCTCCCTCTTTCTCACTTGAAGAATAATAAAAACAATTACATGGAGAAAGAAGACACACTTTGAAATTAACCAAAACATCTAACCTAATCAAATTAAAAATAAATAATTATACACATATATATAAAAAGTTCAAGTGGGGGTAAGGGGGCCACACCTTAACAGGCCCGTCCTTGGTTACGAGATCTGTATTACTATAAGGGAAAACATGTGTTACTATAAGGAAGGACTTGGAAAAGCGCATAAACATCATAGCGAAAAATTCGCAAATCCTGTACGGGGCGAACTAGGTCAAACATGAGTTCTATAAAATTCGCGCAAAGGTAAAAACAAGCAGAACTCGCTCCGAAGTATGTGTTACTATAAGGGCAAACATGTGTTACTATAAGTACATGCTATGACAAATAATACTTTTTTTTTATCATCACGTAGTAAATTAGTAACACATAATTGTCTTTACAATAAGAAATACTTGGCCTTATAGAAAAAATTCATGTGTTGCCTTGCGCGAATTTTTTAGGAAAGTCCGCTTGATACTGTTTAACTCGCGCAGAAACCGCGAAATTTTCCCACTTTTTGTTTTTGTGGTTCTCTTTATGACCCATATGTGCGTCATGTTTCACAAGTCCTTCCTGGCAGTATGTACTTATAGTAACACATATTTGTCTTTTAAATAACATATGTACTTACAGAATCCATAAATTATTAGCTCCTTTCCATGTGAACTAATATTTTGTGGTGAAATATTAAAAAAGCACCCCCCCACCCACCCCCAATATAAGTACTTATTTTACAAATGTCTCAAACGAAGACTCAATTTTTACTTTTTTTCTCAATTAAATTAATTTGAAAAAATAATATTCTCTATTCAAAGCCAATAAAAAAAATCAAATTTCTAAATTAATGACAAATATTAAGAAAATAGAGGTATGTGTCATAAATGAAAAATAAATTCATTAATTTGAAAAAAAAGTCGTGTACATTTATAATTTTTGTTTTAATCATTATTTATTATTCTAATTTTTTTAAGTTGTATGACTCTAATCTCGAAAAAATGAAATGTTAGTCATCATTATATAAAATAAAATGAATAGTAAATTAAAATTTCAAACTAAAAGCAACAAAAGATGATAAAAAAAATGAAATATACATCATATTAGTAAAAAAGGTAATGAAGAATTATTTTGCCAGATTAACCAAGCATGTCTCTAATTTTTTATTTTACCATTTTGTATGAATTTAATTTTTAAAAAACTAGTGGTAATATTTTTTTGTTGGGACTTGTGATTGAGGAAGATACCACGGCCACGCTATACTTATCCATCTTATTATTAATTATTTAGTATTTTTATTCAAATGAGGAATTAGGTTATATGATTTGGGTGAAAATTGTATGATTTTATTGTTTATTAATTTTCTATATTTGATTTTATTTTATGATTTTACTATTTAATTTTAGTTAATTACATTTGATTTAGAGAAATGTCGTGTTTTTTATTTTTGTAAAAAAATTGAGCATTTTTTAGTATAAATCACGTGCCTAATTTTTCGTGAAGGATGAAATTGAGAAGAGAGGAATTGGGCTCAGAGAAGAATTAAATTTCAGCTTTTGAAGCCCAGTAGTAGCAGCCCATATTGCTACCAATTTATCATTAATTAAAGGCCGAAGATTGGAGTGCAATTTCACCATAGTTGGAGAGATTTAGTTTGTTGGGATATTTTAGTTTTGATGAATTATGCCAAAACATTATCAACTTGTGTTATTGAAGCTAATTTACAGATAACAAGTTGAGGGGGAACAAGAGAACAAATTGAGGGGGAACTCACGAAATCAGACGAGACTGATCGAGATCAGATGAGTTAGATGAGTTCCGAGTTAACTGATGAGCTGTGCAAAATCAGAAAAGAAGAAAAGCTAAGCCAGCTGATCAGAAGATCAGATGACGGAAACGAACTGATCGGATGATCGGAAGAAATCGAGGTGATATGGTGATCGGAAGAGCGACAAAGCCGATTAGAAAGAAACCGACCGGAAGATCGGAAGAGAAGGCTGCAGATCAGAAGAGGAGCAGATGAGACTGATCGAGATCAGACGATCGAGATCAGATATGAAGATGAGCAGATGATCAAGATCAGACGTGATTGAGATCAGATGTGCTAAACTGATATGCTAAACCTAATGTACTGACCTGATGCTATCCTGAGATGTTGATCTGAAGATGTGTTGATCTGATCAGTCGAGCTGATCAGATCAGGCAAAGAAGAAATCAGATAGCCTGAGTCAAAGTGACCTGAAGGTCAGGATGTCTGAATTCAGAGAACTGAACTCAGTCAGCCTGAGTGTCAGTATGCCTGATCAGACAAGGTCCGCTGAAGAGAAGTCTGTTGAATCAAGTATCCTGAGGCTCAGATAAACCTGAGGCTCAGATGAGAAATCTAAGACTCAGATAAATCTGAAGACTCAGTATGTCTCTGAAGACACTGAGACTCAGAGAATCCTGAATGATTCCAAGGCGAGGAATCTGAGGAATATAGCCGTTAGAATCAGCTGACGTGGACCAATGAGAGGAAGACAACCAGCCTGAAGAAGCTGCTGTACTTACAAGAATAGTATGGATTTGAATGTGATTCTCTTCAACGGTAACATTCAAATCCACACTATAAATACAAGGTCTTTCATCATTATAATGTGTGGATGCGTGGAGATTATAGCACGAGATGCTACAGAGCCAAAGAGAGTTATACCCAAAGCATTCCCACACTAGAACACAAGTCTGTAGATATACAAATATGTTCAAGAATGTTCTAGAACCCAATCTAAGCAACCCACGATGTATCCTAAGCTTAGAGAGATTTTCCCAACCTTAGCATTGAGGCTAAACAAATGTAAGGGAAAATCTCAACCTAGTTGGAAACCAAACAAACCTTACCCAAATCAGTCGGTTAAGTTTGTAGGTGAGTGTGAACTCGGTAAACATCTAGCAATCCCGAAAGGGAGGGTAGGCAATCCCGAGTGAGGGTGAACTCGGTAAACATCTGTAGGCAATCCCTTGGAGGGTGATAAGTCCCGAGGCGAACCCGAGAGGGTGATAAGTCCAGTTGGAAGGAATTTCCCTAGGAACAGGGAGAGTGGATGTAGGAGCTTGAGTCTCCGAACCACTATACTTTGTTGTGTTCTTTATTGCTTTTTGTTCTTATAGTGTCATACGCATTCGATTATAAGCAAAACACAACACATGAGCTTAAAACGCAAAAATCTGGAATCACCATTCCTTCACCCCTGTTTTTATATGCATTTCATGATTATTCCGCATTTCATGGGTTTTTCACCGGGACCATCAATTGGTATCAGAGCAGGTGCTCAAAAGATTATCTTTTTCAATATGATCGCCTGAGCAGATCTTTTTTAAAACCTGTCTCTGATCTGATACCCATCATAGTTGAAGGCTCAGGTTACCACACCTACCTTTTTTTTTAAAGAGTAGATTTACTATGAACATTTTTTTGTATGAAAATCTATAAAATTATCCTAAATCAATTTTCTACACCCTAAACACTAAATAATGAATCCTAAATTATGACATATTCAGGCCGGGTGAACCATGAACCACTTGGGCCGAGTGAACCATGAACCACTCAATTTTGTCTTACCTTCACCAATTACATAATTTGGTTGTAAATTAAAGTTTTTCATGTATGAAAATTTTTATACTTGACTTTGTCATTTTTTAAATATACCATCTAGATTAATAAACCACTTGTATGATGAATACACTCCCCTTAATTTTCTCAAAACATCCTAATGAGTTATTTTAGTTTTTTTTAGAAATAATTCATTGGAAATTGTCATTATTTTAGTTCGTACGTGCTTGATAAGTGTATATTAATGTTTCAAATTAAAAAGGAGAAATTTTTTGGGACGCAAAAACAAGGACTTTTTAAAAATTACTATAATTTAGGGTTTATGATTTTAGCCAAAATTGTTGTTCTTGTTAAATTTTCATGAGTTAATCGATTTTTTTAGAAATAATTCATTGCGAATTATCCTTATTTTAGGTCATACATGCTTCATCAGGTAAAATCGTAGTTTAATGTTTCGTCAAAATCATTGTTTTTTGTCAATTTTAGTGAGTTATTATTGTTTCTTTGAAAACAATTCAATGGGAAGATAGTCTGTAATGGTCATGGTCCCCTTTTTCAACTGTATGAATTCGTTCATCTTCATTATGAAAATATCTTTGAACCTTTCCCAAGTTATAGTAGTAAATGCTTTTGACAGTGTCCCACCACTGTCCAACATTATCACACAACGTTGGAGATGAAGACACAACCTTCTCTACTTCAGGAATTCTACTGAAACATTTTCTCTAGAGTTCTCAGTGAATCTTCTACAGCAAGAAGATCGATAGCATCCTCAAATATCGGTGAATTCAATTTTTTGAATCACTTAAAAATCAGCTCAACATGTTTTGCTCGCGGTTGCGGGCTGATTTAGTTCATCATCTTGTTGTCTACTTATATCTATATGTTGGATAAGTTGCTCAATCTGTTGTGACTGCCTTTTAATTAGGTTTTTCAATCATGCAATAATTTCGTCACCCCCAATCGGCGCTTCAGGTTTAAAAGTTTTTTCAGTTCTATTCTTTCGTTTTCACCCATCGCCATATATGTTTAACATTACTATCAGTTCTATACCATATGAGAAATACATTTCACGATGCACATAATATACACATAATTAGATAAACACGTACTGATATAGTTGTTCTCTCCCGGTCTTCAGCTCGTGTACATGACAGTCCACATGATGCAAACCATGCACTAATACCACTCTGACACAACCACACTTATTTAACCAAACATAATACGAACATAAATATAATTCAACATGTAAATCTGCTATAATTTTTTATTTTTAATAACATAACATCATTTCTCGCAAAAAATAACATATTCGCATTCATATATATATAAAAGGTACCAGCAAACCAACAATCATCAAATTGCAAGTTAACACACTAGCTAGTATAATATAATACATTTTCAAAAGAGACATAATGTACAATAACAAAAGCAAAATAAGTTAACGTATACCCAATAGGTCGTCATCTATGTATGTAACTGCTCAAAACCCTCCATGAGCTCCACATCTTGTCCAATAATCCACCATGCCACCGTAATGGTGTGTCACGGCCGACGCCCGGTACGGTGATCGAGAAACGCTGCTCTAAGCTACAGTTCATAAATCGAGAAGAGGCCGCCGACATCGTGAAAAATCCAGATCGTATCAATCATCACCAGCCGAGGCGGGGCGACCCGCAGTGATTAGCAAAGAAGAAAACCGATCGAGATTTTATCAGACAGTAGCGGCGAATGAGGGACGAAGAGTCACCGTCGCACGTGGGTTCGTGTGGGCGTCGCGAGGCGCAGCTAATAGCCGCCGCCTCCAGTGCTGCACCCTGAGTCTCCACCGCGAGCGAGCGGTGCTTGGCGAGCAACGAATGGATTCGAAAACCTAAGAGACGCAGGCGACAAGACGAAGAGGCGAGCAAACCAGGGCATATTTATAATCGGCGTTTGGTTTATCAAATAACTTTACACGCCCAGCACCCAAAATAATCACAATGGTGCGGTCAATTAATTTTGGTCGTACCAGGCTTTAAAAAAAAAGAAATTCTTTAAAAACATCAATTACAGATTTATATCAAGAGCCTGAAGCTCTGACACCACTGTTAGAATATTAAGGCAAGTAAACACGTAATACATGCGCAGCAAAAATAAACAGTTCACCAACAACGAACAATTAATTGCATAAAACGATTACGTTAATCATAAAGAGAATCCCCGCTCACAAACTTGCATAGATTTGCCAGCGGTTAATCCCGGGACTAAATTGCTAGGAAAATTCTAACTTGAGATATTATGGAGAAATTAGGTTTCTTGTGTGTTTAATGAATCCCTAGGATCTCATATATACAGGGGAAACCTAGCTTAAAGATTAAACAATCTTTATTAGGAAGATTTTTCCTAATCTTGCAAATCATATCTCCTAGATATGATTTCCCTAAATATATTTTCCTATAATAATATTCTATATATTATTCTGGGATTCTTATTTAATTAAATATAATTTAATTAAACAGTAATAATAATTATTTCCAAAATAATATATTATTAATTAATTCCCTATAAATTAAATATTAAATTCAATTTAATATTTAATCAACCAACTATAATCCGTAAAAGAGAATTACTTGTTGTGTGACCCATAGGCCCTCATATATCGAGCGATTAGTCAAACTAACAGTCTTAATTAAACCCTAGACAATAAATCAGACATTCTCAATATTGTTAGTGTTAGTGTCCTAGAGACAATCCAATGTAAGGACATAATACTCAGATAATATTCAGTATTGATTTAATATTATTGTTTATTTTATATTAAATATATGGCATTACACTTATTAGAATATTATGTTTGATTGTTTGCATTTATTCTTATCTGTGTTCCCTTGAGTCACTGCTATCACTGAGTGTGTGAGAACTCAGATGACGTAAGCATGATTTTCAAATAGCCCCGATCAAGGATCATCAAGAATGGAATATTGATGATGCAATGGAGATTGGTTTGCGATCAGCATCATACTCTTAGAGAGTGTAGTAAGATCTCACTTACTACGAGATACTAAGTATCTCATGATGGATGCACAAATACCTTAAAGGGTATTGGTATACCCATCCGAGAAACCGTTTGATGTAGTTCCACTATATGTGTCTTTTACGGGTGTCTCGGTTAGTGAGAGCGATGCGATACGCCTTTGACTTGAGGTCAATACGCACGACATATGTGGAGTGATGAACTTTGACCATGACCGACGCTTGCACCCTTCCATGAGTAGATATGGCTTGGATTGGGTTCATCACGAAGTGCATGTGCGTGGTAGTTGAGCCAAGAAAATGATTCTTTCCTCAAAGTGGATTTAGAGAGAATACTCATCTTCTCATCCTAATTGGATCAAAGTCATTAGCCAATGCACGTCAACTTGGACTTTGTGGCCAAGTGTGACATAAGTGATCAATTAGTGATTGGAGATAAAGTGATTAAGTTATTTGAGTAGACACTTCATCATGTTCAAGACTAATCGAGTATTCGCGAATGAAAGGAGAAAATCGTAATAGCCCATGTTTCAGTTACAGGTAGTTGCATGTTTCTTGCAACGTACCTCATATATTGAGAATGTCTGATTTATTGTCTAGAGTTCAATTAAGACCATTACTTTGACTAATCGCTCGATATATGAGGGCCTATGGTCACACAACAAGTAGTTCCCTTTTACGGATTATAGTTGGTTGATTAAATGTTAAATTAGATTTAATATTTAATGTATGGAGAAGTAACTAATAATAGATTAATTTCGAATTAATTATTATTAATGTTTAATTAAATTGATTTAATTAAACAAGAATTCCCAATAATAATATTTGGAATATTATTGTAGGATTTAATATATATGGAAACAAATCGTAGAGATTTGTCATATATGAAATTTAAATCCGTAGAGATTTATATTTAGGGTATTAAATTAAAGAAGTTTAATTTAATTAATTAAAAGGGTTTTTAATGTCCCAATAGGCCAGCTTAGGTTTTAAGCTGGGCCTCCCTATATATATTTGTTCTTGGAATTTTACAAACAGTTTTACACTTCACAATTTCTGCATAAGATCTAAAGTTTGAATTTTCCTAGATGATTCAACTTGGGATTCAACACTGGCAAATTCGTGCAGATCCGTTCTTGGGATTACGTGGATACCATAGTTGAGGAATACGCTCTACAACTGTTGTAAGATTTCTCGTTATGATTATTGTAATCCTTTTGTGCAATTAACTGTTCGTTGTTGGTGAACTGTTCTATTCCGCTGCGCATGTATTACGTGTTTATATGCCTCTATTATCCAACAGTGGTATCAGAGCTCAGGCTCTTGATTAATTAATTGTTGTTTTGTATCATGTTAAAAAGAATTTTTTTTAATATAATTGGTGTGGTCGAGTTTGACGTCAACCGCACCATTGAAATTGTTTGTTTAATGTTCTGGGCATATGAATTGGTATTAATTCATTGTGAGTAGGCTTTATTTGATAAAACCCACCCACTTGTCTTCGGTCCACTTCGTCCCCTCCGCTGTTTTCGATTTGGGGGTTTCTAAAACCTAAATCGCGCCTCCTGGAATCGCAAAGCAGTCCAGCTCATGGTGGAGGCCCACGACGCATCGCCCGGAGGCCCACGACGCGTCACCTGGAGGCCCACGGTGCATCTCTAGGCGACGGCCGTGCGGACCCATTCGCGATGCGCGGTGGCGGCGCGCCTCGTCCGCCGCCCTGTTCGTCTCGCTCTGCGATTCATTTCGCCGTTTACCGCTAAGCCATCGTCCCGTCTCGATTCGCGACGCTATCAGTGGTTCACCATCCTTGCGTCCGTCACCATCCTCTGGTTTAGCGGCTGCGGTGCTCGTTCTTCGATTGAATAGTTTGGAGCGATTCGTCGAACGCGCGAAGCCGAGCGCCCATGGCGTTGAACCTGCGCGCCTAGGGCGATGCGGTGAGAACGCTGCGCTCAAGACTCAGTGTCGACGATCCCTCGGTTCTGGACTGCACATCCAATGCGAATCAGGCCGAACCATTCACGTGGTTTTCTTTCCGGCTCTGCTTCGTTTCTAATGTTGGACTTGCTCCCCTGTTCTTCATTTCATGTGCTATCATGTGTTCCAAAATTTGATGATTTGGGTTTTTGATGATGATTGATGAAACTGGAATTGTTTTGGGTTTGGAAATTTTGGGATTACTGAAACTGTACGGACTAGATCTGTTTGGAAGGGTGATGACGTGGGAGGGCTGTTTTGCTAACTCGGTTGGAGACGGACCCTCCTGTGTAATTTTTGAAATTGCAGCTGAGCCCCATAAATTAAACAAAATTTTAATTTAATAAATTTTAATTTTTGAAATTAGAATTTAAAATGTTGGACCTATATGGAAATAAAATTGGATTTTATTTTAATGATTAATTGGATTAATCGTAAGATTTTAATAATAATAATTTAAAATCAAATTAAAATTGGATTTTAAGGTTCATTTTTGTTGTAGCATGGATAAACCCGACCTCCCACCTGGGCACGAAGGATCATAAACAATCCAACAAAGACTGCATGAAGCAACCTCGGCAAGGGGACCAAGGGATCAACCCACGTAATTTCCACAAGACCAAACCTTCAAGTCGCAAAGGTCGGCAACTCGGGTAGTCGGCAGTTCGGGAAGTCGCGATGCGATTTCCGCTTTATATCCTCAAGTCGGGAGCGACCTGCACCACCCATAACTATACAGTTCACGTGGTCAATGACAGCCCCCGACACGCCACTAATCCGCCCCGCATCCTTCCACGATTATCATGACTTGAAGATGGAAGATTTACATCTGTCAAGGCGAGATTAATGGTTCCCGATATTGTAGCCCTTTCATAGGCATTATTCCTTATGTAAATTCCCACCCAAAGGGTGGGAGTCATAGTATAAATAGGCCACCACGGCCACCTCTGTAAAAGGTCGAACAACTTAGACTTCTAGGCATATACATACATCCTCTCCCTGGCTTGGATGCCCCCGGACGTAGTCTGATTCCAAAGATGAACCGGGTCACCAACTTCTTTGTCTCTTTCCCTGATTCGATTGCCTTTAGCATACGCATTTCATAATAATTATTGTTTAACTGAGTAGATAAAAACCAGTTACAACAATTGGCGCCGTCTGTGGAACACATTTCTTGAGAAATTTCAATAATTCTCAAGGAGACCTCACCTTCCAAACTCTAAGAAAAACAAAATGGCAACCAACCAGGGGAAAGCTGTAATCGGGAATGAAACCAACGTTCGTGATGGCGTCGAGGTTTCACTGAGTTCTCAACCCACTCATCGGGCAGCCCCTACTAGTTCCCCGACTGGTGGAATCTTGTCCAAACACCGGAGGATGCCAAAGCAGTGATGGCCGTCCTCAACAAGAAACGTCTCAATTTCGGCGTTGAGGAGGAACAGCCCCAGCCAAGAAAACAGCCCCTGACGCCGGAACCTCCAAAGGTAAACGCGTTATGACGGAAAAGGGACGGTCCACGGGCCAACTGGCGTACAATGCGGCTAAATATGCCATCGTTTGGAACCACCGGGCCCTGAACAGACCAGCAAGTTCGAATAGTGTATTCACCCACCTCAGAAGCCAAGCGGCCCGGAAGACCCTCATGAGGGGCGAGGACGAGGCTCACTCTCAACCACGCCATGATGAATAGGTGGATAGTGATCTTGCCATGGCCCTGGACATGCACCACGGAGTATGGCCAAGACATTCGGCATACCACCATGGTCATGGGCAGGGGGCCAGTAACCCGCGCGACGCTCATGTCCCGGCATTGGCTAGGACCGTCCGACAGCTGTTGGAAAAGGTGGGTAACCAGGATGGAGTGTCTGGTTCTAAACTGACCTTGTCATCCCCGATTCGCCCTTGGGAACTATGATCACTCTGGCACCTGCCCAGAGGAAAATCAGCATAGCGGCTCTAGATCGCTCCAACAGGAGTACAGACCCTAGAGTCCATATGGCGAAGTACAATGTGTATATGGCCTCAATGGGGGCATCGGATGCGACGAAGTGTAGACTTTTCTCCCTGAAGCTGAGCGACCAGGCCCACATGTGGTACACTTCGCTGCCATCTCTCTCCATTGATACTTTCGAGCAACTAGCTCGATTATTCTTGGGCCACTATACGGCGATGGCGCCCTGACCTGCGACAAGGCAGAGGCTCATGAACATGCGTCAGGGGGAGACGGAGTCGAATCGATCCTATGTTGAGAGGATTGATAGACTTATCATTGAAGGTGACCCCATTGGGGACGAGGCCAAGCTGTTGGGGGCAGTATCTGGCCTCAGAAGAGGAACCAAGCTATGGCGGCGCATGACCGCCGACTACCCGACCAGCTACGCCGATTTGAGGAAAAGGGCCAGCAACCTCATCCATACCATGGAATTGCTAGACACCGGACTCTCAGAGACAAATGAAGTCGCGGAGCCCAAAAAAGGACGTTCAAAAACTAACGGAGTGCCTGGCCGCTCTGAACAGATTCATCTCCCGAATGGGGAATAAATGCAAGCCCATGTTCGACACCATCAGAAAGAAGGCGAGGTTCGAATGGACATCTGAGAGTCAGGATGCTCTTGACATGATCAAAGCATATCTGGCCGACGTCAGCATTTTAGCCAAACCGGTCCCTGGCGAAAGAAATTTTTATACTTGGCGACCTTAAACCGCCTACGAAAGCTAAGTGTTTGTATGGGCGGAGGGTCAAACCCATCTGCCCATTTACTTTGTCAGTCAGACGCTAAATGAAACCGAGCAACGATACCCTCTTCTAGAGAAATTAGCCTATGCTCTAGTTATGAGTGTGAGGAAACCGAGACCTTATTTCTTCGATCACCAAGTGGAGGTCCTCACTTCCTTACCCCTTCTCAACGTGCTCCATTTACCAGATACATCGGGCCGATGCCTCAAGTGGGGTAACATACGCGCCGCGGCCTGCAATAAAAGCTCAGGCCTTGGCCGACTTCATCATTGAATTAACCCCTCATCCTGGGGCCAGAGGTTCGACCGGCCCACCATGGGAGTTGTACGTAGACGGCTCGACAACTGCCAACAAATCAGGGGCAGGAATTATGTTAATTAGTCCAGATGGGATTTCTTTTCAGAATGCCATCACTTTCGATTTCCCTACCACCAACAATGAGGCCGAATATGAAGCGCTAATCAACGGTCTAGAAATGTCCACCGCAATGAGCATCAAGCGACTTCAAGTACACACAGACTCCCAGCTCGTAGCATGCCAGATATCAGGGGAGTATGAGGCCCGAGACGAGTGGATGTCAACCTACCAAGAGGTCATCAAATCACTTTGCCTGAAATTTGAACAAATCTACATCAAGCTAGTACCAAGGGATGCTAACTCCCGAGCCGATGCATTGGCACAACTAGCGACTTCGGAGGGACCAGCAGAGATGAGGGATGTCACCATCAAAAAACTCTCCCACCCCTCCACTGCTAACACAACAGTCGCTGCCCTAGACACCCCGAGTTTAAGCTGGATGACCCCCATAATCGACTACTTGATGACTGGGGCATTACCAACCGATAGAATCCAGGCAAAGCAATTGCAACTAAGGGCAGCAAGGTACACATTGGTTGGTAATGAACTATATAAGCGAGGCTTCAGCATACCACTGTTCCGATGTGTTACCCCGGAGCAAGGGCAGGCTATCCTGCAAGATATTCACGACGGGGTATGCGGAAACCATGCTGGGGGTCAGTCGCTCGCTCATAAGACGACGAGACAGGGGTATTATTGGCCAACTTTAAAGGCCGATGCCATGGTTTTCGCACGGAAATGCCACAAATGTCAAATACACGCACCATCAATCAAGGTCGCACCTGAGGAACTCACCAGCATCCTCAGTCCTTGGCCTTTTGCGAAGTGGGGGATAGATATCATCGAGCCATTACCAACAGCCCCGGGTTCAGTCAAGTACGCCCTAGTCGCAGTAGATTACTTCACAAAATGGGCCGAGGCTGAGGCTTTGGCGACCATAGATCAGGATCACGTCATAAAATTCATATGGCAAAACATCATCTACAGATTCGGCCTACCGCAAGCAATTATATCCGAAAATGGGAAGCAATTCGATGGTCATAAGATCGATAGTTTCTTCAAAAAATGGAAAATCACCAAGCTTTTCTCTACCCCTTATCACCCTCAGTCAAACGGTCAAGTCGAAGCTGTGAACAAGATCATCAAGCACACTCTGAAAATAAGATTGAGGGAGGAAAAGGGAAGTGGGCCAGTGAATTACCAGATGTACTGTGGTCATATAGAACGACCTGCCAAAATTCGACCGGAGAGACCCCTTATTCGATGGCATTTGGCTCGGAAGCAGTCATACCCGCAGAGGTTGAATTCCAAACTCTCAGAACCTCGCAGATCGCGACCGACTGCAACGATGAGGCCTTGTCCAGAAACCTAGACTTGCTCGAAGAGAAGCGATTAGATGCAGGTATCCGAAATGTGAGATACAAACAACAGTCCGAAAAATACTACAACTCTAAAGTGCGACTTTGAAAATTCAAAGAAGGCGACCTGGTCCTGAAGAAGACTCTCGGAGTAACCAAATGAACTTTTAGACCAAACTGGGAAGGACCATACAAGGTCACTCGAGTATTATCCAACGGGGCATACGAGCTTGAGAACCCAGATGGCACTCAGTGTCAGTACCCGTGGAACGCATCTCATCTGAAGAGATACTATCAGTAGGGTCGGGGCCAGTGTACTTGTAAACTTTCAGGCGAGTCAATAATAATGAGTTAAATTTTCTTTTTCACAATTCCTGTGTTTAAACCCAGGGAGGTTGCATAGATGAAACATTGACCTCCCCCGGGAACGACTTTTGACATATTTGCGGCGAGATCGCCACCCCTAGCGGTGTGATCCTCCCCTAACTTTATAAGACGACTAAGCAAGGTTCAATCTAAAATCGCAATGCCAATAAGACGAATGAACATACGCACAGATTATAGTCACATAAGGAAATCAAGTCGGCACAATAAAGGAAAGAAAAATGCAGATTTCATTAATGACAACAAGCCCGAAGGTCGGTACATTATAAGAGCCCGACGGCTAGATTACATCAAGCGGAAACCAAGATACATCATGATAACTGACGACAGATGTTTTACTACAACCCAATATCCACGACTGGCAGACGACTTTCGGCTTTAAGGCATGCTGATCAAAAGTATTGTTGGAGATGGGGTTCAACAACTTCTCAATCTCCTTTTTCTTATCGGGATTCTTGATGTCATCATTCTTAAGAACGATCAAGAATCCCATCATCAGCACCACTGACTATGTTCAAAGGCTGCCCACCTAATTGTTGTTGAATACTTATTTGGTGAGGGTGTGGGGGCGCCTCCCGGATCTTGGGTCGGGTAAACACCTCCCCTAGAGGCGGTTGTGGGCTCGCTTTTTGGGAGGAGCCAGCCTTGGGACATCTCGGCTACCTCATTTCGTGCCTGACCTCATCCGTGCGAGTCTCGAGGGACCACCTCGAGTCTCATTTGTGTCTCATCTGGATCGGGGAGTGGAGTCTGGCGATCCGACTATGATTAGGGAAGAAGGACAAATCAATGCCCGGATCTTCTAGATCTTTAATCTCGGCTTGTACAATGTCGGAGGCGGGGAAATCATGACGTGGCGATCATTTCGGTCACAATGTCGAAGCTTTCGGCGGCGGGGTTCTTCCGCGAAACAGCTTCGGATAGCTCCATAACCACCACAACATAGGCAAAGTTAGCGTACGCTCTTGACACCTTAAAGTGTTAAGTCTTTGGCGGCTGACTTCTCCCCAACCTCTACATTCTTGCGGATCGGCTCGCCTTCATCAAAGTCCACGGCCTCCTTCTCTCCTCGGCGATCTCTCGGCTTCCTTCAGTTAGCCCTCGAGCTCCAAGGCCCTCTTGGCCAAGTCAGCCTTGGCAACCTCCAGTTTCTTCTGCACCTCATAGGCAGCTATCAGTGATTTCGCTTGCTCGGAGGTCATCACCTGGGCCTTCTCTAGTTTGGAGAGCTCGAGCTTGGATTGGGCGTAGGCCTTTTCCATGTAGAGGGCGGCCTTGAAGGAGTGGACAACAGTCGAATACATGTTGCCCGTGAAATTTTGGCGACGGGCAGAGGAGTGATCATCCTCCATCCATGCGCGCGGCACGTTCCTCATCATCCGCTCCAAATAGCCGGGCTAGTCTCCGGGTGTGCCCTCCAGCATGGGAATCGGGGATCTCAGGAAGCTCAGCACCTCCGGTGAGAACTTGCTGGCCGTCAGCCCCTGACTGCAACAAGGAGGAACAAATATATTAAGTTTGGTCCTGGTTTTGAGATAAATTCATTAAGAGTTGCAAACGGCCTACCTCTGCATCCTCTCCTCATCCCAACCAATCCAAGAATCGTCCTCCGGATGGCGACCTCCCTTCCGGGTAGAAGTTGGCAAAGGTGTCGGGCTGGGAGCCACCCTTCCAGCACCCCTTGACATGGATCGGTGCGTGCCAGGTTCAGCTCGCGCCCTCTTGGGAGGTTGCTCACTAGCCACGGTGACGGGTTCGGCAGCTTTCTTCTTGCCTTTGTCGGCAGCAGGGGGAGGAATCTGAACTGGAATGTCCCCCTGGGCGGCAGTGTCGGGCAGATGCCTCATGGAGCCGAGTACTGATCGAGGTCGCGAGGCCATCTCAGAGGCAGAGGGCCGACGTCAGTAGATCGGGATCTCCGGATCTAACATAAAACAGAACCTTTAGCGCGAAATCGTGAAATACACTTGAAAAGATGCGGCCGAGACTTACAGGGAATCCTCAAGTGGCGAGGGTAAGTATACAGTCCGTCTTGCAAGCGGTCGAGCTCGGAGTTCAACAAATAAACGTCTCTCCAGCTAGGGGGTGTGTCTCGAACCTCCTTGAACTCCTCAAGAAAGTCCCAATATAGCTCAGAAGGTCGGGGCGTAAACATTGCAAGACGAGAAAAGAATTAGATCAGTACAATCGAGCACAAAAATATTAAGGTGAAGTACCATTTTCAATACGGATCGCATAATCCGTAGGAACTCTAATGGATAAGGTGCTGGAGGGGGCCACCGACTCCCATGCTCCTCCTATAAACCACCATTTCTGGTGCCACCCATCAACCTTATTCGGAATCCCACTCACGAGCTCTTTGCCTCTCACTGAAGACAAAGCGTGATAGCCTCCTACCGAAAGCAACAAAGCGACATCACGTGAGATATCTCTCGGGATTAGGTCTTTTTTCAAATTTCGCCCGCCCTAAAATGACCATGGTGGAGATGATGTAACTCCACCCATTGGGGGTGATCGTGAGGCTCACATTCCAGCGCCCAAAGAGATGGGAAATGGCCGGGTGCAATGGAAATCGAATACCGACCGACATGGAAGACTCATTCACAGCAATCATTTTGGGAGGAGGCTGATCGGCGCTTTCGTCCAGGGTTGGCCCATAAAAATGCACATCCTGGGGCACCTTGTACATACTACGAAGTCCCCACACATACTGATCAGAGAGCACAGATCGGTATCTTTTATCAGACTCCGTGAATTGAGAGTCGACCGACTTGCGGTATGCCCGGTCAGGTCACTTGTACGGAGCTCAGTTACAATACATATCATAATTGAAGACTCGTTCATAAGCCCCATAATCCGGAACCGAGGCAGAAGGACCCACCGTTGACGTCCTTTCCCGTTGGACGGGATGAAGGAGATTAACATCCAATGGGGGAAGATGGGTAATTTAGGCCAATTCTTCCAGAAATTGGTCATCCACCGGGTCATCATTGGCATCGTCTTCCGGGCGGTCGCCAATAACCTTAGCCAATGAACTTTCACCCACATGCCCGGTGGCGTAGCCGGAAAATCGGCGGCGACGCAGGGCAATAGGGATGTCATCCTCAGAAGAGGAGGAAGCCACCATGGGCTGAGAGGCAAAAAGGGATTTGGAAACGCTATAATCCATAAATTCGAAGAAGGGCACCAAAGTGCTTACCTGTGATTAATTCCGCTTCAGGGACACGAGAATGCGTTTCCGGTGGAAGGGAGAAAGAACCAGGAAGAGTATCTTGAGGAAATTCTTTCGCAAGACAGTCGCAGGAAATAAGGTTTTCAAAACCTAATTCCCCGCTTATTTATCAAAGAAGAGGAGGGGCCAAAATTAAATTAGCCAAAACTTTGGCCCCCTAGCAACAAAAAGAAGCGAGGGGCTCACGTGAAATCCACTACGACATCTCATTGGTCGAAATGGCGGCACTTTATGTCATCATCCTGGCACGATATCATTTCGAATCCCTGAGATCGAGGGAAGTCTGATGCGACGATTCGTATTATCGAGGTAACTTTTCACCTGCCCGAGGATAGTAAGCCGCTCATAGGAGACTTTCCAGGTTGGATGGTCGCGAGTCGATTTAGTCCATGTGTCAAGCCAAGGTCCCTTCTCGGAACAAGAGATCTCAACTTGAGGGGCAATTGTTATAGCATGGATAAACCCGACCTCCCACCTGGGCACGAAGGATCATAAATAATCCAACAAAGACTGCATGAAGCAACCTCGGCAAGGGGACTAAGGGATCAGCCCACGTAATTCCCACAAGACCAAACCTTCAAGTCGCAAAGGTCGGCAACTCGGGTAGTCAGCAGTTCGGGAAGTCGCGATGCGATTTCCGCTTTATATCCTCAAGTCGGGAGTGACCTGCACTACCCATAACTATACAGTTCACGTGGTCAATGACAGCCCCCGACACGCCACTAATCCGCCCTCCACATCCGCTCCACGATTGGCGCATGCTGAAGATGGATGATTTCTGGCCTGTCAAGGCGAGATTAATGGTTCCCGATATTGTAGCCCTTTCATAGGCATTATTCCTTATGTAAATTCCCACCTAAAGGGTGGGAGTCATAGTATAAACAGGCCACCACGGCCACCTCTGTAAAAGGTCAAACAACTTAGACTTCTAGGCATATACATACATCCTCTCCCTGTCTTGGACACCCCCGGAAGTAGTCTGATTCCAAAGACGAACCGGGTCACCAACTTCTTTGTCTCTTTCCCTGATTCGATTGCCTTTAGCATACGCATTTCATAATAATTATTGTTTAACTGAGTAGATAAAAACCAGTTACAACAAGTTTAAAAGAATTATTAAATACCATTGTTTAACAGTTTTATATTTAATTCGTTAAACGCTTTTACAGTCCGCATTATGACTATTAGGGTAGGCGGCATCCAATAACTTTCGGACCGTATTTATGATTTGGGTAGATGGCGTCCATATAAGTGTTAGTTCGTATGAAATCATGTTTGGGTAGGCGGCGCCCAATAATTACTCAAATGTGATGTAGATTAAAATGTTGGATCTCGATTAAGCAATTAATACCCCGCCTTTAATAACGTTCCTCACTAAAATATGATTTTCATTAAATTGAACGATGCCTTCCATCAAAATTAAAAGTAAACCGGAGATTTCGTTCCAATGAGTATTTAAGGCTCAAGTCTTTTGTTCGGATCTACATCTAACGGGACTTTTATAGGGCACGTAGTGTCGCCATTTGACGGTTGTAAATCAACTTGATTCTGTTTCATCAGACCAAGCAGGGAAATGAGAGTCAAGGGACATCCGATTGAACTGGGTTCAATCAACTAAGAGTTGCACTATTACAATTGGTTTGGAGACCTACCAGTTCTGTTATTATAGTAATCAGCCCAAGCAGATATTATAATAGTAGGAATGTGGATCCTAGTCCATTAAATTTATATTAGATATAAATTCGTATTCTTCCGATGAGGTCGTTGAATATGTGAAAATAATGGAGACAAAATAAATTTGAAAGGCCATGTTTATTTTGATTGCTGAATATTGATCATAGGAATTATGTGTTTTAATTTCCATTTTATTTTATTTCTCTAGGATTGTTGAAATAATTTATCACTGAGAAGCGTTTTGGAAACGAACAAATTTGCTGGGCTAAATTTTCTCGACTGGCACAGAAACGTGTGTTTGGTGCTAAGGTAAGAAAAGATTGAGTACGTGTTGGACACGCCAATCCCTGCTACCCCGGAGGCTGGTACTGAAGAAGCCGAGGCTCAGAAGAAACATCGAGAGGATGCTTCCCAAGCTCAGTGCGTTATGCTACTCGGGATGACTCCCGAATTGCAAAGGCAACATGAGAAGATGCTTCCCTTTGAGATGATTAAGCATCTGAAGGATCTTTTTGATTATGAATCTCGTTCCGAGATTTATGAAGTGATGAGAGATCTGTATAGATGCCGACTATCTGAGGGAGGGAAGGTTTCTCCTCATGTGTTGAAGATGATTGGGCTAATCGAGAAACTTGTTCGATTGGGCATCGAGCTCAAGACCAATGTTGTTTTTTATGCCATTCTTCAGTCACTTCTTGATTCATATTCGAGTTTCGCAGTAAACTTTAACATGAATAAGACAGAATCGACTATGCCCGAGCTGCATAACATGCTAAAGACCTTTGAGTCTTCCACTGCTAAGGAAAAACTCGTGCTCATGGTGAGTGCCTCTACTTCTTCTGCTCCGAAAGGAAAGAGGAAGCGAAGGGGAAAGACAAAGAAAGGCTCCAATCCAAACTTTCTTAAGCCCAAAGGTGGAATTCAAAAGAAGGACAAGGTGGACAAGGATGTATGCCTCTACTGCAAGCAGAAGGGGCATTAGAAGAAGGACTGCAAGGTTCTAGCAGCTGAAAAGAAGGCACAAGGTGTCTCAGCCACTGGAACAGGTATGTTTGTTATTGAGATAAACATGTCTACAAATGATACTAACTGTTGAGTATTAGATACAGGTTGTGGCTCACACATTTGTACAAATGTGTAGGGTCTCAAGCATAGCCGGGCAGTTAGGCCGGGTGAAGTCGCCCTACATGTTTGGAATGTTTAGCGTTTATGTTTTAGACTTACCCTCTGGTTTTAGACTTGAACTGAATAATTGTTATTTCGTTCCTTCAATTACTCGCAACATTATTTCTATTCCTATGTTAGACATTGAAGGGTTTTACTTCCATTTTGCAAACAATAATTGTTATTTTTTGCTAAATGGTGATGTTTATGGAAATGCTCCTTTATCGAATGGTTTATACTTGTTGCATTTTGGACATAATATTCTTAATATACAAAACAAACGACTCAAACTTAGTAATCATGAAAACCCAACTTACTTATGGCATTGTAGGCTTGATCATGCAAATGAGAATGGGATTGCAATGTTAAGAAAGTTAGACTACTTAACACCATTTGACTTTGAGTCCTATGGAAGTTGTGAATCTTGTCTCAAGGGCAAAATGACCAACAAACCATTTTCTGGGAAAGGGGTTCGTGCTAAAGAAGATCTAGAGTTGATCCACAGTGATGTCTGTGGACCATTGCCCACTCTAGCTATGGGTAACTTAGCCAACTTCATCACTTTTACTGATGATTTCTCAAGATATGGATATGTGTATCTCATGAAACACAAATCCGAATCTTTTGAGAAATTCAAGGAGTTTAAAGCTGAAGTAGAGAAGAAACTTGGTAAGAGTATAAAGACTCTTTGATCAGATCGAGGAGGTGAATACCTTAGCCACGAGTTCATGGATTACTTGAAGTTACATGGAATCCAATCTCAGTGGACTCCTCCCGGAACACCGCAGATGAACGGAGTATCCGAGAGGAGAAACCGAACCTTCTTAGATATGGTAAGGTCCATGATGAGCTTTTCTTCTCTCCCAACATTCTTATGGGGATACGCGTTACAAACCTCAGTTTACATTTTGAATAGGATTCCATCCAAATCAGTTGAGCAAATGCCATATGAACTATGGTGTGGCAAGAAGCCAACTTTTTCACATATCAAAACGTGGGGTTGCCCCGCGATTGTGAAAAAAAAAGATGATCACTGATAAGTTGGAATCCAAAGGTGAAAAGGGTTACCTTGTGGGATATCCTAAGGAAACGAGAGGATATTATTTATATCTACCTGAGAAACAAATGATAATTATTTCTAGGCAGGCCATGTTCCTCGACGAAGACTATGTCTTCAAGGACCAAGGCCGTAAGATGATAGAACTTGAAGAAATTCAATAACCCCAAGATAATCAAGAGACTGATATCTTGTCAAAGAAACGTGACAAGGAGTCAGTGGGAGCATTCAACAGCTTACATGGTGGAAGTTTATCACTTAGTGATCCTCTTTCAACCAGTGGGAGCGTAATTGGAGTTGCATTGCCATCGCAACAAACTCCAAGTGGGCTGAATGAGAACAACATAGTTCAAACTCCTGCCCAAGAGGCATCAGAAAGTGTTGCTCTTGAGGACTCTCCGGACATTGATGAAATCGATGAACCACAAAATTTTCACGAATCAGAATATACAGCCTGCACAAACACATATCCGTAAGTCTACTAATATTCGTAATCCACCCACTAGATATTATGGTTTCCTCGTAGAGGAACATGATGATGTGGAGATCCCAGACAAAGACGATCCCAGAACTTATACTGAGGCAACATTAGACGTTGACTCAGAGAAGTGGCAAGAATCCATGAAATCTGAGATGGACTCGATGTACACCAATCAAGTTTGGGACTTGGTTGAGTTGCCGAAAGGGGTAAAACCCATGGGTTGCAAATGGGTCTACAAGCATAAGACTGATGCAAATGGCAAGGTACAAAACTACAAGGCTATGTTAGTGGCAAAAGGTTATAGTTAACGTGAAGGCATTGACTATGATGAGACCTTCTCACCTGTTGCCAAGATTAAATCCATTCGAATTTTACTTGCTGTAGCAGCACATTTAGATTATGAGATTTGGCAGATGGATGTCAAAACAGCCTTCCTCAATGGGAACATTGATAAGGAGGTGTTTATGACTCAACCGGAAGGTTTTGTATCTAAGCCAAAGTCTAATCTTGTGTGCAAGCTCAAACGGTCCATTTATGGACTAAAGCAAGCTTCTAGGAGTTGGAATATCCGATTTGATGAAGCTGTCAAATCGTTTGACTTCATCAGAAATTCGAAAGATCCATGCGTTTATCGTAAACGTAGTGGGAGAAATATTATTTTCAAAGTTGTGTATGTCGATAACATACTAATTATGGGAAACAACATTCCTCTTATGCAGTCGGTTAAAGATTGGCTATCAAGGACCTTCATGATGAAGGATCTTGGTGAGGCCTGCTACATCTTAGGGATAAGGATCCATAGGGATAGGTCCAAAAGGATGTTGGGGCTGTCACAGTCAACCTACGTAGATAAGGTGTTAAAGCGATTTGCGATGGAGAACTCTAAGAGAGGTTCTCTACCGGCATGTCATGGGATAAAGCTGTCTAAGAAGGATTATCCTTCTACGGAAGCTGATATCCTATGCATGAAGGATATACCATATGCATCTGCAATTGGCTCCATCATGTACGCCATGACTTGCACAAGGCCAGATGTGGCCTTCGCTGTTAGCACCACTGGTAGATACCAGCAGAATCCGGGTGAACCTCATTGAATTGATGTCAAGAACATTCTTAAGTACCTTAGACGTACCAAAGATTGCTTCTTGGTCTACGGAGGATAACTAGAGCTAGTTGCAATTGGCTATGCTAATGCAAGTTTCCAATTCGATTGTGATGATTACAAGTCACAGTCGGGCTATGTTTTCGTTCTCAATGGTGGGGCGGTTAGTTGGAATAGTTCCAAGCAAGATACTACCGCAGACTCAACAACCGAAGCTGAGTACATTGCTGCGGCAGAAGCTGCCAAAGAAGCTGTCTGGATAAAACAGTTCTTAAGTGAACTAGGGGTAGTTCCGAGTGCCAACAGTCCAATAAAGTTGTATAGTGACAATACTGGTGCGGTTGCGTAAGCTAAGGAACCAAGATCTAATAACAGAAACAAGCATGTACCGAGGCGTTATCACTTAATACGAGAGATAATTGCTAGAGGAGAGATAGAGTTAGAACGTGTCCCCACTGAGGATAACCTCGCTGATCCCTTCACCAAGGCATTGAGTGTTCATGTACACACTAGACATTTTAATGGTCTAGGGGTTAGACATGTAGGTGATTGGCTCTAGTTCAAGTGGGAGATTGTTAGTGTTAGTGTCCTAGAGACAATCCATTGTAAGGACATAATACTCAGATAATATTCAGTATTGATTTAATATTATTATTTATTTAATATTAAAAATATGGCATTGCACTTATTAGAATATTATGTTTGATTGTTTGCATTTATTCTTATCTGTGTTCCCTTGAGTCACTGCTGTCATTGAGTGTGTGAGAACTCAGATGACTTAAGCATGATTCTCAAATAGCCCCGATCAAGGATCATCAAGAATGGGATATTGATGATGCAATGGAGATTTGTGTGCAATCTGCATCATACTTTTAGAGAGTGTAGTAAGATCTCACTTACTACGAGATACTAAGTATCTCATGATGGATGCACAAATACCTTAGAGGGCATTGGTATACCCATCAGAGAAACCGTTTGATGTAGTTCCACTATATGTGTCTACGGGTGTCTCGGTTAGTGGGAGCGATGTGATACTCGTATGACTTGAAGTCAATACGCACGACAGTGTGGAGTGATGAACTTTGACCATGAACAACGCTTACACCCATCCATGGGTAGATATGGCTTGGATTGTGTTCATCACGAAGTTCATGTGCGTGGTAGTTGAGCCAAGAAAAGGATTCATTCCTCAAAGTGGATTTAGAGAGAATACTCATCTTCTCATCCTAATTGGATCAAAGTCATTGGCCAATGCATGTCAACTTGGACTTTGTGGCCAAGTGTGACATAAGTATTCAATTAGTGATTGGAGATAAAGTGATTAAGTTAATTGAATAGACACCTCATCATGTTCAATTAGTGATTGGAGAAAAAGGAGGAAATAGTAATAGCCCATGTTTCAGTAACAGGTAGTTGCATGTTTCTCGAAACGTACCACATATATTGAGAATGTCTGATTTATTGTCTAGGGTTCAATTAACACCATTAGTTTGACTAATCGCTCGATATATGAGGTGTTGGTCCCGATTTGAAAAACATTTTGTGCGTGCGGAAGCGAGACATGTCATGTGAGATGCATATAAAACAGGGGAGAGGAATGGTGATTCCAAATTTTTTGCTTTTAAGAACGATGTGTGTTGTTTTGCTTGTAAACAAATGCATATGGCAAGTAAGAACATAAAACAGTAAAGAACACACGATTTTATAGTGGTTCGGACGAAACTCGCCCTACATCCACTCTTCCCTTTCGGGGCACCAACTTAACCAACTTAACCTACTGGACTTAGTTTTATGTGTTAGTCCAACACCCAATAGACATTTATCGAGTTCACACTCAAACGGGACTTATTACCCTCACGAGATTGCCTATAGATGTTTACCGAGTTCACACTCAACCGAACCCAGAAATCAGAAACTAGAATCCCTAGTCTGAAATCTTGCGGTGACAAACTTAACCTAACTCAAACTGATTTGGGTAAAGGTTTGTTTGGTTTCCAACTAGGTTGAGATTTTCCCTTACATTTGTTTAACCTCAATGCTAAGGATGGGAAAATCTCTCTAAGCTTAGGATATTACATTTGTGTTTAGATCTAGGGTAGAACACTCTTGAATATATGCGTGTATTTCTTGCTATGTGTTCTATGGTGGGAATGCTTGAGTATATAGGATCGGGAGCACAATTAGAATGCCTTAGCCGTGCTACGATCAGGCCATATTTCAGGACTCGCATCATCTGGCATACGACCTTGGTATCAAACTGCTGGAACCCATATCTTCTTAGCTCTGTAGCATCGTTTGCTATATTCTCCACACTCTTCCACATTCATCCACACTTGATAATGAGGGAAGAACTTGTATTTATAGTGTAGATTTGAATGTTACCGTTGGAGAGAATCACATTCAAATCCATACTACTATGTGGCTTTTTGCAGCTTTTTCAGGCTTGTCGTCTTCCTCTCATTGGTTCTCGTCAGCTGAATCTAACAGCTATATTCTTCAGTTTCTTCTGAGTCTCAAACGGTTATATTCTTCAGGATCTTCATTTCAATCTAAGCCTTCAGGTTATCTGAGTCTTCAGGTCGATCTGAGCCTTCAGGTTATCTGAGCCTTCAGGTTATCTGAGCCTCGGGTTACTCGGGGGTTCTTGATTGATGAGACTTCTCTTCCGGACCTTATCGTCGGGCATATTGACACTCGGGCTTCTTGAGTTGGCTCTTATGAATCCGGACATCCTAACCCGGTCACTTGACTCGAGCTATCGATTTCTTCTTATCACATCGTCGGCTTTTTGATCGGATCAACAAATCTTCAGGATCATCTTGGGATACCATCGGGTCGTCTTCATCGGGTTAGCATATCAGTTATCATATCTCGATCTCGATCACGCGTCGATCTCGTCGATCTCATTTCTTTCATCTTCATATCGATCTTGACCACGTCTAATCTTGAATCTCTTTTGCTCATCTTCGATCGCAACCTTCTCTTCTAATTCTTTGGCTTTAGCTTTTCTTTCATCGAGTTAACTCTAGAACTCATCTAACTTATCTGATCTCGATCAGTCTCGTCTGCAGCCTCGTCTTAACTCGATCATCTTCTTCTGATTTCATGAGTTCCCCCTCAATTTGTTCTCTCGTTCCCCCTAAACTTGTTATCTGTAAATTAGCTTGAATAACACAAGTTAATAATGTTTTGGCATAAATTATCAAAACTAAAATATCCCAACAATTTTCCCCTTTATGATACTGACGCCAAAACATTTTAAATATATGTACTTATACAGAGATCGGGTTTTTGTTTAAAAAGATCAGTTCAGGTGGTCACTTTGAAAATCAGCGACCTTTTGAACAACCCGCTCTGATACCACTTGTTGGTCCCGATTTGAAAAATATTTTGTGCGTGCGGAAGCGAGACATGTCGTGTGAGATGCATATAAAACAGGGGAGAGGAATGGTGATTCCAAATTTTTCGCTTTTAAGAACGATGTGTGTTGTTTTGCTTGTAATCGAATGCATATGGCAAGTAAGAACATAAAGCAGTAAAGAACACACGATTTTATAGTGGTTCAGACGAAACCCGCCCTACATCCACTCTTCCCTTTTGGGGCACCAACTTAACCTACTGGACTTAGTTTTATGTGTTAGTCCAACACCAAACAAATATTTATCTAGTACACACTCAAACGGGACTTATTACCCTCACGGGATTGCCTATAGATGTTTACCGAGTTCACACTCAACCGAACCCAGAAATCAGAAACTAGAATCCCTAGTCTGAAATCTTGCGGTGACAAACTTAACCTAACTCAAACTGATTTGGGTAAAGGTTTGTTTGGTTTCCAACTAGGTTGAGATTTTCCCTTACATTTGTTTAACCTCAATGCTAAGGATGGGAAAATCTCTCTAAGCTTAGGATATTACATTTGTGTTTAGATCTAGGGTAGAACACTCTTGAATATATGCGTGTATTTCTTGCTATGTGTTCTATGGTGGGAATGCTTGAGTATATAGGATCGGGAGCACAATTAGAATGCCTTAGCCGTGCTACGATCAGGCCATATTTCAGGACTCGCATCACATGGCATACGACCTTGGTATCAAACTGCTGGAACCCATATCTTCTTAGCTCTGTAGCATCGTTTGCTATATTCTCCACACTCTTCCACATTCATCCACACTTGATAATGAGGGAAGAACTTGTATTTATAGTGTGGATTTGAATGTTACCGTTGGAGAGAATCACATTCAAATCCATACTACTATGTGGCTTTTTGCAGCTTTTTCAGGCTTGTCGTCTTCCTCTCATTGGTCCACGTCAGCTGAATCTAACGGCTATATTCTTCAGTTTCTTCTGAGTCTCTAACTGGCTATATTCTTCAGGATCTTCAGTTCTATCTGAGCCTTCAGGTTATCTGAGCCTTCAGGTCGATCTGAGCCTCAGGTTACTCAGGGTTCTTGATTCAGCAGACTTCTCTTCAGCGGACCTTGTCTGATCAGGCATACTGACACTCAGGCTTACTGAGTTCAGCTCTTATGAATTCAGACATCCTAACCCTCAGGTCACTTGACTCAGGCTATCTGATTTCTTCTTGTCTGATCTGATCAGCTTGACTGATCAGATCAACATATCTTCAGGATCATCTTCAGGATACCATCAGGTCATCTTCATCAGGTTAGCATATCAGATTATCATATCTGATCTCGATCACGTCTGATCTCGATCAGTCTCATCTGCTCATCTTCATATCTGATCTCGACCACGTCTGATCTTGATCAGTCTCTTTTGCTCATCTTCTGATCTGCAACCTTCTCTTCTAATTTGCTGGCTTTAGCTTTTCTTCACATCTGATTTGCACAGCTCATCAGTTAACTCTAGAACTCATCTAACTTATCTGATCTCGATCAGTCTCGTCTGCAGCCTCGTCTTAACTCGATCATCTTCTTCTGATTTCATGAGTTCCCCCTCAATTTGTTCTCTCGTTCCCCCTAAACTTGTTATCTGTAAATTAGCTTGAATAACACAAGTTAATAATGTTTTGGCATAAATTATCAAAACTAAAATATCCCAACATGAGGGCTTATAGGTCACACAACAAGTAGTTCCCTTTTACGGATTATAGTTGGTTGATTAAATGTTAAATTAGATATAATATTTAATTTATGGAGAAGTAATTAATAATAGATTAATTAGGAATTAATTATTATTATTGTTTAATTAAATTAGATTTAATGAAACAAGAAATCAATAATAATAATATTTGGAATATTATTGTAGGATTTAATATATATGGAAACAAATCGTAGAGATTTGTCATATATGGAATTTAAATCCGTAGAGATTTTAGGGAATTAAATTAAAGATGTTGAATTTAATTAATTAGAAGGTATTTTAATTTCTCAATAGGCCAGCTTAGGTTTTAAGCTGGGACTCCCGATATAGGGATTGTTTTCAAACTCATTTGGAATAGTTGGAATCACTTATTTTTAAAGTTGGTAAGACCCAACTTCTAAAGAAAATAAGTGCTTCTTGCTTCCCACTAGTGGTTTAAAACACCACCATATATTAGCTCTTTGGATTTCACAAACAGTTTTATACTTCACAATTTCTCCATAAGATGTAGAGTTTGGATTTTCCTAGCTGATTCAACTTGGGATTCAACACTGGAAAATTCGTGCAGATCCGTTCTTGGGGATTTCGTGGATACCATAGTTGAGGAATATGCTCTACAACTGTTGTAAGATTTCTCGGTATGATTATTGTAATCCTTTTGTACAATTAACTGTTCGTTGTTGGTGAACTGTTCTATTCCACTGTGCATGTATTACGTGTTTACGTGTCTCTATTATCCAACAAATATATGAGGTACGTTGCGAGAAACGTCCAACTATCTGTAACATAAACATGGCTATTGCGATATCTTCCTTTCATTCACTAATACTCAGTTAGTCTTGAACATGATGAAGTGTCTATTCAAATAACTTAATCATATTATCTCTAATCACTAATTGATCATGTATGTCACACTTAGCGACAAAGTCTAAGTTGACGTGCATCAACCGATGACTTAGATCCAATTATGGCGAGAAGATGAGTATTCTCTCTAAATCCACTTTGAGGAATGAATCCTATTCTTGGCTCAACTACCACACACATGCACTTCGTGATGAACTCAATCCATGTTAGTGTTAGTTTACTAGAGACAATCTATTCAGTTTGGTTTAATATTATAGTTCATTTAATATTAATGTATGTCAATACACTTATTTGAATATTATGTTTGATTGTTTGCATTTATTGATACAAGTGTTCCCATGAGTCATTGCTATCATTGAGGTTGTGAGAACTTTCGGATGGCTTAAGCATGATTCTCAAATATAGGATCATCAAGAATGGGATATTGATGATGCAATGGAGATTGGTTTTTGTTTAGAAGTGTAGTAAGATCTCACTTACTCGAGATTAGGTAAATGGATGCACAAATACCTTAGAGTGTATTGGTATACCCATCCGAAAACCGTTTGATGTAATTCCACAATATTTTGTGTCGGTTAGTGGGAGCGATCGATACTCATTTCGCTTGAGATCAATATGCACGACATGTGTGGTGTGATGAATTTTGTCCATATTGCACCCTTCCATGGGTAGATATGACTTGGATTGGGTTCATCGCCAAAATGCATGTATGCGTGGTAGTCGAGCCAAGAATAGGATTCATTCCTCAATGTGGATTTAGAGAGAATACTCGTCTTCTCATCATAATTAGATCTAAGTTCGGTCGATGCACATCAACATAGATGGTAAGTGTGACATACATGATCAATTAGTGAGTAGAGATAATATGATTAAGTTAGTTGAATAAACACTTCATCATGTTCAAGACTTAATCGAGTATTCGCGAATGAAAGGAAGTTATCGTAATAGCCCATGTTTCAGTAACAGGTAGTTGCGATCTCACAACGTACCTCATATATTGAGAATGTTTAATTTATTATCTAGGGTTCAATTAAGACCGTTAGTTTGACTAATCGCTCGATATATGAGGGCCTATGGGTCACACAACAAGTAGTTCCCTTTTACGGATTATAGTTGGTTGATTAAATGTTAAATTGGATTTAATATTTAATTTACGGAGAATTAATTAATAATAGATTAATTTGGAATTAATTATTATTAATGTTTGATTAAATTGGATTTAATTAAATAGGATTCCTAATACTAATATATGGAATATTATTATAGGATTTAATATATATGGAGTCAAATCCGTAGAAATTTTATATACATGGGAATTAAATCAGTAGAGATTTTATATATGGGAAATAAATCTAAGAGATTTATTTTATAAGATTAGGGATTTTATTTCCTAATCAGGTTAGCTTAAGATTTAAGTTGGGTCTTCCCTATATATATGAGCTCTTGGGAATTCACAAACAACGTTAATTCATTATTCTCTCTATAAGATCTAGAGTTTGAATTTTCCTAGCAAATTCATCTCGGGATTCAACGCTGGCAAATCCGTGCAAGTCCGTGAACGGGGATTACGTGGATACCATAGTAGAGAAATATGCGTACGATTTACTGTAAGGTTTCTCTTTATCTATATATGTATTCAATTATGCAATTACATGTTCGTTGTTGGCGAACTATTAATTTCTGTTGCACATGTATTACATCTTTACGTGCCTCTATATTCCAACAGTGGTATTAGAGCTCCAGGCTCTAGATTTAATTGCTTGATTGAATTAATTGATGCTTATAATTTTTTTTATATAAGTATGAGGTACGACCAAACTAGGTTTGACCGCACCTTTTGATTGTTTGTTTGGGGATATGAGTTATAGTGAGGCATATTTGGTTTGGGAGATATTTTGTTAGATTACCCCCTTCACTTGTGCGCCTCATCGTGTACCTTCGTATCTCTGTTTGTAATTGGGGTTTTCGAAACATGTGCTCTCTGTTGGGAAATTAGGGGTGCCCGGATCTATTCGAGATGATTTTAAATACATATTCAAATTAAATAATTAATTACTAACATGAATTAATCCTAAATCAATTCAACATAATAATTAAACAACATGCGTACACGTAATTCACGTAAATCCTAAACATACGGAACTAGGAGTTACGAGATTACATACCTCTTGTAGAGACAACCGTTGAGATGATGGATCAACCCAAATTACCTTCCCAATTATGTCCCGAAGTCCACAAACGTAACCCTGTGGGAGGATTCGCACGAACAATTTTAACAAGAGAGAAAACAAAAAAATTATTCTACCACCTTTGTGGATTTCTAATATTTCCAACACATGGAATTGCAGTTGGGAATGAAAAATTCATCCCCTATATATAGGAGTGAGGGGGTCGAATTTTTAGGTCAAAAATATAAGGAAGAAAATCTTTTCTTGGTCTCCAAGAAATCTTGAATATATCTCCTATATTCTTTTCTCCTTAATTAAATTTTCCATGAAAATCTCTTCCCCTTTGTTGGGATATTTTAGTTTTGATGAATTATGCCAAAACATTATCAACTTGTGTTATTGAAGCTAATTTACAGATAACAAGTTGAGGGGGAACGAGAGAACTTGAGGGGAACTATTCGGATGAAGATGATTGGATTTTAGATATTGAGATCGATGAGTTAGATGTTGGAGAGAATCACATTCAAATCCATACTACTATGTCTTTTTTCGATCCTTTTCAGATGATCGTCTTGCCGTTTCACCTCTCATTGGTCCTTTATTAGATTTGAATCTAACAGCTATATTCTTCAATTTCTTCCTCGAGTCTCTTCGAAGATTGTTGATCCGATATTCTCGAGCAAAGAAGATCTTCCGATGTCGAGGATCTTGATCAAGGTCCTTCGAAGAGAAGTCTGCTGAATCAAGTATCCTGAGGCTAAGATAACCTGAGGCTCAGATGAGAAATCTGAGACTCAGATAAACCTGAAGACTCAGATAGAATCAAGACTCAAGATGTCTCAAGACACCGAGACTCGAGAGAATCTGAATGATTCCAAGGCGGAATCGAGGAATATAGCCGATTAGAATCGGTGACGTGGGACAAATGAGAGGAAGACAACCAGCTTGAAGAAGCTGCTGTACTAACAAGAATAATATGGATTTGAATGTGATTCTCTCCAACGTTAACATTCAAATCCACACTATAAATACAAGGTCTTTCGTCATTATCAAGTGTGGATGCGTGGAGATTATAGCACGAGATGCTACAGAGCCAAAGAGAGTTATACCCAAAGCATTCCCACCCTAGAACACAAGTCTGTAGATATACATATATATTCAAAGAGTGTTCTAGAACCCAACCTAAGCAACCCACGATGTATCATAAGCTTAGAGAGATTTTCCCAACCTTAGCAATTGAGGCTAAACCATTGTAAGGGAAAATCTCACCATAGTTGGAGACAACACCAAACCCAGACCCCATTCTCGTAAGAGATAAGTAGTGGTGAAGTGAGGTAGTTGTTAGGCAATCCCGAGTGAGGGTGATAAGTCCCGAAGGAGTGTGAACTCGTTAAACATCTAAGAGGCGAGCCCGAGAGGGTGATAAGTCCAGTTTGAGTTAGTAAACTACAGAGGTAGTCAGAAAGCTCAAGGTCGGGTTGAGTAAGTAAACTACGTGGAGTAGTTAGAAAGCTCAGGGCCGAGTTGAGTAAGTAAACTACGCGAGGTAGTCAGAAAGCTCAGGAAGTGTTTGAAGGAATTTCCCTAGAAACAGGGAGAGTGGATGTAGGAGCTTGAGTCTCCGAACCACTATACATTGTTGTGTTCTTTACTGCTTTACGTTCTTATCTTGTCGTACGCACTCGATTATAAGAAAGACACAACACATGAGCTTAAAACGCAAAAATCTGGAATCACCATTCCTTCACCCCTGTTTTTATATGCATTTCATGATTATTCCGCAAAATGGGTTTTTCCAACCGGGCCTAACACTCTTTTTATCCTATTATTTTCAAAAATAACAAGATTAAAGGAGTCAAAATTTGACTTCTTGAATTTATGGGATACTTATGTATTCCTTAAATAATTATCTCTTTCCATAAAATATCTACAAGAAAATCAAGACAATCTTTCCTTCCTCTTATCTACATATTTTTCGAAAATATGAGCATGGAAATATAGCAAAATATTTTCTTCTCTCTTTCATTAATTGGACTTTATTTTGGACTATTTGAGGGGCCTTTAGGAGAATTAAGATTGGACCTTCAATGGACTATGAAGCTCTAATATTGGGCAAAATATTATTCAAGTCCATTAATATTAATTTACTCCACTATAAAATTAATATTGAACTATCCATCTTAACCCATATTACGATTTCACATATAATATGACTTTCGATCATTATTTCCCACGTTTAAGATTATATTAGTCCATTAATTAATTAAGCCACTGAACAAGCTTTATATTAATTAATATCTCTGTCCTTGGAGTAAAGACAACTCAATATTATTATCCATACCGGAAATAAATTTCAACTTGCAAGATTTGGTATGTTGGGATATTTTAGTTTTGATGAATTATGCCAAAACATTATCAACTTGTGTTTTTGAAGCTAATCTACAGATAACAAGTTGAGGGGGAACGAGCGAACAAATTGAGGGAACTCACGAAATTAGACGTAGATGATCGAGATCTGACGAGGCTGCAGACGACACTGATCGAGATCAGATTAGTAAGATGAGTTCTGGAGTTAACTAGATGAGCTGTGCAAAATCAGAAGAAAAGAAAAGCTAAGCCAGCTGATCAGAAGATCAGATGACCAGATCAGAAGAGGAGGTTGCAGATCAGAAGAGGAGCAGATGAGACTGATCAAGATGAGACGTGATCGAGATCAAATAAGCTAACCTGATATGCTAACCTAATATGCTAACCTGATGTATTAATCTGATGCAGATAAACTGATATGTCGACTGATGCTATAATCGACCGATCATGTGAGTTGATCGATCAAAGTAGAAGAAATCGATATAAAAACCGAAAATCAGATACGATTCGCCAGAGAGAAGTCACCCGAAGAGAAGTCATCTGAAGTCATGTTCATCGAGAATCGTAACGCCATCGATGATCGGGTTAGCTCGAAAGTGCTAGTGACCTGAGGGTCAGATTGTCTAAAGTCAGAAGAGCTGAACTCAGTAAGCCTGAGTGTTAGTATGCCTGATCAGACAAGGTCCGCTGAAGAGAAGTTTGCTGAATCAAGAATCCCTAAGACTCAGAAGGATCCTGAAGAATATAATCGTTAGATTCAGCTGACGTGGACCAATGAGAGGAAGACAACAAGCCTGAAAAAAGTCGCAAAAGTAAAAAAAGCTATGCAATAGTATGGATTTGAATGTGACTCCATCCAACGGTAACATTCAAATCCACACTATAAATACAAGTTCTTCCTTCATTATACATTGTGAAATGCGTGAAAACACCATTGAAGCTACAGAGCCAAATAATCTAGCGTTTCCACCATAGAACACTGAGCAAGAAATACACGTATATATTCAAAAGTGTTCTACCCTAGATCTAAGCACAAATGTAATATCCTAAGCTTAGAGAGATTTTCCCAACCTTAGCATTGAGGCTAAACGAATGTAAGGGAAAATCTCACCCTAGTTGGAAACCAAACTAACCTTACCCATATCAGTTTGGTAGGATAAGTTTGTAGGTGAGTGTGAACTCGGTAAACATCTAGCAATCCCGAAAGGAAGGGTAGGCAATCCCGTGAGGGTGATAAGTCCCGTTTGAGTGAGAACTCGGTAAACATCTATAGGCAATCCCGTGAAGGAGATAAGTCCCGTTTGAGTGTGAACTCGGTAAACATCTGTTGGGTGTTGGACTAACACGTTAAACTAAGTCCAGTTGGTTAAGTTGGTACCCTTTGTGATAGGGAAGAGTGGATGTAGGACTGGTTGTCTGAACCACTATAAAATTGTGTGTTCTTTACTGCTTTATGTTCTTACTTGCCATATGCATTCGATTATAAGCAAAACACACATGGTTTAAAAGAAAAATTGGAATCACTCTTCCCTCACCCCTGTTTTATATGCATTACATGGTATTTCCGTTCACATGGGTTTTTCAAACTGGGACCAACATGGTATGATAAAGGTTCAGAGCCAACCAAGGGGATAAATAAAGCAAGACGTACTTGCACGCGATTCTCCGTATTAAATGTCAGCAATCGTCATGTAATTAATAATATTGCCCAAGATACAAGATATCAAATCGCATTGACTCTCTTCCCATCATAAGTCAAAACAATAGTTATTAATTTCACACAATCCTATTTAAGGGACGGAGATTAAGAAACAACGCACCACTAAGGTCTAATTCTTGTATATTCAGTGTTGGGATATTTTAGTTTTGATGAATTATGCCAAAACATTATCAACTTGTGTTATTCAAGCTAACTTACAGATTACAAGTTGAGGGGAAAAACGAGAAAAAAGTTGAGGGGGAACTCACGAAATCAAAAGAAGATGATCGAGATCAGATGAGGCTGCAGACGAGACTGATCGAGATCAGATGAGTTCCAGAGTTAACTGATGAGATGAGCTAAAGCAGAAGAAAAGAAAAGCTAAGCCAGCTGATCAGATGATCAGAAGACCTGATCAGATGACCAGATCAGAAGAGGAGGTTGCTGATCAGAAGAGGAGCAGATGAGACTGATCGAGATCAGACGTGATTGAGATCGGGTAAGCTAACTCGATGCGTAGATGACCTGATGTGCCGACTCGATGCTATAATCGATCGATCGAAGTGAGCCGACGAGAAAGCGAGAAGAAATCAGAAACCACAAGTCACCTGATCTGATGTCCTCAGAACACAAGTCACCTGAAGACAAGTCATCTGAAGTCATGTTCATCGAGAATCGTAACGCCATCGATGATCGATAGCTTCGAGTCTTTAGTGACCGAGGGTCGGGATGTCTCAAGTAAGAAGAGCTCAACTCAATAAGCCCGAGTGTGTCAAGATACCGATCGGACAAAGGTCCGCCAAGAGAAGTCTCTTTGAATCAAGAATCTCAAGACTCGTAATAATCTCAAGAATATAGCCGTTAGAATCAGCTGACTTGGACCAATGAGAGGAAGACAACAAGCCTAAAAAAGCTGCAAAAAGCTACAGAATAGTATGGATTTGAATGTGACACCATACAACAGTAACATTCAAATCCACACTATAAATACAAGTTCTTCCATCAAATTAAGTGTGTGAGAAATGCGTGAAACATCCAAAAAACCAAAGCATCTAGCATTTCCACCATAGAACACTGAGTAAGAAATATACGCATATATTCAAAAGTGTTCTACCCTAGATCTAAGCACAAATGTAATATCCTAAGCTTAGAGAGATTTTTCCATCCTTAGCATTGAGGCTAAACAAATGTAAGGGAAAATCTCAAACTAGTTGGAAACCAAACAAACCTTACCCAAATCAGTTTGATAGGTTAAGTTTGTAGGTGAGTGAGAACTCGGTAAACATCTAAGCAATCCCAAAAGGGAGGGTAGGCAATCCCGTGAGGGAGATAAGTCCCGTGAGTGTGAGAACTCGTTAAACATCTGTATTGTGTTGGACTAACACATAAAACTAAGTACAATTGGTTAATTTGGTGCCCCTGCTTATAGGGAAGAGTGGATGTAGGAGTTGGACTTCGAACCACTATAAAATTGTGTGTTCTTTACTGCTTTATGTTCTTACTTGTCATATGCATTCGACTATAAGCAAAACACATGGTTTAAAAAGAAAAATTGGTAATCACCATTCTCTCACCCCTGTTTTATATGCATTACAATTGGTATTTAACGCACTAATGGGTTTTCAAACAGGACTAACAATTGGTATCAAAGCGGGAGTTCAAAAGTTCACCATTTTTCAATGTGACCATCTGAACTGATTTATTTGCAAACCCCGTTTCTGTATAAATGCATATATTTTATTTTTTTGGCATCATTATCAAAAAGAGGGAAATTGTTGGGATATTTTTGTTTTGATGAATTATGCCAAAACATTATCAACTTGTGTTATTCAAGCTAACTTACAGATAACAAGTTGAGGGGGAACGAGAGAACAAAGTTGAGGGGGAACTCACGAAATCAAAAGAAGATGATCGAGATCAGATGAGGCTGCAGACGAGACTGATCAAGATCAGATGAGTTCCGGAGTTAACTGATGAGCTGAGCTAAATCAGAAGAAAAGAAAAGCTAAGCCAGCTTATCAGATGATCAGAAGACCTGATCAGATGACCAGATCAGAAGAGGAGGTTCTCGATCGTAAGAGGAAAGATGAGACCCGACGAGATCGGACGTGATTGAGATCAGATGTGCTAACCTGATGCAGATGACCTGATGTCCGAATTGATGCTATATCGATCCGATCCGTGAGATGATCGGATCAAAGGAGAAGAAATCAGAAACCACAAGTCACCTGATCTGATGTCCTCAGAACACAAGTCACCTGAAGACAAGTCATCTAAAGTCATGTTCAATGATAATCGTAACGCCATCGATGATCGATAGCTCGAAAGTGCTTAGTGACTGAAGGTCGGGATGTGAAGTCACCAAGAGAAATTTGAATTCAAGAAGGCTTCGAGTGTCAAGATACCGACGGACAAGGTCCGCCAAGAAAAGTCTCTTTGAATCAAGAATCCTGAAGACTCAGAATAATCCTGAAGAATATAGCCGTTAGATCCAGTTGACTTGGACCAATGAGAATCCGGAAGACAACAAGCATGAAAAAGCTGCAAAAAGCTATAGAATAGTATGGATTTGAATGTGACTCCATCCAACGGTAATGTTAGGAGATGAATTTAATAAAGATGTTTTGATTAGGTCCCAAAAACCCCTGAGTATGACATGTTCAGGATAATCTTGATAGACTGAGTCTGGATTCAATATAGAGTGTTCAGAAAGTTATCTTTACCATGTATAGTCAGTAGATATAGATCAGGTTAGATTCTGAAGACTCAGTAAGTTTCTGAAGAAACTGAAGACTCAGTTAGTTTTTGAAGAAACTGAAGACACAGAAGATACTAAAGACACAGAAGACAAGAAGATACTAAAGACCCAGTAGTTACTGAAGACTCACCAAAATACTGAATACTCAGTATAACCTGAATGTTCCGAGGCACTGAATAATATCTATCTGAAGACTACAAAACTGAGAAAAACGCGAATATTCAGAAAAATAGATATTGCCCAAGACATTCATATTCAAAAAAAAGGAACTAAGTCTAAGTGTTGTTTAAGGTTATGTCATTCAGAGAGATTGACCAAAAAGAGCCGTTATCTTTGTCTACATTTACTGAAGACAAGAACCAATCAGAGGAAGACAACACTGTACTTTACTGACACTGAAAGCGACAAGACTCTGAAGCATGTCAGTAGTACTATGTTCCAGACTGCAAAAAGTGGTTATTGGCTACATGAAAGCATATTTTCTAAAACATGCAAGGGAGTATTCAAACCCTAAAAATAGTCGTTCATCAAACACCATAAGAAGAAACTCATGAAGCTATCTCCTCCAACGGATAGTTTTTCAAGAGTGACCTTGGTGAAGTTGCCTATAAATAGTAGTGACCCTTTATATTGAGAGGTCACGGGAAATTTCAAAGCAACTCAAGAGCTCATTCGTATTATTGCAAAATGAAGCACTCGAAAAACCTAGAATTTCCCAAGTTTTTCACATTGGAGAGAGCTCATTCACTAAGCCTAGATTGATAAGAAATATTCAAAGCTTAGTAGAGATATCCTAGCCTTTGCATTATTCTTATTGTAAGGTATTTTGTTGGTGAGTTGGAGTTGTAAAGAGTTTGTAAGCTACAGTGAGTTAGCCAGAAAACTCTAGAGAAGAAGTTAGTAAGCTACTTGTGGTAATCTGAACACTTGTGTGTGTTGAGTTAGTAAGCTGCAGTGAGTCAGCCAGAAAACTCAAAGTAGAAAAGTGAGTAAGCTACAGTGAGTTAGCCAGAAAGCTTTAGGAAGTGGTTAAGGAATTTCTCTGAAGGTCAGAGAGAGTGGACGTAGGAGCTTGAGTCTCTGAACCACTATAATTGTTGTGTTGTTTTGCTTTCTGTACTGCATTACTATCTGTTGCATGTTTTTCACTGAAAGCATAATTCACTGATATTCAGTTGGAACCAATCCACTGAACTTGCATCAAAATGATCACAGCCTTAATCACTGTTTTATTAAATGGAAGATTCTCAGCAAAGCTAAAAATGAGTATAAACATAGGGCCAACCATTTTGATCACTTGAGTAGCTAGAACAGATAGTCACCAAACTGAACTAACTCTACTGAGGGTTCAGTAAGATAATTATCTGATCCAAGCATCTCAGGATATCTAATAAACTCAGGCTCAGTTGGGCTAATCTGAAGCTTCTGAAAGCAGCTCAGGATCATTGTCTCAGTAGACTTTGACTCAGGGCAATCTATGCTTCTCAGGGCCAAATCATCAGGATAACCTGACCCATCTGACCTCAGTGAAAGAAAAGTTTTAAAAATCACTGAACACGTGTATTCCCCCCCATACACTTGTGAGACTCGTTAGCACAGGGACTAACAAGTGGTATCAGAGCAGTGGTTCAATTTGACCACCTGCTTTGGTAGCCATAGTCTAATTTGCTGAAAGACTTTTGTGGTCTACTGAATAGATCTGTTTGCTGATATCTTACAAGGCTCAGTCATCATGCCTTCTAAGAAACTTCTTATGTTCTCTGTTGAGAGCCATGATTATGGAGATTGAGAATGCAGGCTCATCTGTATTCAAAACATGAAAGAATTTGGAAAGTGGTTTCTGAAGGACCATTCAAATTTACTGTTGTGAATCCCAGAATCACTGATACTGAGAGGAATGATCCCAGAAATAAATTTCCAAAATCTGATGATCAACTTACTCCTGATGAGAGAAAGTTAGTCAATATGGACTACATTGCTAAAGATACTTTGTATAGCACTATTGATGATGGTGTTATGGGGATGATTTCTCACTGTGAAACTGCAAAAGAAATATGGGACACACTTGCTGTTATGTGTCAAGGCACATATCATATTAAGGAAAACAAACTTTCTGTTGCTATTAGAAAGTTTGATAGCTTTGAAATGGAAGATAGTGAATCCATTGACAAACTTGAGGTCAGATACACTAGCATCATGAATGATCTGAATGCTCTTGGGAAAAGATACCCACAAAGAGAAGTGGCACTAAAAATTCTTAGAGGATTATCTAAGAAATGGGATATACATGCTGTGGTGATTGAAAACACCAAAAATATTGATTCCATCCCATATGAACAAGTTTTCTCTGAACTGAAAGCTTATGAGTTTGTGATTGACAAGAAAACTAAGAAATCTGATAGCAAGGATGATTCTTCATCTAGCAAGAATGTGGCTTTCAAAGCCAAAGAGAAATCCTGTAAGTCTAGAGAGTCTGAGAACTCACTTGCCAAAAATCAGGATGAGCAGGAGGATAAGCTAGTACTGATGGCAAGGAGGTTTGAAAGACTCAATAGCAGATATGGGAAATATAAGAAATATTACAGGAATCACAGGTACAAGAGAGACTCAAAAGCTGAGGACAGATACACTGAGAAAAGAAAGGACCAGAAAGTTGAATAGCTTTGAAATGGAAGATAGTGAATCCATTGACAAACTTGAGGTCAGATTCACTAGCATCATGAATTATCTGAATGCTCTTGGGAAAAGATACCCACAAAGAGAAATGGCACTGAAAATTCTTAGAGGGTTATCTAAGAAATGGGATATACATGCTGTGGTGATTGAAAACACCAAAAATATTGATTCCATGCCATATCAACAAGTTTTCTCTGAACTGAAAGCTTATGAGTTTGTGATTTACAAGAAAACTAAGAAATCTGACAGCAAAGATGATTCTTCATCTAACAAGAATGTGGCTTTCAAAGCCAAAGAGAAATCCTGTAAGTCTAGAGAGTCTGAGAACTCACTTGCCAAAAATCAGGATGAGCAGGAGGATAAGCTAGTACTAATGGCAAGGAGGTTTGAAAGACTCAATAGCAGATATGGGAAATATAAGAAATATTACAGGAATCACAGGTAGAAGAGAGACTCAATAGCTGAGGACAGATACACTGAGAAAAGAAAGGACCAGAAAGCTGAAGGATCCTCATCCAAAAAGAAGGACTCCAAGACCAAGGAGGAAAGTGATCAGGATGATGATGCCAACAGATGTTACAACTGTCAGAAGAAATGTCACTTTCAATATGACTGTCCTGAGCTAAGTCCTAAAGAAAGAAAGGAAAGACAAGCCAAGAGAGACAAGAAGATCTCCAAAGAAGAAAGTTATGATTCTTTGAGGAAGAAGAACATTCTGAAGAAGGTTCCAGTTCCTCACATGAGATTTTCTCAGATAGTGACAGTGATGATATTTGTCTTATGGTTGTGGAAGAGGTAAATTATTCTATCTTTGTTGTTGCTCCTACACAAGCACATGAGTTCTCAAGTTCTATTGTAAACAGTAACTTTGACCTGATGGATTCATTTGAGAATCTTATGAAGGACTATTTCAGGTTACAAGAATCGCCATTGAAACTCAAGAGCGTAACAAAGGAACCGATCACGAGAATCAAGTGGAAAGACTCTAAAAATGCTGAGATCACTTCTCAATTGATAAGAACTACTGATGAACTAGATGTTCTGAAAGTACAACTCTCAGAAAAAGAGAAGGTGATAGAGATCCTGAATGGAAAATTAGAGAAATCCACTAAAGAGATTCAACTTTTATCGTAATCGAAGTTCAATGACCTCTTTGAGAAGCATGAAACTCTAAAGAAATGTGAGGATAGTGCGCAGAGAAAGTTAGCTCTATTGAATTCTGCATCTAAAGTGATAGATGAAATTCATAATTATCAAAGACCAAGAACTATAAAAAGCCGGATTGGGATACATTCGTGGGGAACCTCACAAGGTCTTCGAAAAGTCGCTTCTAGTAGCACCAAGATCAGATTTGTTAAACCCGGTGGCACCTAATCTTCTTCTTCAAGAACCGCTAGAGTTTTAGACAAGGGTAAAGGACCTATGGTTTTTTGAAAAATTGAAGGTTCAGGGAAGAAAGCCTGGACCTCGTGAAAAGGCTAGAAAATCAACACTCAAGAGGGAAATCTTTGAGCCAAGACTTCAAAGCCTCAAAGCTAAGAATACCAACCTAAAGAGATCAAGATTGAACCATCGAGGAATTTTTAAGAGAAACACTCGCCAGAGATATTCTCAATTGAAAAGACCAAGTCCTCAGATTACTAAAAGACCCCAATTTCAGTACAGGCAACCTAAACCCCACTTGCCTAAGGGTAAAGGTTTCCTGAACCCGAGTCAGCAGAGACAGACCAGTTGCACAAAAGCTAAGGCACTTGAACAAAAGGCCTGAACCCAAGAAGAACTCTAAGGCTCATGTTCATGCTAAGGCTGGCACTCATACACAGGATACTGCCAAGGCACCTAGGGTGGTGAATGTGTATGTAGATATTTATGGAAGACAAATCAGCCACTCTAAAGTAATTAGAGTTGTTAGGCAGATTTGGGTTCCAAAAGGTACAGTTAACCTGGTAGGACCCTACACCAAATGTGTACCTAAGAATTGATCTGTTTTTCAGGTGAAAGAAAAAGGCAATCGAAATTTAATGAAAACAACATAGATCGATGCGTGGAAATGAATTGGCTCTATTTGTATGATATCCGGGACGGTGGATGTTCAAGACATATGATGGGATATAAGCAACTAATCACTGACTATGTTGAGCAAAAAGGCCCTCAGATCACATTTGGAGACAATTCCAAAGGACAAACTGAAGGATATGGAACTCTTGAAGTTGACTCTGTTCATATCCATGGTGTTTCATATGTGTCTGGTCTAAAGCATAACTTGCTTTCTATCAGTCAATTTTGTGACAATGGATTCAGTGTTGAGTTCTCAAAGAACTTATGTTATGTGAAAGACAATACTTCACAGAAAATTTTACTGACTGGTACTAGAAAAGGAAATGTGTATCTTGCTGATTGAAGTTCAACTCCTAAAGATACATGTTTGGTTACAAAAAGTTCCACTGATACCAGTTGGTTGTGGCACAAAAGAATGAATCACTTAAACTTCAAAACCCTGAACAAACTTGCAAGATTAGCTCTTGTAAGGGGGTTACCCAATGAAGTGTTTTGTAAAGATCATGTATGTGATGCTTGTCAGAAAGGAAAACAAATCAAAGCATCTTTCAAAAGCAAAGTAGATGTTTCTACTGATAGAATACTACAACTGTTACATATGGATCTCTTTGGTCCAGTAACACCTGTGAGCACTAATGGCAGAAAACACACACTTGTGGTAGTTGATGACTACTCTTGATACACATGGATCATATTCTTACTCAGTAGGAAGAAGACTCAGACAAAACTGTCTGAACTACTGAAAAGGCTCAATACTGGAAAGAATGTGAGTGTGGTCAAAATCAGACCAGATAAAGGAACTGAGTTTATCAATCATATTATATCTGATTATTGTGCAGCAAATGGAATAACTCAAGAAACATCAGCTGCAAGAACCCCACAACAGAATGGTGTTGCTGAAAGAAGAAATAGTACTCTGAAAGAAGCTGCAAGGACAATGATTGCTGAAGCTGATATTCCTAAGAGATTTTAGGCTGAAGCTATCAACACTAATGCTACTCTCAGAACAGATTCATGCTGACCAAGAACCAAGGAAAAACTCCATATGAGCTGTGGAATGAAAGGAAGCCTCTTGTTTCTTTCTTTCGTGTGTTTGGTTGCAAGTGTTTCATACACAATAATGGTAAAGATCAGTTGAAAACTTTTGATAGCAAAGCTGATGAAGGGATATTCTTAGGATATTCTGAAGTCAGTAAAGCCTTCAGAGTTTACAACTGTAGGACTCTTATTGTGGAAGAAACACCTCATGTTGTTTTTGATGAATCTACTTGTGTTCAGAAGAAACAGGAACATGACTCAGGAGAACTGATCAAGAGAATCACCAGACTTAGCCTGAAAAAGAATGATAAAACATCCTATGAACCTGAAAAGAAGAAGTCAGTCACTTTCTATGAATGGAGTGAATCAAACTCAGACAAAGAGGTTCAGGATGGAAAAACTCAGGATGGTGTGACTCAGGATGTAATGGTTTGTTTGGTTTCCAACTAGGTTGAGATTTTCCCTTACATTTGTTTAGTCTCAATGGTAAGGATGGGAAAATCTCATTAAGCTTAGGATATTACATTTGTGCTTAGATCTAGGGTAGAACACTCTTGAATATATGCGTGTATTTCTTTCTCTGTGTTCTATGGTGGGAAGGCTTGAGTATATAGGATTGGGAGCACAATTAGAATGCCTTAGCCGTGCTACGATCAGGCCATATTTCAGGACTCGCATCATCTGGCATACGACCTTGGTATCAAACTGGTAGCTCTGTAGCATCGTTTGCTATATTCTCCACACTCTTCCACATTCATCCACACTTGATAATGAGGGAAGAACTTGTATTTATAGTGTGGATTTGAATGTTACCGTTGGAGAGAATCACATTCAAATCCATACTACTATGTGGCTTTTTGCAGCTTTTCCAGGCTTGTTGTCTTCCTCTCATTGGTCCTCGTCAGCTAAATCTAATGGCCATATTCTTCAGTTTCTTCTGAGTCTCTAACGGCTATATTCCTCAGGATCTTCTGAGTCTCAGGATCTTCAGTTCTATCTGAGCCTTCAAGTCGATCTGAGCCTTCAGGTTATCTGAGCCTCAGGTTACTCAGGGTTCTTGATTCAGCAGACTTCTCTTACGGACCTTATCGATCGGGCTTATCGACACTCGGGCTTCTCGAGTTGGCTCTTTGAATTCAGACATCCCGACCCTCGTAACTTGACTCAAAGCTATCCGATTTCTTCTTATGCGATCTGCTTTCATTTCGTGATCGATCAGATCAACATATCTTCAGGATCATCTTCATGATAACATCAGGTCATCTTCATCAGGTTAGCATATCAGATTATCATATCTGATCTCGATCACGTCTGATCTCGATCAGTCTCATCTGCTCATCTTCATATCTGATCTCGACCACGTCTGATCTTGATCAGTCTCTTTTGCTCATCTTCTGATCTGTAACCTTCTCTTCTGATTTGCTGGCTTTAGCTTTTCTTCACATCTGATTTGCACAGCTCATCAGTTAACTCTGGAACTCATCTAACTCATCTGATCTCGATCAGTCTCATCTGCAGCCTCGTCTGAACTCGATCATCTTCTTCTGATTTCATGAGTTCCCCCTCAATTTGTTCTCTCGTTCCCCTTAAACTTGTTATCTGTAAATTAGCTTGAATAACACAAGTTAATAATGTTTTGGCATAAATTATCAAAACTAAAATATCCCAACATGAGGGCTTATAGGTCACACAACAAGTAGTTCCCTTTTACGTGTCTCTATTATCCAACAAATATATGAGGTACGTTGCGAGAAACGTCCAACTATCTGTAACATAAACATGGCTATTGCGATATCTTCCTTTCATTCACTAATACTCAGTTAGTCTTGAACATGATGAAGTGTCTATTCAAATAACTTAATCATATTATCTCTAATCACTAATTCATCATGTATGTCACACTTAGCGACAAAGTCTAAGTTGACATGCATCAACCGATGACTTAGATCCAATTATGGCGAGAAGATGAGTATTCTCTCTAAATCCACTTTGAGGAATGAATCCTATTCTTGGCTCAACTACCACACACATGCACTTCGTGATGAACTCAATCCATGTTAGTGTTAGTTTACTAGAGACAATCTATTCAGTTTGGTTTAATATTATAGTTCATTTAATATTAATGTATGTCAATACACTTATTTGAATATTATGTTTGATTGTTTGCATTTATTGATACAATTGTTCCCATGAGTCATTGCTATCATTGAGGTTGTGAGAACTCAGATGGCTTAAGCATGATTCTCAAATAGCCCCGATCAAGGATCATCAAGAATGGGATATTGATGATGCAATGGAGATTGGTGTGCAATCTGCATCATACTCTTAGAGAGTGTAGTAAGATCTCACTTACTACGAGATACTAGGTATCTCATGATGGATGCACAAATACCTTAGAGTGTATTGGTATACCCATCCGAGAAACCGTTTGATGTAATTCCACAATATGTGTCTACGGGTGTCTCGGTTAGTGGGAGCGATGCGATACTCATTTGGCTTGATATCAATATGCACGACATGTGTGGTGTGATGAATTTTGTCCATGACCGACGCTTGCACCCTTCCATGGGTAGATATGACTTGGATTGGGTTCATCGCAAAATGCATGTGCGTGGTAGTTGAGCCAAGAATAGGATTCATTCCTCAATGTGGATTTAGAGAGAATACTCGTCTTCTCATCATAATTAGATCTAAGTCATCGGTCGATGCACATCAACATAGACTTTGTGTCTAAGTGTGACATACATGATCAATTAGTGAGTAGAGATAATATGATTAAGTTAGTTGAATAAACACTTCATCATGTTCAAGACTTAATCGAGTATTCGCGAATGAAAGGAAGTTATCGTAATAGCCCATGTTTCAGTAACAGGTAGTTGCAATCTCACAACGTACCTCATATATTGAGAATGTTTAATTTATTGTCTAGGGTTCAATTAAGACCGTTAGTTTGACTAATCGCTCGATATATGAGGGCCTATGGGTCACACAACAAGTAGTTCCCTTTTACGAATTATAGTTGGTTGATTAAATGTTAAATTGGATTTAATATTTAATTTACGGAGAATTAATTAATAATAGATTAATTTGGAATTAATTATTATTAATGTTTGATTAAATTGGATTTAATTAAATAGGATTCCTAATACTAATATATGGAATATTATTATAGGATTTAATATATATGGAATCAAATCCGTAGAAATTTGATATACATGGGAATTAAATCAGTAGAGATTTTATATATGGGAAATAAATCTAAGAGATTTATTTTATAAGATTAGGGATTTTATTTCCTAATCAGGTTAACTTAAGATTTAAGTTGGGTCTTCCCTATGTATATGAGCTCTTGGGAATTCGCAAACAACGTTAATTCATTATTCTCTCTATAAGATCTAGAGTTTGAATTTTCCTAGCAAATTCATCTCGGGATTCAACGCTGGCAAATCCGTGCAAGTCCGTGAACGGGGATTACGTGGATACCATAGTAGAGAAATATGCGTACGATTTACTGTAAGGTTTCTCTTTATGTATATATGTATTCAATTATGCAATTACATGTTCGTTGTTGGCGAACTATTAATTTCCGTTGCGCATGTATTACATCTTTACGTCCCTCTATATTCCAACAGTGGTATCAGAGCTCCAGGCTCTTGATTTAATTGCTTGATTGAATTAATTGATGCTTATAATTTTTTTTATATAAGTATGGGGTACGGCCAAACTAGGTTTGACCGCACCTTTTGATTGTTTGTTTGGGGATATGAGTTATAGTGAGGCATATTTGGTTTGGGAGATATTTTGTTAGATTACCCCCTTCACTTGTGCGCCTCATCGTGTACCTTCGTATCTCTGTTTATAATTGGGGTTTTCGAAACACGTGCTCTCTGTTGGGAAATTAGGGGTGCCCGGATCTATTCGAGATGATTTTAAATACATATTCAAATTAAATAATTAATTACTAACATGAATTAATCCTAAATCAATTCAACATAATAATTAAACAACATGCGTACACGTAATTCACGTAAATCCTAAACATACGGAACTAGGAGTTACGAGATTACATACCTCTTGTAGAGACAACCGTTGAGACGATGGATCAACCCAAAGTACCTTCCCAAATATGTCCCGAAGTCCACAAACGTAACCCTGTGGGAGGATTCGCACGAACGATTTTAACAAGAGAGAAAACAAAAAATATTATTCTACCACCTTTGTGGATTTCTAATATTTCCAACACATGGAATTGCAGTTGGGAATGAAAAATGCATCCCCTATATATAGGAGTGAGGGGGTCGAATTTTTAGGTAAAAAATATAAGGAAGAAAATCTTTTCTTGGTCTCCAAGAAATCTTGAATATATCTCCTATATTCTTTTCTCCTTAATTAAATTTTCCATGAAAATCTCTTCCCCTTTTTATCCTATTATTTTCGAAAATAACAAGATTAAAGGAGTCAAGATTTGACTTCTTGAATTTATGGGATACTTATGTATTCCTTAAATAATTATCTCTTTCCATAAAATATCTACAAGAAAATCAAGACAATCTTTCCTTCCTCTTATCTACATATTTTTCGAAAATATGAGAATGGAAATATAGCAAAATATTTTCTTCTCTCTTTCATTAATTGGTCTTTATTTTGGGCTATTTGAGGGGCCTTTAGGAGAATTAAGATTGGACCTTCAATGGACATTGAAGCTCTAATATTGGGCAAAATATTATTCAAGTCCATTAATATTAATTTACTCCACTATAAAATTAATATTGAACTATCCATCTTAACCCATATTACGATTTCACATATAATATGACTTCCGATCATTATTTCCCACGTTTAAGATTATATTAGTCCATTAATTAATTAAGCCACTGAACAAGCTTTATATTAATTAATATCTCTGTCCTTGGAGTAAAGACAGCTCAATATTATTATCCATACCGGAAATAAATTTCAACTTGCAAGATTTGGTATGTTGGGATATTTTAGTTTTGATGAATTATGCCAAAACATTATCAACTTGTGTTTTTGAAGCTAATCTACAGATAACAAGTTGAGGGGGAACGAGAGAACAAATTGAGGGAACTCACGAAATCAGACGTAGATGATCGAGATCTAACGAGGCTGCAGACGAGACTGATCGAGATCAGATTAGTAAGATGAGTTCTGGAGTTAACTAGATGAGCTGTGCAAAAGCAGAAGAAAAGAAAAGCTAAGCCAGCTGATCAGAAGATCAGATGACCAGATCAGAAGAGGAGGTTGCAGATCAGAAGAGGAGCAGATGAGACTGATCGAGATCAGACGTGATCGAGATCAAATAAGCTAACCTGATATGCTAACCTAATATGCTAACCTGATGTACTAATCTGATGCAGATAAACTGATATGCTGACCTGATGCTATACTGATCTGATCATGTGAGCTGATCAGATCAGGTGAGAAGAAATCAGATATCAAAAAACCAGAAATCTGCATACCAGTTCAGGAGAGAAGTCACCCGAAGAGAAGTCATCTGAAGTCATGTTCACTGAGAATCAGAACGCTACTGATGATCAGTTAGCCTGAGTGCTAGTGACCTGAGGGTCAGATTGTCTGAAGTCAGAAGAGCTGAACTCAGTAAGCCTGAGTGTTAGTATGCCTGATCAGACAAGGTTCGCTGAAGAGAAGTTTGCTGAATCAAGAATCCCTAAGACTCAGAAGGATCCTGAAGAATATAGCCGTTAGATTCAACTGACGTGGACCAATGAGAGGAATACAACAAGCCTGAAAAAGCTACAAAAAGCTACAGAATAGTATGGATTTGAATGTGACTCCATCCAACGGTAACATTCAAATCCACACTATAAATACAAGTTCTTCCTTCATTATTCAGTGTGAAATGCGTGAAAACACCATTGAAGCTACAGAGCCAAATCATCTAGCGTTTCCACCATAGAACACTGAGCAAGAAATACACGCATATATTCAAGAGTGTTCTACCCTAGATCTAAACACAAATGTAATATCCTAAGCTTAGAGAGATTTTTCCAACCTTAGTATTGAGGCTAAACGAATGTAAGGGAAAATCTCACCCTAGTTGGAAACCAAACTAACCTTACCCAAATCAGTTTGGTAGGATAAGTTTGTAGGTGAGTGTGAACTCGATAAACATCTAGCAATCCCGAAAGGAAGGGTAGGCAATCCCGTGAGGGTGATAAGTCTCGTTTGAGTGAGAACTCGGTAAACATCTATAGGCAATACCGTGAGGGAGATAAGTCCCGTTTGAGTGTGAACTCGGTAAACATCTGTTGGGTGTTGGACTAACACGTTAAACTAAGTCCAGTTGGTTAAGTTGGTGCCCCTTGTGATAGGGAAGAGTGGATGTAGGACTGGTTGTCTGAACCACTATAAAATTGTGTGTTCTTTACTGCTTTATGTTCTTACTTGCCATATGCATTCGATTATAAGCAAAACACACATGGTTTAAAAGAAAAATTGGAATCACTCTTCCCTCACCCCTGTTTTATATGCATTACATGGTATTTCCGCGCACATGGGTTTTTCAAACTGGGACCAACATGGTATGATAAAGGTTCAGAGCCAACCAAGGGGATAAATAAAGCAAGACGTACTTGCACGCGATTCTCCGTATTAAATGTCAGCAATCGTCATGTAATTAATAATATTGCCCAAGATACAAGGTATCAAATCGCATTGACTCTCTTCCCATCATAAGTCAAAACAATAGTTATTAATTTCACACGATCCTATTTAAGGGACGGAGATTAAGAAACAACGCACCACTAAGGTCTAATTCTTGTATATTCAGTGTTGGGATATTTTAGTTTTGATGAATTATGCCAAAACATTATCAACTTGTGTTATTCAAGCTAACTTACGGATAACAAGTTGAGGGGAAAACGAGAAAAAGTTGAGGGGAACTCACGAAATCAAAAGAAGATGATCGAGATCGACGAGGTTCTGAGCCGAGACTGATCGAGATCAGATGAGTTCCAGAGTTAACTGATGAGCTGAGCTAAAGCAGAAGAAAAGAAAAGCTAAGCGGTGATCGATGAACGTAAGACTTGATCGATAACCGGATAAGAAGAGGAGGTTGTCGATCGTAAGATGATGAGATCGAGATCGACGTGATTGAGATCGATGTGCTAACTCGACGCAGATGACTGATGTGATGACGATGCTATATCGACCGATGTCCTCGTAAACCACAAGTCACCGATCGATGTCCTCGTAACACAAGTCACCGAAGACAAGTCATCCAAGTCATGTTCATCGAGAATCGTAACGCCATCGATGATCGATAGTCGAAGTCTTTAGTGGACCGAGGGTCGATGTCCAAGAAGAGTGAACTCAAGAAGCCCGAGTGTCAAGATACCGACGCATAAGGTCCGGCCAAGAGAAGTCTCATGAATCAAGAATCTCAAGACTCGTAATAATCTCAAGAATATAGCCAAGTAGATTCAAATTGACTTGGACCAATGAGAGGAAGACAACAAGCCTGAAAAAGCTACAAAAAGCTACAGAATAGTATGGATTTGAATGTGACACCATCCAACGGTAACATTCAAATCCACACTATAAATACAAGTTCTTCCATCAAATTAAGTGTGTGAGAAATGCGTGAAACATCCAAAAAACCAAAGCATCTAGCATTTCCACCATAGAACACTGAGTAAGTAATACACGCATATATTCAAAAGTGTTCTACCCTAGATCTAAGCACAAATGTAATATCCTAAGCTTAGAGAGATTTTTCCATCCTTAGCATTGAGGCTAAACAAATGTAAGGGAAAATCTCAACCTAGTTGGAAACCAAACAAACCTTACCCAAATCAGTTTGATAGGTTAAGTTTGTAGGTGAGTGAGAACTCGGTAAACATCTAAGCAATCCCAAAAGGGAGGGTAGGCAATCCCGTGAGGGAGATATGTCCCGTGAGAGTGAAAACTCGTTAAACATCTGTATTGTGTTGGACTAACACATAAAACTAAGTCCAGTTGGTTAAGTTGGTGCCCCTGCTGATAGGGAAGAGTGGATGTAGGAGTTGGACTCCGAACCACTATAAAATCGTGTGTTCTTTACTGCTTTATGTTCTTACTTGTCATATGCATTCGACTATAAGCAAAACACATGGTTTAAAAAGAAAAATTGGTAGTCACCATTCCCTCACCCCTGTTTTATATGCATTATAATTGGTATTTAACGCACTAATGGGTTTTCAAACGGGACCAACAGTTGGTATCAAAGCGGGAGTTCAAAAGTTCACCATTTTTCAGTGTAACCATCTGAACTGATCTATTTGAAAACCCCGTTTCTGTATAAATGCATATATTTTAATGTTTTGGCATCATTATCAAAAAGGGGGAAATTGTTGGGATATTTTAGGTTTGATGAATTATGCCAAAACATTATCAACTTGTGTTATTCAAGCTAACTTACAGATAACAAGTTGAGGGGGAACGAGAGAACAAAGTTGAGGGGGAACGAGAGAACAAAGTTGAGGGGGAACTCACAAAATCAAAAGAAGATGATCAAGATCAGACGAGGCTACAGACTAGACTGATCAAGATCAGATGAGTAAGATGAGTTCCTGAGTTAACTGATGAGCTGAGCAAAATCAGAAGAAAAGAAAAGCTAAGTCAGCTGCTCAGATGATCAGAAAACCAGATCAGATGACCAGATCAGAAGAGTAGGTTGCTGATCGAGATAAGACGTGATATAAATCAGATGTGCTAACCTGATGCAGATGACCTGATGTGCTGACCTGATGCTTTACTGATCTGATCAGGTGAGCTGATCAGATCAGGCGAGAAGAAATCAGAAACCACAAGTCACCTGATCTGATGTCCTCAGAAGACAAGTCATCTGAAGCATGTTCAATGAGAATCAGAACTCTACTGATGATCAGATAGCCTGAGTGCTAGTGACCTGAGGGTCAGGATGTCTGAAGTCCCCAAGAGCTGAACTCAGTAAGCCTGAGTGTCAGTATACCTGATCAGACAAGGTCCGCTGAAGAGAAGTCTGCTGAATCAAGAATCCTGAAGACTCAGAATAATCCTGAAGAATATAGCCGTTAGATTCAGCTGACTTGGACCAATGAGAGGAAGACAACAAGCCTGAAAAAGCTGCAAAAAGCTATAGAATAGTATGGATTTGAATGTGACTCCATCCAACGGTAATGTTAGGAGATGAATTTAATAAAGAAGTTTTGATTAGGTCCCAAAAACCCCTGAGTATGACATGTTCAGGATAATCTTGATAGACTGAGTCAGTATTCAATATAGAGTGTTCAGAAAGTTATCTTTACCATGTATAGTCAGCAGATATAGATCAGGTTAGATTCTGAAGACTCAGTAAGTTTCTGAAGAAACTGAAGACTCAGTTAGTTTCTGAAGAAACTGAAGACACAGAAGATACTAAAGACACAGAAGACAAGAAGATACTAAAGACCCAGTAGTTACTGAAGACTCACCAAAATACTGAATACTCAGTATAACCTGAATGTTCCGAGGCACTGAATAATATCTATCTGAAGACTACAAAACTGAGAAAAACGCGAATATTCAGAAAAATAGATATTGCCCAAGACATTCATATGCAAAAAAAAGGAACTAAGTCTAAGTGTTGTTTAAGGTTATGTCATTCAGAGAGATTGACCAAAAAGAGCCGTTATCTTTGTCTACATTTACTGAAGACAAGAACCAATCAGAGGAAGACAACACTGTACTTTACTGACACTGAAAGCGACAAGACTCTGAAGCATGTCAGTAGTACTATGTTCCAGACTGCAAAAAGTGGTTATTGGCTACATGAAAGCATATTTTCTAAAACATGCAAGGGAGTATTCAAACCCTAAAAATAGTCGTTCATCAAACACCATAAGAGGAAACTCATGAAGCTATCTCCTCCAACAGATAGTTTTTCAAGAGTGACCTTGGTGAAGTTGCCTATAAATACTAGTGACCCTTTACATTGAGAGGTTACGGGAAATTTGAAAGCAACACAAGAGCTCATTCGTATTATTGCAAATTGAAGCACTCGAAAAACCTAGAATTTCCCAAGTGTTTCACATTGAAGAGAGCTCATTCACTAAGCCTAGATTGATAAGATATATCCAAAGCTTAGTAGAGATATCCTAGCCTTTGCATTGTTCTTATTGTAAAGGATATCTCATCCTAGTTGGAAACCACCCCAAAACCCAAACCCTTTGTAAGGTAGTTTGAGTGTGTTTGTTGGTGAGTTGGAGTTGTAAAGAGTTAGTAAGCTACAGTGAGTTAGCTAGAAAACTCTAGAGAAGAAGTTAGTAAGCTACTTGTGGTAGTCTGAACACTTGTGTGTGTTTGAGTTAGTAAGCTGCAGTGAGTAAGCTAGAAAACTCAAGGTAGAAAAGTGAGTAAGATGCAGTGAGTCAGACAGAAAGCTTTAGGAAGTGGTTAAGGAATTTCTCTGAAGGTCAGAGAGAGTGGACGTAGGAGCTTGAGTCTCTGAACCACTATAATTGCTGTGTTGTTTTGCTTTCTGTACTGCATTACTATCTGTTGCATGTTTTTCACTGAAAGCATAATTCACTGATATTCAGTTGGAACCAATCCACTGAACTTGCATCTAACTAATCACAGCCTTAATCACTGTTTTATTAAATGGAAGATTCTCAGCAAAGCTAAAAATGAGTATAAACATAGGGACAACCATTCCGATCACTTGAGTAGCTAGAACATATAGTCACCAAACTGAACTAACTCTACTGAGGGTTCAGTAAGATAATTATCTGATCCAAGCATCTCAGGATATCTGATAAACTCAGGCTCAGTAGGGCTAATTTGAAGCTTCTTAAAGCAGCTCAGGATCATTGTCTCAGTAGACTTTGACTCAGGGCAATCTGTGCTTCTCAGGGCCAAATCATCAGGATAACCTGACCCATCTGACCTCAGTGAAAGAAAAGTTTTAAAAATCACTGAACACGTGTATTCCCCCCCATACACTTGTGAGACTCGTTAGCACAGGGACCAACAAGTGGTATCAGAGCAGTGGTTCAATTTGACCACTTGCTTTGGTAGCCATAGTCTAATTTGCTGAAAGACTTTTGTGGTCTACTGAATAGATCTGTTTGCTGATATCTTACAAGGCTCAGTCATCATGCCTTCTAAGAAACTTCTTATGTTCTCTGTTGAGAGCTATGATTATGGAGATTGAGAATGCAGGCTCATCTGTATTCAAAACATGAAAGAATTTGGAAAGTGGTTTCTGAAGGACCATTCAAATTTACTGTTGTGAATCCCAGAATCACTGATACTGAGAGGAATGATCCCAGAAATAAATTTCCAAAATCTGATGATCAACTTACTCCTGATGAGAGAAAGTTAGTCAATATGGACTACATTGCTAAAGATACTTTGTATATCACTATTGATGATGGTGTTATGGGGATGATTTCTCACTGTGAAACTGCAAAAGAAATATGGGACACACTTGCTGTTATGTGTCAAGGCACAGATCATATTAAGGAAAACAAAATTTTTGTTGCTATTGGAAAGTTTGATAGCTTTGAAATGGAAGATAGTGAATCCATTGACAAACTTGAGGTCAGATTCACTAGCATCATGAATGATCTGAATGCTCTTGGGAAAAGATACCCACAAAGAGAAGTGGCACTGAAAATTCTTAGAGGATTATCTAAGAAATGGGATATACATGTTGTGGTGATTGAAAACACCAAAAATATTGATTCCATCCCATATCAACAAGTTTTCTCTGAACTGAAAGCTTTTGAGTTTGTGATTGACAAGAAAACTAAGAAATCTGACAGCAAAGATGATTCTTCATCTAGCAAGAATGTGGCTTTCAAAGCCAAAGAGAAATCCTGTAAGTCTAGAGAGTCTGAGAACTCACTTGCCAAAAATCAGGATGAGCAGGAGGATAAGCTAGTACTGATGGCAAGGAGGTTTGAAAGACTCAATAGCAGATATGGGAAATATAAGAAATATTACAGGAATCATAGGTACAAGAGAGACTCAAAAGCTGAGGACAGATACATTGAGAAAAGAAAGGACCAGAAAGTTGAATAGCTTTGAAATGGAAGATAGTGAATCCATTGACAAACTTGTGTCGATTCACTAAAGATCATGAATGATCTGAATGCTCTTGGGAAAAGATACCCACAAAGAGAAGTGCACCGAAAAAATTCTTAGAGGGTTATCTAAGAAATGGGATATACATCTTTGTGGTGATTGAAAACACCAAAAATATTGATTCCATGCCATATCAACAAGTTTTCTCCGAACCGAAAAGCTTATGAGTTTGTGATTGACAAGAAAACTAAGAAATCGACAAAGAAAGATGATTCTTCATCTAGCAAGAATGTGGCTTTCAAAGCCAAAGAGAAATCCTGTAAGTCTAGAGAGTCTGAGAACTCACTTGCCAAAAATCAGGATGAGCAGGAGGATAATCTAGTACTGATGGCAAGGAGGTTTGAAAGACTCAATAGCAGATATGGGAAATATAAGAAATATTACAGAATCAGGTGTACAAGAGAGACTCAAAAGTCGAGGATGATACAATCGAGAAAAGAAAGGACCAGAAAGCTGAAGGATCCTCATCCAAAAAGAAGGACTCCAAGACCAAGGAGGAAAGTGATCAGGATGATGATGCCAACAGATGTTACAACTGTTAGAAGAAATGTCACTTTCAATATGACTGTCCTGAGCTAAGTCCTAAAGAAAGAAAGGAAAGACAAGCTAAGAGAGACAAGAAGATCTCCAGCAAGAAAGCTATGATTACTGAGGAAGAAGAACATTCTGAAGAAGGTTCCAGTTCCTCAGATGAGATTTTCTCAGATAGTGACAGTGATGATATCTGTCTTATGGTTGTGGAAGAGGTAAATTCTTCTATCTTTGTTGTTGCTCCTACACAAGCACATGAGTTCTCAAGTTCTACTGTAAATACAAGTTCTTCCATCAAATTAAGTGTGTGAGAAATGCGTGAAACATCCAAAAAAGCCAAATCATCTAGCATTTCCACCATAGAACACTGAGTAAGAAATACACGCATATATTCAAAAGTGTTCTACCCTAGATCTAAGCACAAATGTAATATCCTAAGCTTAGAGAGATTTTCCCATCCTTAGCATTGAGGCTAAACAAATGTAAGGGAAAATATCAACCCAGTTAGAAACCAAACAAACCTTACCCAAATCAGTTTGATAGGTTAAGTTTGTAGGTGAGTGAGAACTAGGTAAATATCTAAGCAATCCCGAAAGGGAGGGTAGGCGATCCCGTGAGGGAGATAAGTCCCGTGAGAGTGAGAACTCGTTACACATCTGTATTGTGTTGGACTAACACATAAAACTAAGTCCAGTTTGTTAAGTTGGTGCCCCTGCTGATAGGGAAGAGTGTATGTACGAGTTGGACTCCGAATCACTATAAAATCATGTGTTCTTTACTGTTTTATGTTCTTACTTGTCATATGCATTCGACTATAAGCAAAACACATGGTTTAAAATGAAAAATTGGTAATCACCATTCCCCCACCCCTATTTTATATGCATTAAAATTGGTATTTAACGCACTAATGGGTGTTCAAATGGGACCAACAATTGGTATCAAAGCGGGAGTTCAAAAGTTCACCATTTTTCAATGTGACCATCTGAACTAATCTATTTGAAAACCCCGTTTCTGTATAAATGCATATATTTTAGTGTTTTGGCATCATTATCAAAAAGGGGGAAATTGTTGGGATATTTTAGTTTTGATGAATTATGCCAAAATATTATCAACTTGTGTTATTCAAGCTAACTTACAGATAACAAGTTGAGGGGGAACGAGAGAACAAAGATGAGGGGGAACTCACGAAATCTAAAGAAGATGATCGAGATCAGATGAGGCTGCAGACGAGACTGATCGAGATCAGATGAGTAAGATGAGTTCCCGAGTTAACTGATGAGCTGAGCAAAATCAGAAGAAAATAAAAGCTAAGCCAGCTGATCAGATGATCAGAAGACCAGATCAGATGACCAGATCAGAAGAGGAGGTTGCTGATCAGAAGAGGAGTAGATAGAGATCGAGATCGACGCGGATCGAGATCGACAAAAGTAACCCGATGTAGATGACCTGATGGCCGACTGATGCTATATCGACCGATCAAAGTGGAAATGATCGATCAAAGCGAGAAGAAATCAGAAACCACAAGTCACCTTATCTCGATGTCCTCGTAAGACAAGTCACCAAGACAAGTAATCCGAACGCCATCGATGATCGATAGCTCGAAAAGCTAGTGACTGAGGGTCGGATGTCCGAAGTCAAGAGCCGAACTCAAGAAGCCCGAAAGTGTCGAGATACCGACGCATAAGGTCCAAGCCAAGAGAAGTCAATCAATCAAGAATCTCAAGACTCGTAATAATCTCAAGAATATAGCCAAGTTAGATTCAAATTGACTTGGACCAATGAGAGGAAGACAACAAGCCTGAAAAAGCTGTCAAAAAGCTATAGAATAGTATGGATTTGAATGTGACTCCATCCAACGGTAACATTCAAATTCACACTATAAATACAAGTTCTTCCATCAAATTAAGTGTGTGAGAAATGCGTGAAACATCCAAAAAGCCAAATCATCTAGCATTTCCACCATAGAACACTGAGTAAGAAATACACGCATATATTCAAAAGTGTTCTAACCTAGATCTAAGAACAAATGTAATATCCTAAGCTTAGAGAGATTTTCCCTTCCTTAGCATTGAAGCTAAAAAATGTAAGGTAAAATCTCAACCTAGTTGGAAACCAAACAGACCTTACTCAAATCAGTTTGATAGGTTAAGTTTGTAGGTGAGTGAGAACTCGGTAAACATCTAAGCAATCCCGAAAGGGAGGGTAGGCGATCCCATGAGGGATATAAGTCCCGTGAGAGTGAGAACTCATTAAACATCTGTATTGTGTTGAACTAACACATAAAACTAAGTCCAGTTGGTTAAGTTGGTGCCCCTACTGATGGGGAAGAGTGGATGTAGGAGTTGGACTCCGAACCACTATAAAATCGTGTGTTCTTTACTGCTTTATGTTCTTACTTGTCATATGCATTCGACTATAAGGAAAACACATGGTTTAAAAAAAAATGGTAATCACCATTCCCTCACTCCTGTTTTATATGCATTACAATTGGTATTTAACGCACTAATGGGTTTTCAAACGGGACCAACATTCAGTACCGAAGAATTTGTCCTCCTGTAGGTCCTCATTCAGCGCACCTAAATGTGCTAGTGTAATACCTTGGTCATGACAAGCCAATATGGGTCTTACACTTCAACCTTTCACGATGGTTCGTTCATTTTCATTTGGGTTGTGAATTTGTACTTAATTACGAGGTGCTGTTAGTTTGATCTTCAGTGATCTGGTATCACCAAATTAACTACAACAAAATACGTACTGACTTATTGAACAGGTTTGCAATAAACATATATAACATTCATTCATATTTAATGCAACAGTGATTAATAGTTTTTTTCAGTTAATAAATAAGAAAATTCAGTTTTGTTATACAAAGTAAAAGCATACTTTTCAGTATAACCCCAACACTCTCATCTTCGATCGTTGCTCTGTTGGCGGCGTTGGGCCGCGATTAATCGCTGGAGGCGGTGGTTCACCACTGTGCCTCGCGATTCCTCATGATTCTCAGATCCGCTCGGAGTGACAGCGGCGCGATCCGTACCCCCGAAGGAATTATGGACCGGGTGTAAGCCAAGTTTAGGTCACATGAGGATCTAGGGTTATCCGGCCTACACCAAGTTTATGGATCTGCTCGGAGTGGCAGCGACGCGATTCGTACCCCGAAGGAATTATGGACCGGGCGTAAGCTAAGTGTAGGTCACATGAGGATCTAGGGTTTTCCGGCCTACGTGTTGGACAAAGAAGCCGACAAGTTAGATCCACGTTCAGAATTAAGGCTATTTATAGGGTAACCTGAGGGATCGAAAGAATGTATGTTCTATGGTCCCGAAGATCAAAAATTAGTAAAAAGTACTCATTTTAGATTTTTGGAAGAAGACTACATGAACAATAGGAAGCCCAAAAGTGAGATTACCTTAGACGAATTAAGAGGGCAAACTCCAACACCAACTGTACAAGAAGTGTGAGGTCCCGATTAAAACCGATTTTGCGCGTCCCGATAATGAAGGAAGAACTTGTATTTATAGTGTGGATTTGAATGTTACCGTTGGAGAGAATCACATTCAAATCCATACTACTTTGTGTGGATGAATGTGGAAGAGTATGGAGAATGTAGCAAACGATGATACAGAGCTAAGAAGATATGGGTTCCAGCAGTTCCCAGCCAAGGTCGTGTGCCAGATGATGCGAGTCCTGAAATATGGCCTGATCGTAGCACGACTAAGGCATTCAATAGGAATTGTGCTCCCAATCCTATATACTCAAGCATTCCCACCATAGAACACAGAGCTAGAAATACACGCATATACTCAAGAGTGTTCTACCCTAGATCTAAGCACAAATGTTATATCCTAAGCTTAGAGAGATATTCCCATCCTTAGCATCGAGGCTAAACAAATGTAAGGGAAAATATTAACCTAGTTGGAAACCAAATAAACCTTTACCCAAACTCAAAGTTAGGTTAAGATTGTTAGGTGAGTGTGAACTCGGTAAACATCTATCGGCAATCCCGTAAGGGAGATAAGTCCCGCTTGAGTGCGAACTCGGTAAACATCTCGGCTATCCCGTGAGGGGTATAAGTCCCGCAGGTTAAAGTAGGTTAAGGTTCCCCTGTGTTAAGGGAAGAGTGGATGTAGGGCGGGTTTCGTCCGAACCACTATAAAATATCGTGTGTTCTTTACTGCTTTATGTTTATACTTGCCATATGCATTTGAGGACAAGCAAAACAACACACATCGTTCTTAAAAGCAAAAATTTGTATCACCATTCCCTCACCCCTGTTTTATATGCACACACGACATATTCGCTTCCGCACGCGCAAAATCAGTTTTAATCGGGACCTCACAAGAAGTAATACCAAATGTCACACCCACACAAACGGAACCTCATCGCAGTGGAAGGGTTGTGAGAATACCCGAGAGATTCATAGGGATAGGAGAATCTTCACACTTGATCTCTGGAGAGGAATCAGACCCATGGTCTTGCAACGAGGCGATCCAAGATAAGGATGCAAATTCTTGGCAAACTGCAATGGAAGCTGAAATGAGTTCTATGGATCAAACCTATTGGATGCAAGTGGGTATACAAGAGAAAGAGAGGATCAGACGGTAGGGTTGAGACCTTCAAGGCTAGGCTTGTGGCAAAAGGATATACTCAGAATAAGGGATCGATTATGAGGAAACCTTTTCGCCTATAGCCATGCTCAAGTTCATCCGCATTATCTTGTCGATAGTTGCGCATCTTGATTTCTAGATCTGGCAAATGGATGTCAAGGCAACATTCCTTAACGGAAGTCTTGAGGAAGAATTATATATGCGCCAACCCGAAGGTTTTATTGCGAAAGGCATTGAACATTTGGTTTGCAAACTCTAGAAAGCATACCGGACTTGGAACCAATGTTTTGATCAAGTAATTAAATCATACGACTTCGATCAAAATAAGTTCGAGAGTTGTGTGTATAAAAAATATGATGGAACTGCATTGGTATTCTTAGTACTATACGTAGACGACATTTTGCTCATTGGGAACGATGTAAAGGTGTTGTTAGATGTAAGGGTGTGCCTGTCAAATCAATTCGATATGAAGGACTTGGGAGAAGCAGGCCATATCCTAGGGATCAAGATCACTAAAGATCGCATGGAAAGAATGATCGGTTTATCACAAGCTTCATACATAGACAGTGTTTTGAAGCGATTCAACATGCAGGATTCAAAGAAAGGTTTCTTACCCCTCAGACATGGAATCCATCTGTCAAAGTCATTCAGTTGTGTGAGAAATTCTCTACACTGATGAAAGCAGTATCTTATTCCTTTTGTTCCTGTCAATTATGCAACCACCATAATCAACATCTGAATAACCAGTTAATTCAAGGTTATCATCAGCTGGATACCACAATCCTCTATTCACTGTGCCTTTTAGATATCTCAGTATCCTTTTGGCAGCTTCCATGTGACTAGCCTTAGGATTAGCTTGGTATCTTGCACATATCCCAACAGCAAAAGTTATATCAGGCCTACTTGCTGTGAGATAGAGCAATGATCCAATGATCCCTCTATAATCAGTATGGTTAACTGACTTGTCTTCAGGATCAGTATCTATCTTGTAGTTAGTATTCATAGGAATTCTAACTGCATTGCAATTCTGAATACCATACTTGGCAATCAGATCTCTGGTGTATTTTGCCTGATTGATGAAAATTCCTTCTTTTGACTGTTTCACCTGAAGTCCTAGAAAGAAACTCATCTCCCCCATCATTGACATCTCAAACTTTCCTTTCATCCGTGCTGATTTTGTGGATCAGGCTGAGTATCTGGGACTGACAGGGAGTGATGCTCAGACCATCCATAAGAGAGAAGAGCTGAAGGAAAGATACTATGGGATGTTCAACCTGAAGCCACCAGTAGATGAAATTGAGTCTGATGAAGATTGAGTATCTTATTCCTTTTGTTTCAGTAGATTACATGAGAACCAATGTAACTTGTACTTTTGGTTTTTGAGCTTAATGAAAAACTTTACTGATTTTCTGTTGATCAAAATATAATTTATCATTATCTTACTGATTATTTGATGGTTGCCTTTTTACTTGTTTTACTTGCTTTATGAATTGAAACCTGAATAGATGATAGGTTTACTTCTGTTTGCAAGCTTGTAACAAGATTGTTTTGGCATCATCAAAAAGGGGGAAATTGTTGGGAGATGAATTTAATAGAGATTTTGATTAGATCCCAAAACCCCTAAGTATGACATGTTTCAGGACAATCTTAGTAGTATAGGATCAGGTTTCAAATTATATTTAGTTTCAGGATTATCTGCACCGTGTATAGTCAGCAGATATAGTTCAGAATAAGATAGGTCTTAACAAAGTTTTGAACTGAAGATCTCAGAAGAGTACTGAAGACCTAAAACATACTGAAGTTCAGAAGAACCTAAAGAACGAAGATCCTGAAGACTAGAAGATCCTGAAGACCAGAAGATCCTAAAGATCAGAACATCCTGAATACTGTTTTGTACTGAATCAAAAGACCCTGAACAAGTCACTTCAAGTTTAATAGTGTTTTGTTCATTCTTAGTACAAACAAAGAGAATGTTATACATTCGTGAACACTAAGAAAAATATCAGATCAGTGTGGTTGACTAAAAGAGTCGTTTTGTTTGTCTCTGTTCAAAGGAAGATTTCAACCAATGAGGAGGCAAAAACAGTGTACTCTACTGACACTGAAAGCGACATGTCCCTAAAGAATGTCAGCGTCGATATTTGTCTTGTTAACATAAATTAGTGATTGGCTGCTTGTCAGGATATTTCCTAAAACATGCAAGGGTGCGTTCAAACCCTAATATAGTCGTTCATCAATTACTCAAAGAAGAAACCCTAGATGCTATCTCTCCAACGGATCGTTTTCAAAGGTAGACTTCTGGAGAGCTGCCTATAAATACCAGAGGCCTTGGACATTTCAAGGTTACAGGAAATCAAAGCAACTCCAGAGCTCATTCGTATTCAAGTAATCTTGTGAAGCACTCGAAACCTTACAAATTTCCCAAGTGTTTCATCTTTGAAGAGAGCTCATTTACTAAGCCTAGATCTAAGATATATCCAAAGCTTAGTTAGAGATATCCTAGCCTTTTACTTGTGTTTGATTGTAAAAAGGATATCTCACCCTAGTTGGAAACCAACCAAAACCCAAACCCTTTGATTAGGTAGTTTGTGTGTGTAGTTGTTGGAGAAGTGAGAGTTGTAAAGAGTAAGTAAGTTGTTGTGTTCAGTCTGAAAACTCTAGAGAAGAAGTTAGTAAGCTGATTGTTCAGTCTAAACGCTTGTGTGTGTGTTGAGTTAGTAAGCTGCAGTAGTTCAGTCTGAAAACTTGTGATAGAAAGTTAGTAAGCTGCAGTAGTTCATTCTGAAATCTTAAGATAGTAGAAGTAGTGAGTTAAGGAATTTCTCTGAGGATCAGAGAGAGTTGACGTAGGAGCTTGAGCCTCTGAACCACTATAATTGTTGTGTTGTTAGCTTTCTATTTTGCATTATTATCTGTTGCATATTTTCACTGAAAGCATTCTGAAGTTTTCTGAAATTCAGTTGGAAACAATCCACTGAGGTTGCATTAAATTGATCACAGCCTTAACCACTGTTTCATTAAACAAAAGATTTTCAGCAAAGTAAAATGAGTATAAACTTAGGGCCTACACATTTCGCACTCTAGATAAGCTAATATAGATAGTTGTCAAACTGATCAACTCTCCTGAGTAGTCAGTAAGATTATTATCTACTCCAAGCTTATTTGGACTCTGTTGTAGAAACTCAGAATCAGTTGAGCTAATCTGAAGTCTCTAAAAGCCGCTCAGTGTTATTGTCTCAATAGGCTTTGACTCAGGGCATTTTGTGCTTCTCAGGACTGAAATTCAGGACAACCTGACTCTCTGATTATAGTATTTTCTGAAAAAAAGTTAAAAATCACTATACACGTGTATTCCCCCATCATACACGTGTGGAACTCGTTTACCCCGGGACCAACAACGTGGATTATGTGTACGCATGATTGTTTATTTGCTTACTAATTATTATGTTGAATTGATTTAGGATTAATTCAAGTTAGTAAGTAATTGATTAATTTAAATATGTATTTAAAATCATCTCGAATAGATCCAGGCACCCACATATATTCCCAACAACTGGTATCAGAGCTCTAGTTTCGAGCTCTGACTTTTATATTGTTATTTAAATTATGTTGGACATTAAATTGAAAATTGGATATGTTGGGAGATGAATTTAATAAAGAAGATTTTGATTAGATCCCAAAACCCCTGAGTTTGACATGTTCAGGATAATCTTGATAGACTGAGTCAGGATTCAGTATAGAGTGTTCAGGATGTTATCTGCACCATGTATAGTCGCCAGATATAGATCAAAGTTAGATTTTGAAGTTTCAAGACTCAAAGAAGTTTTCAAGAAACCGAAGACTCAAGAAGTTTCAAGAAACGAAAACTCAAGAAGTTTTCAAGAAATCAAGACTCGAGAAATAAATCAAGACTCAAGAAGTTATCAAGAAACCGAAGACTCAAGATGACATCAAGACTCAAGATGTCACTAAAGACTCAAGATGTCATCGAAGACATCAAGACTCAAGATGTCATCAAGACTCATTATGTCACTAAAGACTCAAAAGATGTTACTAAAGACACTTAAGACTCAAGATGTCATCGAAGACATCAAGACTCAAGATGTCATCAAGACTCTAAAGACATCAAGACTCGGAAGACATCAAGACTAAGACATCAAGACTTCGAGAAGATACTAAAGACACAGAAGACAAGAAGATACTAAAGACCCAAAGAAGCTATCAAGACTCAAAGAAAATACCGAATACTCAAAGATAACCCTAAATGTTCCGAGGCACTGAATAATATCTACCTGAAGACTAAAAACTGAGAAAAACGCGAATATTAAAAAAAAATGGATATTGCCCAAGACATTCATGTGCAGACAAAAGGAACTAAGTCCAAGTGTTGTTTAAGGTTATCTCACTCAGAGAGGTTGACCAAAAAGAGTCGTTATGTTTGTCTACATTTACTGAAGACAAGAACTAATCAGAGGAAGACAACAACAGACTTTTTCATCGACATCGAAAAGCGATAGGTCACTGAAGCATGTCAGTAGTACTATGTTCCAGACTGCAAAAAGTGGTGATTGGCTACATGAAAGCATATTTCCTAAAACATGCAAGGGAGTATTCAAACCCTAAAAATAGTCGTTCATCAAACACCATAAGAGGAAACTCATGAAGCTATCTCCTCCAACGGATAGTTTTTCAAGAGTGACCTTGGTGAAGTTGCCTATAAATACTAGTGACCCTTTACATTGAGAGGTTATGGGAAATTTGAAAGCAACACAAGAGCTCATTCGTATTATTGCAAATTGAAGCACTCGAAAAACCTAGAATTTCCCAAGTGTTTCACATTGAAGAGAGCTCATTCACTAAGCCTAGATTGATAAGATATATCCAAAGCTTAGTAGAGATATCCTAGCCTTTGCATTGTTCTTATTGTAAAGGATATCTCATCCTAGTTGGAAACCAACCCAAAACCCAAACCCTTTGTAAGGTACTTTGAGTGTGTTTGTTGGTGAGTTGGAGTTGTAAAGAGTTAGTAAGCTACAATGAGTTAGCTAGAAAACTCTAGAGAAGAAGTTAGTAAGCTACTTGTGGTAGTCTGAACACTTGTGTGTGTTTGAGTTAGTAAGCTGCAGTGAGTCAGCCAGAAAACTCAAGGTAGCAAAGTGAGTAAGCTGCAGTGAGTCAGACATAAAGCTTTAGGTAGTGGTTAAGGAATTTCTCTGAAGGTCAGAGAGAGTGGACGTAGGAGCTTGAGTCTCTGAACCACTATAATTGTTGTGTCGTTTTGCTTTCCATACTGCATTATTATCTATTGCATGTTTTTCACTGAAAGCATAATTTACTGATATTCAGTTGGAATCAATCCACTGGACTTGCATCAACTGATCACAGACTTAATCACTGTTTAATTAAAAGAAGATTTTCAGCAAAGCTAAAAACGAGTATAAATTTAGGGCCAACCATTCCGCACACTTGAGAAGCTAGAACAGATAGTTACCAAACTAAACTAACCCTACTAAGGGTTCAGTAAGATAGTTATCTGATCCAAGCGGCTCAGGATCTCTGATAAACTCGAGGCTCGAAATTTGTCGATGCTTTTTGAAAGCAGCTCAGGATCATTGTCTCAGTAGACTTTGACTCAGGGCGATCTGTGCTTCTCAGGGCCAAATCATCAGGACAACCTGACCCATCTGACATCAGTGAAAGAAAAGTTTTAAAAATCACTGAACACGTGTATTCCCCCCCCATACACGTGTGAGACTCGTTAGCACCGGGACCAACAAGTGGTATCAGAGCAGTGGTTCAACTTGACCACTCTCTTTTTGTAAGCCATAGTCTAATTTGCTGACAGACTCTGGTGGTCTACTGAACAGATCTATTTGCTGATATCTTACAAGGCTCAGTCATCATGCCTTCTAAGAACCTTCCTATGTTCTCTGTTGAGAGCTATGACCTATGGAGATTAAGAATGCAGGCTCATCTGTATTCAAAACATGAAAGAATGTGGAGAGTGGTTTCTGAAGGACCATTCAAATTCATTTGCTAGAATCCGAGAATCATCGACATTTGAGAAATGATCCCAGAGATGAATTTCCAAAGTCTGATGATCAACTTACTCCTGATGAGAGAAAGTTAGTCAAGCTTGACTACATTGCTAAAGATACTTTGTATAACACTATTGATGATGGTGTTATGGGGATGATTTCTCACTGTGAAACTGCAAAAGAAATATGGGACACACTTGCTGTGATTGCTGAGGAAGAAGAACATTCGGAAGAAGGTTCCAGTTCCTAAGATGATATTTTCTCAGATAGTGACAGTGATGATATCTGTCTTATGACTATGGAGGAGGTAAATTCTTCTATCTCTGTTGTTGCTCCTACACAAGCACATGAGTTCTCAAGTTCAACTTTAAACAGTAACTTTGACCTGATGGATTCATTTGAGAATCTTATGAAGGACTATTCTGTGTTACAAGAATCGATCACTGAGAATCAAGTGGAAAGACTCTAAAAATCTTTGAGATCACTTCTCAATTCATGGGAACTCATCGATGAACTAGATGTTTCGAAAGTACAACTCTTTAAAAAAAGAAGGTGATAGAAATCTCGGATGGAAAATTAGAGAAATCCACTGAGGAGATTCAGCTTATCAGAACTGAGTTCAATGACCTCTTTGAGAAGCATGAAACTCTAAAGAAATGTGAGGATAGTGCGCAGAGAAAGTTAGCTCTATTGAATTCTGCATCTAAAGTGATAGATGAAATTCAGAGTTATCAAAGACATGAAACTATAAAAGCTGGATTGGGATATATTCCAGGGGGAACCTCACAAGGTCTTCTAAATGCTGCTTCTAGTAGCACCATGATTGTCTTTGTTAAACCAGTGGCACCTAATCTTCTTACTGAAGAATTGCCCAGAGTTTTAGACAAGGGTAAAGGACCTATGGTTTCAAAAAAACTGAAGGTTCAGGGAAGAAAACCCAGACCTCAGGAAAAGGCTAGAAAACCTGACCACTCAGTAGGAAATCTTCAGGCCAGTACTTCAAAGCCTCAGGCTAAGAATACCAACCTGAAGAGATCTACACTGAACCATCAGAGGAATTTTCAGAAGAGAAACACTTAGCAGAGATATTCTCAACTGAAAATACCAAGTCCTCAGATTACTGAAAGACCCCAATTTCAGTACAGGCAACCTAAACTACACTTGCCTAAGGGTAAAGGTTTCCTGAACCCAAGTCAGCAGAGACAAAGACCAGCTGCACAAAAGCCAAGGCACTTGAACAAAAGGCCTGAACCCAAGAAGAACTCTAAGGCTCATGTTCATGCTAAGGCTGACACTCATACAGAGGATACTGTCAAGGCACCTAGGGTGGTGAATGTGTATGTAGATGTTTATGGGAGACAAATCAGCCACTCTAAAGTAATTAGAGTTGTTTTTCAGGTAAAAGAAAAGGGCACTGAGCTGAATGAATACAACATAGCACTGATGAGTGGAAATGAGTTGGCTCCTGCTGTATGGTATCTAGATAGTGGATGTTCAAGATATATGACAGGATATAAGCAACTAATCACTGACTATGTTAAGCAAAAAGGCCCTCAGATCACATTTGGAGGCAATTCCAAAGGACAAACAGAAGGATATGGAACTCTTGAAGTTGACTCTGTTCATATCCATGGTGTTTCATATGTGTCTGGTTTAAAGCATAACTTGCTTTCTATAAGTCAATTCTGTGACAAAGGATTCAATGTTGAGTTCTCAAAGAACTTATGTTATGTGAAAGACAATACTTCTCAGAAAGTTTTACTGACTGGTACTAGAAAAGGAAATGTGTATCTTGCTGATTGGAGTTCAACTCCTAAAGATACATGTTTGGTTGCAAAAAGTTCCACTGATACCAGTTGGTTGTGGCACAAAAGAATGAATCACCTAAACTTCAAAACCCTGAACAAACTTGCAAGATTAGCACTTGTGAGGGGGTTACCCAATGAAGTGTTCAGTAAAGAACATATATGTGATGCTTGTCAGAAAGGAAAATAAATCAGAGCATCCTTCAAAAGCAAAGTAGATGTTTCTACTGAAAGAATACTACAACTATTACATATGGATCTCTTTGGTCCAGTAACACCTGTGAGCACTAGTGGCAGAAAATACACACTTGTGGTAGTTGATGATTACTCTAGATACACATGGGTCATATTCTTACTCAGTAAGAAAGAGACTCAAACAAAACTGCCTGAACTACTGAAAAGGCTCAGTACTGAAAAGAATCTGAGTGTGGTCAAAATCAGATCAGATAAAGGAACTGAGTTTATCAATCATATCATATCTGATTATTGTGCAGCAAATATTATAGCTCATGAAACATCAGCTGCAAGGACCCCACAACAGAATGGTGTTGCTGAAAGAAGAAATAGAACTCTGAAAGAAGCTGGAAGGACAATAATTGCTGAAGCTGATATTCCTAAGAGATTTTGGGCTGAAGCTATCAACACTGCATGCTACTCTCAGAACAGATCCATTCTGAAGTCAGTAAAGCCTTCAGAGTTTACAACTGTAGGACTCTTATTGTGGAAGAAACACCTCATGTTGTTTTTTTATGAATCTACTTGTGTTCAGAAGAAACAGGAACATGACTCAGGAGAACTGACCAAGAGGATCACCAGACTTAGCCTGAAAAAGAATGATAAAACATCCTCTGAACCTGAAAAGAAGAAGTCAGTCACTTTCTATGAATGGAGTGAATCAGACTCAGACAAAGGAGTTCAGGATGGAAAAACTCAGGATGGTGAGACTCAGGATGTAAATTCTCCACTGAAGGAAAGCCAACACACTGAAGCAGACCAATCTGAACATACACCAGTTCAGACTCAGGTATGTAATGCCGATGAAGATGTGGTCACAGCTGAGGCAAACTCTGAATCTATTATTCAAAGGGGAACAAATGTCCCTGACAATGTTCTGAATGGAATTTCCCCTGAGGAAGATGATTCCCTTTCTCCTTTTCTGTTGTTCCCTGAATTTAATGAACTACCTGAACCTAACATTTCTGATGTTGAGGATACTATTGAAGGGGGAACATCCAGGACAAAATGGTTGGATAGTCATCCTACAAGTCAGATTGTGGGTGATCTATTAGATGGTGTCAAAACAAGAAGGTTCCATGGAGAAAGTGCTTTATTATGCTGCTTCCTATCTGAAAAAGAACCTACTGAGATTGAAGAAGCTCTACAAGATTCATTTTGGATTACTGCTATGCAAGAAGAGCTGAATCAGTTCTCAAGGAATGAAGTTTGGGACTAAGTGGGTGTTCAAGAATAAGAGAGATGAAAACAACAACATTTTGAGATACAAGGCAAGGCTAGTTGCACAAGGTTATTCCCAAGAAGAAGGCTTGGATTATGATGAAACCTTTGCACCTGTTCCAAGACTTGAAGCCATCAGATTGTTTCTTGCATATGCTGCCCACATGAAATTCACAGTCTATCAGATGGATGTGAAAAGTGCATTTCTGAATGGTGTGCTTAAGGAAGAGGTTTATGTGGAACAACCTCCTGGTTTCAGACAGAATGACCAAGTTTACAGGCTCAGGAAAGCCTTGTATGGTCTTAAGCAAGCACCCCGAGGATGGTATGATACCCTTTCTCAGTTTCTTACTGACCATGGTTTTATCAAAGGAACTGTTGATAGGACTCTGTTTAGGATAGAAGATGGGAAAGACATCTTACTTGTTCAGATTTATGTAGATGACATCATATTTGGATCTCCAAATCATCAGATGTGTGAAAAGTTTTCACCTCGATGAAAGGAAAGTTTGAGATGTCAATGATGGGGAGATGAATTTCTTTCTTGGACTTCGTGAAACAAACTAAGGAAGGAATTTTCATCAATCAAGCAAAATACACCGTAGATCCGATTGCAAAGTATGGTGTAGATTGCAATGCAGCTTAGAATTCTATGAATACTAACTACAAGATGGATCTCGATCCTCGAAGGCAAATCAAGAAATCACAATCGATTATAGAGGATCATTGGATCACCGCTACATCTCACCGCAAGTAGGCCCGATATAACATTTGTTGTTGATATGTGCAAGATACCAAGCTAATCCTAAGGCTAGTCACATGGAGGAGGCCAAAAGATTCTCAAATATCTTAAAGGCAATCGTGAATAGAGGATTATGGTATCGGTGATGATAACCTTGAATTGCGGTTATTCAGGATGTTGATTATGGAGGATGTAGATTTGACAGAAGTCTACCACAGAACTTGTCAATTTCTTGGAAGTAAATTGATATCATGGTTTTCAAAGAAATAAACCTCAAGAGCAACCAAGATTACCGGGTGAATACATGGCTGCAGGAAGTCATAGCACGTGATTCTTTGGCTCGCACAACAATTGAGGGATTATAGCCAATGAAGAACCTATATTTTTTTATAATAATAGTGCAATTGCTATTACACAAAATCCGGTATTGCACACCAGATGTAAGCATGTTGATTTCAGACATCACTTCATCGAGAGATCATGTTGAGAAGAAAGACATCATGATGGAGAAAATTCATCGATGAGTTAGAGAGTCGATATCTTGACTAAACCTTTTGGTTGAATCAAGATTTCGTGAACTATCGATTGAATTAGGTATGTTGGATCCAGGTGTATAAAGCAAATCTGAAAAATTGAAGGTTTTCAGATGCATGAAGTTTCTCAGGATTTTACTGAGAAACTCAGGATAAAATGGAAAGTACTGAACTCCGAGTCTTGGGAAACTCAGATATCCTGAAGATCAAGATCAAGATTATATCGACCTCGTTCAAGATTTCGAAGATCACATCGACCCCTTTTCAAGATTTCAAGACTATAACGATCTTTTCAAGATTTCAAGATTATAATCGACCTCGCCAAGATTCAAAGATATAATCGACATTTTATCAAGGTCAAAACTCAGTAAGACTGATGGAGAAAATTAGTCTGAAGAAGTATTGACTCATGCAACTCATTTATTGTCTAACTGAATCTAAGTAATCATTGGCAATAAATAACATAACACCTGAAGGAATATTTGGGCGGGACCTTTGAAATACTCGAAGAAAGTCAATGGTCTGCAGGAATAGTAATTAATTGTACTGTTCATTAATCACTAATAAGGTTAAATTGGCGGCGTTATATTTGTGAAATCGTCCTTTCATATACCCGATTTAGTCGGTGTTTAATCTCGACGGTCGATTTCTTCATCTATACGATATTCCATGAATCAAATCCTATATATATATTGAAGAATTCCTTCAAATCCCAATTCCAATAACCTTCGTCTTCAAAACACTCTACTTAAAAAAAAAAACTCTCATTTGCCCAGAAATTATCATCCTTTCAAAACCCTTCATCAAAATTCTGCAAAAAAAATAACGTTCTCTATATACGATAAGCTTATGATCTCTAACAAACCGTGGTATGAATACGTCGTTTCTCTCGAAAGCTCATCGAATGCGACTCACGAAGAAGAAGCTTTGCACATGATTCGATTGGCGAAGCTCACTTGCCTGGTTGCGAATCAACCAGAGGCAGAATACGCAAAAGTGGTAATAGAGTTTATCTATAATTTAAAATTAGATGATGAGGACTGTATAGAATCACAGATTACAGTTTCTCATTTAGAGCATAGTTCAAAGTATGTGGAATTTGTTAGGGAATTGTACATCATTCCTAAGAATCTTAATGACATATACGAATTGAGCGATAGAGGAGGAGACCCTACAGTTTATATGATGGGTAGGGAGCAAGAGTGTCTGGATAGGAAGCAACTCTAAATAAAAGGCATTTGAAGCCTAAATATCGAGTGTTGCTGGACATTGTGAGTAAATGCATAATGAGTAGGTGCGGCAGCTTTGAACAGATTAGCACGCCGAAGTTGAGATTAATGGCGGCGATTGAAGATTCACCCACCACTGCATTCAACTGGTTAGATTATTTAATCAAAGTGGTGAGTGATCAAGCTAAACAAAGTCCAGAAGGTGAATGGACCGGTTGTTATCAAAGGGAAGATCCTTCATGCAACCAAGATTGCATATATCTTGGAGATGTGCAGAGAAGAAGAGGATATCTTTGCTAATTCCTCACCCTTTCCAAAGTCAAAAATTCTATTCAAGCCACCTACAACTAAGAATACTTTGAAAGGAAGTAAGGAGAAAAGCTCAAAGTCTCAGGAGGAGACCACTGAAGAAGGAGCTGAAGAAGCCCAACAAGACAGGGGGAAAGCCCTGATGGAGGTGAAGAGAGAAAGGGAGAGACTCTGAAGAAGAAAACACTGGCCCCTCAGAAGCGTAGAAAAATTCAAACTATTACTGAGGAGGAGGTCAGTGACACTGAGGAAGTCCAACCTGAAGGCCAGCAAGGACTGAAATCTCCACTGCAAGTTCTAGCTCAGGTTGTGACAATAACTCAGGAACAAACTGAGGAATGTGTTTTTCCGAGGTACTTTTAACATCTCTCGAGCTCGCATAAAATATCTCAGAAATATTCAAGGGACCTCGTGTTCCCATCGAGGAGATACTTGCTCGCACCTTATATCAATCAACCTCGTGAGCTATCGAACTTAGATGCGCCCCGAAAGTGAACCTTTTCTAGATCCTCAAAGACTGAATCGGGTCCCATCAACCCGAAAGCCCAAAGTCAAGAAAGGAGAGGCGTAAGAGACCGAGGGCGCAACAATTAGAACGGTTCATTCGGGATAGTACCCGAGCCGAGCTCATATCCCCGACCTTCAGATCTCTTTTCTTCGGACTCAGACCACGCCTATATCCCGAATCGACTCTTCCAGAGATGTCGAACATTGCCTCCTTTCGGAGGAGAGGACCGGTGGAATGTTGAGACCGCGTGCTAATGAGTTCTCTGGATTCGTGAAGACTAAGCTTTAGGATGAAAATTGCTGATTTTGATGAGCTAGTCAAGAAGAAGGTGGGTCGAGAGGAGGGAAGTATTCTATCGATGCCTCCCGGTTCTAAGGATCAAGATGAAGAAGGGGATAAGCAAGAGGATCCTGAAAAGCAATCTCAGATGGAGAAGGAAACTGATGCTTGTCAGACTGATATCTCACATCCTCAGATTGAAGTTAGCACTCTTCAGGTAACTGTTGGCACTATTAAACATTATGCCAAAGCTACTGAAGTTCCTATCTTTAAATCTGTTATGTCTGATATGCAGACTGAGGCTCAGGTGGAGTACCCAGCTCAGGTGGAAAAAGTTCTACAAACTCCAGAGATTGATCTCATTCCTATCTTGGACAAATTAGAGAAGGTGGTGCCAATGGTGGAGAAAATAGCTCAAATTGAAGAAACAATGGCCAACCAATCTCAGAAGCTGGAAACACTGAGTTCATATTCAGACATGATGCAGCTTCAAACATCTCTTGCTGATAAAATGACTACCATAGAAGGAAAGGTTGATGGAGTCAAAGCTGAGCTCAATCCAGAGATGAAGCACATGTATCAGGAGAGAACAGCATATCTTGAAGCCAAGCTGGTTGAGAAGAATGATCTGATGATCAAGACAGTTGTTGAGGAAATGGGCTCTATGCTCATGACCAAGATGACAGAGATGGTGCAAAATGTCTTCTCACACCAGTTTTCACCTCTATCTGAAGAGTTCTCAGTAGCCAAGAACTGGCCGTACATTGACAAATGGATGCCTATTCAATTCAATGATGCGTGGGAGGAAATCAAGAGAACCTTCTGGTTCTACTATGAAATTCTGAGGGAATGGAGGGGGACCAGCTCGGATATGAATGAAGCCTTCATTGAATATCTTCTGACATTCTATCCTAAGTACCTGCAAAGTTGGATTAACTTGGCAGATGAAGGTAATACGCAGATTGTTGCCCCTGGTCCATATACTTACCCAGCTCCAAGACTTGAGAATGGCTATGTGAATGAGACAGCCATCTCTCAAGAGATTGCTCAGTATGCCATCCAACTTGGCCTGACAAGAAACAACCCAGATATCATCAAAGCAAGGGATGAATTGAAGAAGAGATATTATGGGATGTTCAACCTGGAAGTGCCTGAGGATGAAGTTGATGAAGACTGAAGATGATGAAGACTGAAGACTCTTTGTACTTCTGTTTTATTTTTTTATTTTCATTGTAAACTGTAACTCTGATCTTACAATCAACGAAAATTTTATCTTTAAGCCCAAAGATAATATCTCATTATCTTTTTACATGTCTTTTATGTTTGATATGCCTTATGTTCTGAACTGTTGAGAATTGTCATTTTGGATTGTAATAGAAAAACTGAAACCTGAGTATAGGTTAGGTGTTTTTGTAACAAGATGGTTTTGGCATCATCAAAAAGGGGGAAATTGTTGGGAGATGAATTTGATTAGATCCCAAAACCCCTGAGTATGACATGTTCAGGATAATCTTGATAGACTGAGTCAGGATCAGTATAGAGTGTTCAGGATGTTATCTACACCATGTATAGTCAGCAGATATAGATCAGGTTAGATTTTGAAGTTTCTGAAGACTCAGTAAGTTTCTGAAGAAACTGAAGACTCAGTAAGTTTATGAAGAAACTGAAAACTCAGTAAGTTTCTGAAGAAATTGAAGACTCAGTAAGTAACTGAAGACTCAGTAAGTTGCTGAAGAAACTGAAGACTCAGTATGTCACTGAAGACACTGAAGACTCAGTATGTCACTGAAGACTCAGTATGTCACTGAAGACACTGAAGACTCAGAAGACACTGAAGACTTAGATGATATTAAAGACACAGAAGACAAGAAGATACTGAAGACCCAGTAGTTACTGAAGACTCAGCAAAATATTGAATACTCAGTATAACCTGAATGTTTCGAGGCACTGAATAATATCTACCTGAAGACTACAAAACTGAGAATAACGAGAATATTCAGAAAAATAAATATTGCCCAAGACATTCATATGTAGACAAAAGGAGCCAAGTCCAAGTGATGTTTAAGGTTATCTCACTCAGAGAGGTTGACCAAAAAGAGCCTTTATGTTTGTCTACATTTACTGAAGACAAGAACCAATCAGAAGAAGACAACACTATACTTTACTGACACTGAAAGCGACAGGTAACAGAAGCATGTCAGTAGTACTATGTTCCAGACTGCAAAAAGTGGTGATTGGCTACATGAAAGCACATTTCCTAAAAATGCAAGGGAGTATTCAAACCCTAAAAATAGTCATTCATCAAACACCATAAGAGAAAACTCATGAAGCTATCTCCTCCAACGGATAGTTTTCAAGAGTGACCTTGGTGAAGTTGCCTATAAATACTAGTGACCCTTTACATTGAGAGGTTACGGGAAATTTGAAAGCAACTCAAGAGCTCATTCGTATTATTGCAAATTGAAGCACTTGAAAAACCTAGAATATCCCAAGTGTTTCACATTGAAGATAGCTCATTCACTAAGCCTAGATTGATAAGATATATCCAAAGCTTAGTAAAGATATCCTAGCCTTTGCATTGTTCTTATTGTAAAGGATATCTCATCCTAGTTGGAAATCTATCCAAAACCCAAACCCTTTGTAAGGTAGTTTGAGTGTGTTTGTTGGTGAGTTGGAGTTGTAAAGAGTTAGTAAGATACAGTGAGTTAGCCAGAAAACTCTAGAGAAGAAGTTAGTAAGCTACTTGTGGTAGTCTGAACACTTGTGTGTGTTTGAGTTAGTAAGCTGTTGTGAGTCAGCCAGAAAACTCAAGGTAGAAAAGTGAGTAAGCTGCAGTGAGTCAGCCAGAAAGCTAGGAAGTGGTTAAGGAATTCCTCTGAAGGTCAGAGAGAGTGGACATAGGAGCTTGAGTCTCTGAACCACTATAATTGTTGTGTTGTTTTGCTTTCCATACTACATTATTATCTGTTACATATTTTTCACTAAAAGCATAATTTACTGATATTCAGTTGGAATCAATCCACTGAACTTGCATCAACTGATCACAGACTTAATCACTGTTTCATTAAAAGGAAGATTTTCAGCAAAGCTAAAAACGAGTATAAATTTAGGGCCAACCATTCTGCACACTTGGGAAGCAAGAACAGATGGTTACCAAACTGAACAAACTCTACTGAGGGTTCAGTAAGATAGTTATCTGATTCAAGCGGCTCAGGATCTCTGATAAACTCAGGCTCAATTGGGCTAATCTAAAGCTTCTGAAAGCATCTCAGGATCATTGTCTCAGTAGACTTTGACTCAGGGTGATCTTTGCTTCTCAGGGCCAAATCATCAGGACAACCTAACCCATCTGACCTCAGTGAAAGAAAAGTTTTAAAAATCACTGAACAAGTGTATTCCCCCCCCATATACGTGTGAGACTCGTTAGAACTGGGACCAACAGGATAGTAGAATTGTTAGATCTGTTTTGCAGGTATCCAATTGTCATGGTATTTAATGTGTTTAATTTTCATGCGTATGAATGTTTTTTAATTCGACTCGTTTAGATTTGTTTTTCTCGTGAGAAAATCCACGAGTAGATTAGGCTATTTGATTTGTTCAATGTAATAGACTAGTCTAGATTTAAGGTGTATTTACTTTTCGTTAAATAAATTGTAACCTGATCGAAGACAAAGATGGAGACGGAGATGAGGAGTTAAAAGCAGCACTAGAATCAGTGAAGTAAGCGACGGCATCACGCTAAACGATAAGTGAGGAGGCACGCGATGCGATGGACGCCGCTGTTTAACGAAGCATGGCGCGACGGCGCTAGGCTGGTCGGCCTCGACGCTGTATGACTCGACCAGAACGCCAGACAGCACGACGGACCATGTGCGCTGAGCTTAATGGGGCGGAAGTAAGGCGATTTGGGCGCCACCCATCGCCTGCCGAGGCTACCGCGGAACCGAGAGCAACGCCAAGCGCGTACTAGGTGCACGGCATGTTCTCGGCGGCAGCGACCGCCGATGCGGCGAAGCATCTACCGGGCGAAAGGCTACTTGGCGTGTGTTTTTTTAGACAAAAAAATTTTTTCGAGACGAACGAATGGGAGAAATTCAAGGCGGCATTTCTTCAAGATCAAGCCAAGGAAAATCAAACCATGACAGTTGGATAATTTTTGCCCAATATATTTATTTTCTGCTTTGCTTGATTTATTGTTATTTTTTCTTATGTTTTATTTAATTTGTTCAAATGTGTTTGCTGTTGGGATTATCTTTGAAAAAGTATGCTTTTTACTTTGTATAATCGAAAACTCAGTATTTTCGAGACTTATTTTTGAAATAAATTGTTTATCACCGATGCTTTTAAATATGATTGAATGTTATATATATTTTTTTTGATAACTGTTTCAATAATTAAAGACGTGTTACATCAGTAGTTAATTTAGTGATACCCAATCACGTAAGATTAAATTAACGGTCCTTGTAACTAAAAAAAGTACGCCATTCACTTAATCCAGATGGAAATGAACAACCATCGCGAAAGGTTGAGGTGTAAGGATCGATTGGTTTGTCTTGACCAAGAGATTACACTAGTGCATGATCTTATTTGAATAGGACCTACAGGAGGATAAATTCTTTGAATGAACAAGGAAGAATTAGACCTCGGTGGTTCGTTGTTTCTTAACCTTCGCCCCTTAAATAGATCACGTGGGATCGGTAACTATTGCTTTGACTTATCATGGGTAGCGAATCGGAGAGAGATTCAATACTTTTTATCTTGGGCAATATTATTGGTCACATGTGATTGCTAAGATTTAATACTTAAGAATCGCAAGCACGCTTGTTTGATTTGCCCCCTGGGAGGTTCATAAGTTTTATCATACCAAATCTTGCAAGTGGAATTAGTTTAGGTATGGATAATAATGTTGAACCGTTCTCTAACCAAGGACAAAAGATATTAATTAACGGAAAGCTATTTCAAGTGGCTTGAATTAATTAATGGGCTAGATAATCTTAAACACGGAAATAATGACCGGAGCCATATTGACCGTAATATGGGTTAAGATGGATAGTGCAATATTAATTATGTAGTGGGATTAATTAATATTTATGGGCTTGAATTATATTGTGGCTCAATATTAGATATTCAAGATCCATTAGAAGGTCCAATCTTAATTCTCCTAAAGGCCCCCCCGAGTAGCCCAACATATAGTCCAATAATCGAAAAGGTGATTAAAATAAAATAAATATTGTTGCTTATATTTCCTCTAAATTTTCGAAAATTATGGATAAAAGATGGAGAAAGATTTTCTTTGAATTTTGTTATGGAATTAAGATATGTATTCTTGGAATACAAGATTATCTCATTAAATTCAAGAAATCTCCCACTTGTTTATACATAGTGAAATTTCGAAATTTTGGAAATATAGTGGGCAAGAAAGATTTTCTTGATTTTCTTGAAAAGATATTATGGAAGATATGTATTTCTTGAAATACAAGAATATCTCATAAATTCAAGAAGATCCAAATCTTGGATTCTTGCACACTATTATTTTCTAAAATTCCATAAAATAGAGGAGGTGGATTTTTTGTGGAATATTTTAATTATGGGAAAAAGAATATATGGGATATATTCAAGAATTCTTGGTGACCAAGAAAAGTCTTTTCCCACATTGAAAAAACACACAAATTTCGTTCACCCTCCCTCCTATATATAGGGGATGATTAGTTCATTCCCAAGTACAAGTCCATGTGCTGGAAATATTAGCAAATCCACAAAGGTGGTGCAACAAAGTTTATTTTTTTCCTTTTGTTAATTGTTCGCGAGTATCCTTCCACCGGATTGTCGAGCAAGGGCTAAGGGAATACTTGGGAAGTCCTTTTGGTTAGTCCATCCGACCGAAGTCACTGCTATCCCGAGAGGTACGTTCACGTAAACCCGTAGATTCCGCATGCGTAGGTTTTACGTGGCTTTTTATATGCATGATATGTTGTTGCAATTATTATTTGAATTAATATATGATTAATTCATGCTAGTAATAATTAATGAATTAAATTTGTATTTAAATATTCACCCCGAATAGATCTGTGCAAATCATTCCCCAACAAATCGCATCGAGCCCTTGTTTTGCTCAATTTTTTAAATTGTAATTTAATTCGTGGACATTAAATTTGAAATTCGATAGTAGAACTGTTAGATATGTTTCTACAGTATCCAATTGTCATGGATTTTAATGTTTTATTTTGCATGCATATAAACCGTGGTTTTTAATTCGATTCGCTCAGATTTGTTTTGCCTCACGCGAGAAAATCCACGAAAGTAGACTAGGATTTGTTTGAGTTGATCAATGTAATAGACTAGTCTAGATCTAGGTTTATTTATTTTTTGTAAATAAATTGTAACCGGATCGGGAACGAAGAGATGAAGAATTAAAGGACAAAAATCGTAATCAGCGAAGGTGGAAGGGCGTATTGTACTGGCACGCTTTGGGGCCAGGGCAGGCCGGGCGGCCGAGCAGCGGATGAAGATGAAGGCAGAGAAGGTCTGCGCGCTCGGCCGTGCGCGGACGGGCGAAGCTGGACGGCGGGCGCGGGCGCGAGGCGCGGAATGAGGGGCGCTGCTGTGACGCGAGACGCCTTGGCGCCGGGTCGCGGGCGCAGGTGGAGGCGGCGAAAGCACGCGTGCGACGATGCGCACACCGCCGAGATCCGCGACGCCTTCCGATAGCAACGAGGCGTGCGAGGCATCGGGCGGCAGCAACGCTTGGCGGTGCCGAGGTCGCCGAGAAAAATCCTAAGGCAATGGCCGCCGGATCGGGCGCAGCATCCGCCATGTTGCTTGGCGTGGCGGTTCGAGATGAAGTATTTTTTCGAGACGAACGAGTGGGGAGAAATTCGAGACGTGTTTTTTTAAGATCAAGCCAAGAAAAATCAAACCATGACAATTGGATAATTTGTGCCCAATATTTTTATTTTTCTCGCTTTTTGCTTGATTTATTTCAGGTTATCTTATGCTTTATTTAATTTGTTTAAATGTGTTTGCATGAGGGTTGCCAAATTGAAAAATCTCAACTTCAAAATTACTAAGTATGTTTTAAATAATTAATTGACAATTTTATTAGGATAATAAAATTGAATTAATTTTTGACCTCCATGATTTATTTATTTGTGAATTCGTTTGGAGAAATTCCCCACACGGACGGTCAAAAGATAGGTTTCACATGAATGAATTCCAAACGGATGATTGTGGGTTATTACTAGTGGGCATTTATGACCCTCCCCACGAGGCTTGATCAAAGCTTAAATAGTAATCAGTATTTAATCATGGTTATTACTTAGGTATAAAATTGATATGCATATACTTCCTCAAGTACTGTCAATTTTATATTGGTCAAGTTGGAGCCAACTATTAATCTGGATATTAAAGGTTTTGTAATCGTTCTTGTTTGTAACTGCTTTGAATGTGTTTAAATAATGACCCACCCCACGTGGCTTATTTAAACTGCTTTTGAGATGTTGGTCGATGCATTGTTCATATTTTTTTGAGATTTTAAATATGATGGCATGTGATCGAATCTTGTGATATGCTTGTGCTATTGCATATAGTTGTTTATTTCAGTTCAGCATGTCGTTACCTTTTAATCCACTGTTATTATACTTAAAGTCAATACAATATGTATGGAAACTATATTGATTGGAAAATTATAATTGTCCTAACTGCACAAAAGCACAAGTGGATTTTGACACACAAATATCAGATGAGCCAACTGACGAGTCAAAACATGCGGGACTCGTCACATCACCTTGCGAGAGATGTCGTCGCTGAAAATGGTGGAGGGCAAACCCGTAAGGGATTACGTCCTCAAAATAGATGGCCCATCTGAACAAACTTGAGATTCTGAGTGCAGATTATGATCTGGAGACTCAGATGATTTTTGGTACTTCACTCTCTGCCCAAAAAGTTTTTGAGCATTTTGGCCTCGCTAGCTAATTTGTTGCAAGCTTTTGGTCTCGGCAGAAATGATGAAGAGGCACCAAACTCAAGTTTTGACGGCAATTGATCCGTCTTCTTTTTCTAGGCCAAGGGTAGGCAAGATAAAGAAGAGGACAAAGGCCATAAGCAATAAAACTCAACTATTGCCAAGGGCAATGGTAAGATGAGGAATGATTGTTGTGTCAAGGAAAATCCAAAGAGGAAGTGCTTGAGCTACGGTGAGTGAGGACAATGGAGGTTTTGCCTGTTCCAACCCCAAAAGGGACGGAAAGAAAGGTAATTCTCACACACTAGTTGTTGAAACTTGTTTAGCGGCGTATACTTCTCATTCGTGGGTGGTTGATACGAGATCCACTAATCATGTTGGCTTCACGGGTTCTAAATGATCCGACAACGTAGTGGGGAGTGAGATCCTCATCACACCGGGCAACGTTATTTAAAGTAGAAGACATTGCAATGCTACGTAAGTGGCGGATATTGAAATGCTACGGTAGAGTAACGATTATCGCAATACTACGCAAAGTAGCAGACATTGCAATGCTACATGAGTAGCGATTAAAGCAAATGGGAGAAGTGCACCTATCTTTTGAAGATAAAGTTTTTTTTGAGATTATCTTTGTGTTCCCAGTTTTAGAAAGAATTCACTTTCAGTTTCTAAAATTCGATTAAAGGACACTAAGTTTCTTCTAATAAGAATGACATCATTTTTGAAATGATGAGTGTATCTCATTACGGGACATTGATGGAAAATCTCTATACAATTAATTGTGCACACCACTCACTTAAATGTATCCTATAACACATCATTTGCTTCCGAGAAAAGAAAACGTTCATCGACGCGTGAACGAGACACTTTTCTTTGGCATCTAAGATTAGGTCATATAAATCCAAAGAGGATCCAAAGGTTGGTGATGAGATGGTTCCTTCGGAGCGTCTCAAGTTGAATTGATTCCAACTCCGCGAATCATGTTTGGAGGGTAATATGACCAAGATGGCATTTGGAGCCAAGGGGAATGGGGCTAAAGAAGTGTTAGAGATCGTTCACATAGATGTATGTAGTCCAATGTCAACCAAAGCAAGAAGAGGTTATGAGTAATTTTATTGATGATTGCTCAAGAATGCGGTTGCATTTCCTTATGAAGCATGAATCGAGACCTTTGAGAAATTCTAAGAATTTTAGGCTCAAATAGAGAATCATAAGGAAAAACGATCAAGTTTCTACGATCCGATCGTGGAGGCGATTACCCAAAGAATGAGTTTTTGAACTACTTATCCGATGAAGGATTGTATCCCACCATCGCACCTTAACCCCTCAACAAAACGGGGGTTTGCGGATCAAGTAACATAATTCTTTTGGAAATAGTTAGATCAATGATGAGTTATACGGATCTTCCCGATTCGTTGTGGGGTCATGCCTTGGAAAACAGCGACTTACATTCTGAACTTGGTGCTATCCAAATCAGTTCCCAGAACCCCAAAGAAATTGGACCCCGGACCAAGTCTAGTATGAGACACATGAGAACTTTGGGGGTGTCCCGCCTACGTGTTGGACAAGGAAACCCATAAATTGGATCCTCGATCGTAATTAAGGTTGTTTTGTAGGATACCCCGAGGGAACAAAAGGGTGAATGTTCTATAGTTCCGAAGATCAAAAGGTGGATATCCTTACCCACTTTAGATTTTGGAAGAAAACTATAGAACCAAAGAAAACCCAGAAGTGAGATTACCTTAAATGAGCTTAGAGGGCAAACCTCAGTGCCGACTGTACTAGATGATATACCAAACGATACGTTTTTCACAACCGGAGCCTCGTTATAGTGGGAGGGTTGTTAGACAAATTCCCGAGAGATTCATGGAATAGGAGAGTCCTCGGACTTGATTCCCCTAATCGCACTCCATGGACATATGACGAGGCACTCCAAGATAAGGATGCAGATTTTTGGCAAACAGCAATGAAAGCCGAAGTGGGTTCTATGTTTCATAATAGAGTGTGGGAGCTAGTCGAACCACTTAATGTGGTCAAACCCATTGTATGAAAGTGGGTATATAAGAGGAAAAGAGGATCGGACGGGAAGGTTGAAACCTTTTAAAGCAAGACTAATGGCAAAAGGTTATACTCAGAAAGAAAGGGATCGATTATGAGGAAATTTTTTCGCCCGTAGCCATGCTTAAGTCCATCCGTATTCTCTTATCGATTGCTGCACATTTCGACTTTGAAATCTGGCAAATAGATGTTTAGACAGCTTTCCTTAACGGAAGTCTTGATAAGAAGATCTATATGCAACAACCCCATGTTTTCATTGAAACAGGCCAAGAACACCTAGTTTGTAAAGCTCAAGAGGTCCATTTACGGACTCAAATAGGCATCCAGAGCTTGGAACCAAAGTTTTGATCATGTAATAAAGTCTTATGGGTTTGATCAAAACGAGTTTGAAAGTTGTGTGTATAAAAAGCGTATCGGAACTGCATTGGTATTCTTAGTACTATACGTAGATGACATTGTGATCATCGGGAACGATGTGAAGGTGTGGTCAGACGTAAGGGCATGGCGTTTCAAAACAGTTTGATATGAAAGACTTAGGGAAAGCCGGACACATCCTTGGGATCAAGATTACTCGAGATCGCAAGAAAAGGATGATTGGGTTATCGCAAGTATTCATACATTGACACTGGTTTTAAAACGATTCAGCATGCAAGATTCCAAGAAAGGATTCGTACCTTTCAGACTTGGAATCCATCTATCCAAGAAAATGTCCCCTAAGACTAAAAAAAAGGAGATAGATGACATGAAAGGCATTCCTTGTGCTTCTGGGCCAGAGGAAACCTTATGTATGCAATGTCGGTACTTAGACCGGATATATGCTTTTGCCGTAGGCATGGTAGCAAGATATCGAGTAACCCAGGAAAGTTTAATCGACGACAATTAAAAACATTCTGAAGTATCTGAAAAGAACTCGAGATAGAATGTTGATTTATCAGTCAGATACTCCAATCCCCATCGGCTACATGGACTCGGATTTCCAATCAGATATAGATTCCAAATTATCCATTTCGTTAGTGTGTTTCCATTTGGGAAGTGTAGCCATCAAATGGACGAGTGTGAAGCGTAAATGCATCAACGACTCAACCATGGAAATCGGGTAAGTAGTCGCAGAAGCGTTGAAAGAACCGATTGGGCTCTAGATCTTCTTAGTGGACTTGGATGGTGTTCTCAATTTGTTCTAGCAATATCTCGCTAGGGGGCGCTTGCAAATTCAAGAGAACCAAGAGTCCACGAGTCAAACAAACACATTAAAGGAAATACATCTTATACGAGAAATCGTTAAGAGAGGAGATATAGATGTGGCAAAGATAGCGTCGAGAGACAGCAGATCCATTCAAAAGCCCGCCTCAATACATTCGAGAGACATGTGAGTGGAATGGGTGTCAAGACCGTTGCTAACTGCTTTGAGTATAAGTGGGAGAAATTATTAGGTTCGTGTAGGTGACATTAGATGTCACGGACTACTCGAGACGTGTTGTAGTATACTTAAAAGCAGACTTTGAGTATAAGTGGGAGATTGTTGGGATTATACTGAAAAGTATGCTTTTTACTTTGTATAATCGAAACTGTATTTTCAGACTTATTTACTGAAATAAATTGTTTATCACTGATGCTTTAAATATGATTGAATGTTATATATATTTCTTTGATAACTGCTCAATAATTCGTACGTGTTACACTGTAGTTAATTTAGTGATACCCGATCACAGAAGATTAAATTAACAGTCCCTTGTAACTAAAAGTACGCCATTCACGACCCAGATGGAAATGAACAACCATCGCGAAAGGTTGAGGTGTAAGGCTCAGATTGGTTTGTCTTGACCAAGAGATTACACTAGTGCATGACCGTGATCTTGTTGAATAGGACCTCACAGGAGGATAAATTCTTCTTAATCGAACAAGGAAGAATTAGACCTCGGTGGTTCGTTGTTTCTTAACCTTCGCGTCCCTTAAATAGGATCACGTGGGATCGGGTAACTATTGCATTGACTTATCATGGGTAGCTTAATCGAGAGAGATTCAATACTTTTTATCTTGGGCAATATTATTGGTCACATGTGATTGCTAAGATTTAATCTGAAGAATCGGTGCAAGCACGCTTGCTTGATTTGCCCCTTGGGAGGTTCATAAGTTTTATCATACCAAATCTTGCAAGTGGAATTAGTTTCCGTATGGATAATAATGTTGAACCGTTCTAACTAACCAAGGACAAAAGATATTAATTAACGGAAAGCTATTTCAGTGGCTTGAATTAATTAATGGGCTAGATAATCTTAAATACGGGAAATAATGACTGGGAGCCATATTGACTGTAATATGGGTTAAGATGGATAGTGCAATATTAATTATGTAGTGGGATTAATTAATATTTATGGGCTTGAATTATATTGTGGCTCAATATTAGATATTCAAGATCCATTAGAAGGTCCAATCTTAATTCTCCTAAAGGCCCCCTGAGTAGCCCAACATATAGTCCAATAACTGAAAAGGTGATTAAAATAAAATAAATATTGTTGCTTATATTTCCTCTAAATTTTCGAAAATTATGGATAAAAAAGGGAGAAAGATTTTCTTTGAATTTTGTTATGGAATGAAGATATGTATTCTTGGAATACAAGATTATCTCATTAAATTCAAGAAATCTCCCACTTGGTTATACATAGTGAAATTTCAAAATTTTGGAAATATAGTGGGCAAGAAAGATTTTCTTGATTTTCTTGAAAAGATATTATGGAAGATATGTATTTCTTGAAATACAAGAATATCTCATAAATTCAAGACGATCCAAATCTTGGATTCTTGCACACTAATATTTTCGAAAATTCCATAAAATAGAGGATGTGGATTTTTTTGTGGAATATTTTAATTATGGGAAAAAGAATATATGAGATATATTCAAGAATTCTTGGTGACCAAGAAAAGTCTTTTCCCACATTGAAAATACACACAAATTTCTTTCACCCTCCCTCCTATATATAGGGGATGATTAGTTCATTCCCAAGTACAATTCCATGTGCTGGAAATATTAGCAAATCCACAAAGGTGGTGCAACAAAGTTTATTTTTTTCCTTTTGTTAATTGTTCGCGAGTATCCTTCCACCGGATTGTCGAGCAAGGGCTAAGGGAATACTTGGGAAGTCCTTTTGGTTAGTCCGTCCGAATCAAGTCACCGCCATCCCGAGAGGTACGTTCACGTAAAACCCGTAGATTCCGTCGTAGGTTATACGTGGCTTTTTTATATGCATGATATGTTGTTGCAATTATTATTTGAATTAATATAGATTAATTCATGCTAGTAATAATTAATGAATTAAATTTGTATTTAAATATTCTTTTAGAATAGATATGTGCAAATCATTCCCCAACATTTGCATGAGAATTGCCTAACTAAAAATCTCAAATTAATTTGGTTTGAATCAAATTAATTTTGACCTCCATGATTTATTTATTATTTGTGAAATCTTTTTGAGAAATTTTCACTACGGACGGTCAAAAGATAGGTTTCACATGAATAAGTTCTCAAAAGGATGATTGTGAATTATTATTAGTGGCAACGATGACCCTCCCAAGAGGCTCGATCAAAACAAAGTAGTAATTCTGTATTTAATCATGGTTATTACTTAGGTATAAAATTGATATGCATATACTTCATCAAGTCCATGTCAATTTTATATTGGTCAAGGGGAGCCACTATTGATTTTAAAAATTAAAGGATTGTAACTGTTCTTGTTTGTAACCTGCTTGAATGTGATTTAAATGATGACCCTCCCAAGAGGCTCATTTAAATCTGTTTTGAGATGTTGGCTGATGCATGTTCATATTTTTTTGAGATTTTAATATGAATCATGTGATCGAATTTTGTGATTTTCTTTGTGTTGATCCGGATATTGAAACAAGATGTATGTTTATTTTCAGTTTCATCATGTCGCAACCTTTTAATCCACTATTCAATATACTGAAACACAATCTGCTTACTGGAGAAAACTATGTTGTTCGTAAACGAAACCTTATAAATATCATTGCTTCGCATGAATCCAAATTGGTGCTTAACGTACCAAAACCCGAAAAACCAACCTAGAATTCCAGTATATGGGAAGAGATGGAATATAATAAATGGGAGCTGGCAAATGAATTGATAAGGGACATTATATTGACACACATGTCGGATTTGTTAAAGGATCTTCATCAAGGATTTTCCACAGCTGCAGACATTATGGAAAAATCTTGAAGCGATGTTCGCACATCCGACCCATATGGCAATCCAGAGTATTAAGCATGACATGGTCAAGCTAAAGTTGGAAGAAGGAGTGACTGCTAAAGAGCAGATTCTTAGGGTTATGGTCATCTTTGAAGAATTAGCATATCTTAGCGAAAAATGTAACTTCAAAAGCAAAATTGATTTCATTCTCAGTTCTCTGCCAAAGAGCTATTATAATCCTTATGTAAAGTATCTAATGGAAGATATTAATTTTACTGTGGATGATGTCATAAAGGCTCTTACGTTGGTCGAAGAGGATATTGAGCGCAAGAAAGTGAATTTGGTTACAAAAGGGTCTACTTCTCGTTCTAGGCCAATTGGTGGTAAGAACAATGAAGAGACGAAAATGATAAACCAGTTCTATTCAAACTTCAAAGATGAGAGCTTAAGCACGAGGATTTGTTTGGAATGCGGAGAAAGTGGACATTGGAGATGGGCTTGTTCCAATCCCAAAAGGAATGGAAAGAAAGGTAATTCTCACTCACTAGTTGTTGAAACCTGTTTGGCGGAGTATGCTACCCATTAGTGGGTAGTGGATACGGGATCCACTGATCATGTTTGTTTCACGTTACAGGGGTTCAAGGGGACCTGGAAACTTAGTGGAAGTGAGATCCTCATCACGCTAGGCGATGCTACGAGAGTGGCAGCTGAAGCAGTGGGAGAAGTGCACCTGTCTTTTGAAGATAAGATTTTAATTTTAAGAGATGTTCTTTATGTTCCTGTTTTTCGGAAAAACCTTATTTTAGTTTCTAAACTATTTTTCGATGGATATTCTGTTCGTTTTAATAAGCATGTTACTTTTTTACGTAACGATGTGATTATCTGTCGTGGAACTTTACGGAACAATCTCTATATTATTAACTGTGCATATCACTCACATAATGCATCCTATAACACATCTACTATTTCACGTAAAAGAAAGCGTTTGGCTGACGTGAACGAAACACTTCTTTGGCACCTAAGATTAGGTCACATCAACCCAAAAAGGATTCAAAGGTTGGTTCAAGATGGTTCATTGGGGTCTCTCCAGATTGAACCATTCCAACTTGCGAATCATGCTTAGAAGGTAAAATGACCAAGAGGGCATTTGGAGCCAAGGGGCTTAGAGCTAAGGAAGTGTTAGAAATCGTTTACACAGACGTGTGTGGTCCAATGCATATCAAAGGTAGAGGTGGCTACGAGTATTTCCTTACTTTTATCGATGATTACTCACGCTACGGATACATTTTCCTAATGAAGCATAAATCTGAGACTTTTGATAAATTCAAAGATTTAAGGCTCAAGCAGAGAACCATAAGGAAAAGACTATCAAGTTTCTACGATCTGATCGTGGAGGCAAATACCTCAGCGATGAATTTTGAACTACCTGTCGGAAGAGGGGATTGCATCCCAGTTGACTGCACCCGGTACCCCTCAACAAAACGGGGTTGCAGAACGAAGAAATAGAACGCTTTTAGAAATGGTAAGGTCAATGATGAGTTATGCAGATTTACCAAAATCGTGTTGGGGTTATGCTTTGGAAACAACGGCTTATATTCTAAAATTAGTGCCATCCAAATCAGTTCCTAAAACCCCGAGAGAATTGTGGACAGGGCGCAAACCCAGTTTAGGACACATCAGGATCTGGGGGTGTCCAGCATACGTGTTGGACAAGGAAGCTGGTAAATTGGATGCACATTCAGAACTAAGGTTGTTCATTGGGTACCCCGAAGGAACAAAGGGATGCATGTTCTATGGTCCCGAAGATCAAAAGGTGGTAATCAGTACGCACTTTAGATTTTTGGAAGAAGACTATATGAACGATAAAAAGCCTAGAAGTGAGATTACCTTAGAAGTGTTAGTGTTAGTGTCCTAGAGAAAATCTATTGTAAGGACATAATACTCGATGATATTCAGTTTGTTTTAATATTATAGATCATTTAATATTAATGTATGGCAATACACTTGTATGAATATTAAGTTTGATTTTTTGCATTTATTCATACAAATGTTCCCATGAATCATTTGCTGAAATTGAGGTTGTGAGAATCAGATGACTTAAGCATGATTATCAAATAGCCCCGATCAAGGATCATCAAGAATAGGATATTGATGATGCAATGGAGATCGGTGTGCGATCTGCATCATACTCTCAGAGAGTGTAGTAAGATCTCACTTACTACGAGATACTAGGTATCTCATGATTAATGCACAAATACCTTAGAGGGTAATGGTATACCCATCCGAGAAACCGTTTGATGTATTTCCACTATATGTGTTGTTGGTCCCGGTGCAAACGAGTCTTACACGTGTATGGGGGGGAATACACGTGTTGATCTTTTTAAACTTTTTTCATCGAGGTCACTGGGTCGATAATCCTCAAGATTAGGTTTCGAGAAGCACGATCGCCTCGAGTCAAAGTTCATCGAGATGTTGATCCCGAAGCCGCTTTCGTAAAACCCGATAATCCCAACCGAGTCCCGAGTGTCGAGAGATCCCCGAGTTGCTTGGATCGATATCCAACTTAATGAACCCTCGTAAGAGTACGCTGGGCTTTGGTAACTATCTATTCTAGCTACTCGCCAGTGCGTAATGGTTGGTCTTTAGTTTATACTCGTTTTAAGCTTTGCGTAAAACCTTCCCTTTATGAAATAGTGATTAGGCTATGATTCACTTATGCAACTTCAAAGTGGATTGATTCCAACCTAATATCGCGAAAAGTATGCTTTCAAAATCAAATCAATGCAAACAGATAAGCACGATAAGGAAAGCAATAAAGAACACAAGAATTATAGTGGTTCGTAGACTCAAGTTCCTACGCCCACTCTCCCCGACTCTTCGGAGAAATTCACTATCAACTTCGAGCTTCGACTACCTCAGAGTTTACTTACTCAACTCGGCCCCGAAGTTTTTCGACTACTCCACATAGTTTACTTACTCAACCCGACCTTGAGCTTTCTGACTACCTCCGTAGTTTACTTACTCAATCACACACAAGCTTTCAGACTACCCATGTAGCTTACTAACTTCTCCTCTAGAGTTTTCTGACTACTCCTTGTAGTTTACTAACTCTTTACAACACTTCTCACCAACAAACACACTCCAACTACCTTCACAAGGGTTTGGGGTTTCTTGGTTGGTTTCAACTAGATGAGATATCCTTTACAATAAAGCACAATGCAAAAGGGTTAGGATATCTCGACTAAGCTTTGATAATTCTTATCAAGCTAGGCTTAGTATAGTGTGATCTCTTCAATATTGAAGCACTTGGGAAATTCTAAGTTTTCGAAAGTGCTTTTATCTTTTACAAGAATAGGCTTGAGCTCTTAAGTTATGTGTATAAATTTCCGTCACCTTACAATGTAGAGGGTCACCAGTATTTATAGGCATACACCAAGGTCACTCTTGAAAACTATCCGTTGGAGAGACAGCTTCGTGAGTTCCCTCTTGTGGTGTGTGAAACGGCTATATTTAGGGTTTGAAACTCCCTAACACTTTCTAGACAATAATCTTTCATGTAGCGGTCTTCCTTTTTTTGAAGTCCGGAACTTTTGTACATCCGACATCTTTTTTCAGAGACCATCAACGTCAATGTCAAGATGGTATGTTGTTGTCTTCCTCTTTTGACTTTTGTCTCCGTTAAAGGTAGACACCTTCAACGGCTTTTTTGGTTACAAAACTCGAGTTTGATATAACCTTAACAACACTTCGACTTAGTTCCTTTTATGCAGATTTGAATGTCTTGGCATATATCTAACTTTCTAAGGAATCGCGATCTTCTCAAGATTGCATCCTTTAGATAGATATATTCAATGCCTCGGAACATTCGTGTTCATATCGAGCATTCAAGACCTTTATCGAAGTCTTGAAGAATTGTCGCGGCCTTGAGATTCTTGATCTTTAGTTCTCAGGTCTTTTTGTGTCTTTAGAGTCTTCGAGTCTTGTGGTCTTCGAATCTTTGTAGTTTATAATCGACCGATGTAATCGAAGTCTTCTCCGAAGTCTTGATTACTCAAGATCCCATCGAAGTCTTCAAGAATTATCCCGAACTATATCGCCGACTATACATTCTCGCAGATAACATCCCAATATTCTAAAACTGAATCCTCGACTCAACTATCAAGATCATTCAACATGTCATACTCGGGGGTTTTGGGATCTAATCAAAATCATAAATCTTTATTAAAATTCATCTCCCAACAATTTCCCTTTTTGATGATGCCAAAACCTATCTTGTTACAAACAAATAACCTATACTCGTGTTTTGATTTAACCTATTACAAGATTGGTTGTCTCCCAACAATTTCTTAAATCGAGAATCTCTCAACAATTTCAGAGTTTCTCAACAAAGTTTAATCATTCAAAGAATTTCTTCAAGAATGAATCTCTTTAACTAGTTCATTACCAAATACTTAAACAATTTCTCCCTTATCAACATACAATCGGCCAGAGACATTCATTCGGGCATATCAAAATAAAAGACATGTAAATAAGATAATGAGATATTATCTTTTTGAGCATAATGATAAATCTTCATTGATGATTGGTATCCGTTACATATTACAATGAGTTTATCAACAAAATCAAAAAGACAAAATTTAAAGATTACAAAATCTTCCGAGTCTTGATCTTTCTTCCGATTTTGGCTCTTGATCTTCGCTTCTTCATTTGCTTCATTCTCAACTTCATCATTAAGGCACCTCCGTCAAACATTCAGAAAAATCTCTTCTTCAAATTTCATTTCTTTCCTTGATGATGTCCGGATCGCTTCGTTAAACCCAATCGACCAAAGATATCGAAAGCAATCTCTTGAGTAATGGCCTTCTCATTCACCAAGCCATTATCAAGTTTTGAGGTGGATAGAATATGGACCGGGGGCTACTATCTGTACCTCTCCTTCATCCGCAGTTAATCCAACTCTGAGATACTTTGGATAGAAGATAAGAAGGTATTCAATGAAAGCTTCATTCGATCCGAGCTTTCCTCTCCATTACCCGAGAACATCATAATTGAACCAGAAGGTTCTCTTGACTTCTTCCCACATATCGTTGAGTTTGATAGGCATCCATTTATCAACGGGGCCACTTTAGTTCTTTTGATGTTCCTTTCCTCTTGCTCGCAAACTTCCCGAAATCACTCTTCGCTTCGCTTCTTCGCCTATCTTTTTTTCCGATCACAGACGTTCTCGAGACCGGAAAGAGCTTTTCTTAGCTTGTTGTTCTTCTTCGAGTGTCTTGAGCATTTTTCGGTTGAAGACTTTCTTCCGAGGTTGAGATTCAGATTCCACGGGTTGTTTGTTGCTTTCTTCATCATCCGTTTTCTCTGGATTGGGCTTAGAAGCCTTTGCACGCTTGCTTCCGGAGTTGAACAACGCCCAAGGCTTTCCTTTTCATAGCTGATTCGGCAAATACTGGCTTGTTCAACCTTTGCTCTGGAGCTTTTCCGTTTCTCTCTTGCAACATCAAGCATAGCTTGCTCGTAAACTTCGAGTGTAGATAGCTTTTCTACTTGAGCCGAACTTTAACTTCTCAAAGCTCCGACTTCTTTAAAGCGCTTTTTAAGGATTATACATTTCAAAGATCTTTCCGCGCTTTTCTCCAATGTACGTGCCATGAACTTTCCGAGATCTTCAACTTCCTTTTCCCCTTCTTGGCACCGTAATTTGGAAGAAGCCCGAGAATCTCAGGTCCACGTGATATCGCTCTTTGCTCACACAAAGAAACTTCTCCCGCTATCTCGATCTTGTTCGCCTTCCAGCCTCCTTAGATGGTTTTGGCCACGTAAAATTCTTCGGATAAGTGGGCAAACCGTGGGAGAGTGCTTTTGAACATCTTTGTTATCTTGGTCATGAGCATTGAGCTCATTTCCTCAACAGCCAGACTTGATTAGCACCTCATTCTTTTCGCGGTTTCACCTCTAGAAATTAGAACTTTCCCGGTGTTTCGCTCAGATCAATACTTAACTCGGCCTTGACTCCCTCAAACTTCTCATTCACTTTTTTCCTTCCATGGAGGTCATCGGGTGGCTAGAGTGTTTTGAATTTGCACCGATTCAAGAGTGACTAAGACCGGCCCATTTTTGAGCTTGATTGGCCAACGTCTCTTCCATCCGAGCAATCTTGATCATCATTGGCTCAACCTTCTCAAGTTTTTCTATCAAGGAATGAGATCAATCTCAGAATCTTCAGACTCTCCCTGTGTTGGGTTCGATCATCTTGAGCTCCACTTCATTCGAGCTCCGGTCTTCACGCCACCAACCAAGAGTACTATCAACATTCCGGTGTTGACTAGATCCAAAGTTGATCGCCAATGTAAGTCTCCTTTTCAATGAGGAATCGCTTCAATATCTCCCTGTTGGTCCCCATCTCCATCTTGAGATTTGTCTCCGCCGCTTGGGGCACCAACCCGGTTGCTCTCCTCTCACCAACTTCCTCCGAACCACGACTCATCAAAATCGGAGTTTTTCATCCCGAAGCTTTGTCCTTCGAACCTCGAGAAGTCGGTCAGAAAGGTCGCTCTCTCATTCCACCAAATCTTCCCTCTAAAAGCAAAAAAAAAGAATATCAAGCATCGGGAAGAGTCCGATTGAGGATAAATCTGATTGTCCTTAATCGAAGAAAATATCTTGCAGATCGAGGGGTATGAGCCGAGCTCAGGTATCGGTCAAGTATGAACCGTTCTCCTTGCTCCTCCACTCGCCTTCTTGACCTCGCCTTTCTTCCATCTCGGGCTCTTCGGTTCATTTGAAGTTTACGCTAAGGGATCAAGAAGTAGATCACCAGAGCTCATCAAGAATATTCGCTCCCGAGTCTCGAAGATATCAAGTTTGCGGTCGAGTCCCCCTCCAGATCCGAGTGGGTTCTCGAGGCTGAATTGGTATATCCTCGGTTTGAGTCCGAGTTGGCTCGTTAGTCCGAGCTTGCACATCTTCGGATCGACTCGAGTGGCTCTTCCGTTCGAGCCCGCACATCCGAGAGGTAGGCATCTCGAGGTCCGAGCTCCTTTGAAAATTTCCGAGAAATTTTATCTCAGATCTTGGCGATGTCTCGAAAGCACCCTCAAAAAAGACATGCTCCTCGGCCTCGATCCTCTGGTCCCGGAGATAACCCCGAGCCAACACTTGTAATGGTGAACTCGGCGCTTTGGCCCTCGTGTTGAATCTCTTCAGATCACTTTCATCTTCATCGGTGAGAACCACCAATCTTCTCCGCTTTGGAGCAAGATTCTTCTGCTTTCATCATTTTTGCTCCTCGCTTCCATCTTTGCCTCCCAACACCTTCCCCCTAGTTTGTTGGGTCTCTTTTTCAAAGAATCGCAGTAAGGTGATTCTACCTTTTTCTCTCTTCCCACGATGACCCGCTTCCTTGCAAAAGAATGGGTTTAAGGAGAATTTTAGATTTAGGAAATGGGGTCTAATTCACAAGATATCCTCCTCCTCTTCGCACATCTCCAAAATGTAAGCAATTTTGGTGGCATGGTGGATCTTGCCTTTGATTGAGATCGCCTGGCCAATCTTCCTCAAAACTTTGGTTCAACTTTCACTCACCGTCTCGAATCGTGAATTTCAGCCCGGTTGAAATGTGGTGGGTGAAGCTTCTATCGCCGCCATCAACTCCGAGCCGGTACTTATCCGCTTCAAAACTCCCCAAGAAGACTCATGATGCACTTGCTCACAATATCCATCAACACACGATATTGTGGCTTCAAGTGCTTTTTACGCAGTTGTCGCCTCAAACTTAACAGATTCTCAGCAATCCTATCTAAGTACTCCCGCTCTCTACCCAACATATACATCGTAGGATCCTCTCCTCTATCACAGAGCTCAAAAACATCATTCGATTTTTTGGAACTATATACGATCCTCTCAAAATCGACGATTTGGATGATCTTTCTAAGTGTGATACGCTTAACTTAGAATGATACTGACCCTCTTCATCTATCTTCAAATTACGATGAATTCGATTACCTCTTTTCGCAAACTCCCGGTCCGGGTCGGTTTATGTTAGTGAGTGAGTTTAGCCAAAGAATCATACGCAGAGCCTCCTCTTCCGGCTTTTGAGTTGGTTGTGCTTTCAAGTGAGACAACGAACTCGTACCACGGCTTGTTGGTTTCAAAATAATCTCTAATAGGGTTGGAGCCATTTTAGAGTTTGATTGAAGAAGTGAAGCTTTTTGTGGTCCGGAGAATTTTTCGGGCAAAAGGGATTTTAATTGCAGAGGATTTGGAAACGAAGGGTTTGATAAAATTTTTGCTAGAATGACTGATTGGGGTTTATATAACCTTGAGATTGTGGGGAATCGTGTTGGTTAGGTGAGTAACAACGGTTGAGATTAATCTCCGATTAATCAGGTATACGAACCGACGATCTCCGAAAAGTAAGCCGCCAAAAAACATCCTCATTGGTCATTAATGTAGCAGAGCATTAAATGACCTGCTGACCTTCTTCGAATTTAAAATGATCCAAAAAAAAACATTCCTCAGGTGTTTTTATATTTATTGCGAATGATTACAGAATTTACTTGAGCAATAAATGGATCGCATGAGTCATTACTTCTTCAGACCAATTTCCCTCTATCAATCTTATTGAGTACTGATCTTGGATAAAATGTCAGTATAATACTGAGTGCTGAATTGGTTCAGTATGCTACTGAGTTTTCTGAGACTCAGTTCAGTATTTCAATTTTATCCTGAGCTTCTTAGAAGGATTCTCGAGAAAACTTCATACGATCCAAAAACCTTTAATTTTTCAGATTTTACTCTAAACACTGTTCTAAGATCCCTAATTCAACCGAAAGTTCTTGAAATCTTGATTCCACCAAAGGTTTAGTCATGATATCGCCTCTCGCTTATCAAGATGAATTTTCTCCATCCTTATGTCCTTCTTCTCGACATGATCTCCGATGAAGTGATGTCTCGATATCCACATGCTTGCATCCGTGTGTAATAAGGGTTTTGTGAAATAGCAATGGCACTATTATTGTCACAAAATATTGGTACTTCATTGGCTACAACTTTATAATCCCTCAATTGTTGTCCGAGCTAAAGAATATGTGCACAAAAGCCTTCCCCGCAGACCATATATTCAAATTTTCAAGAGTACTTGTTGCTATCGAGGTCCGCTTTCTTCGAAACCAAGATATCACTTGCTTCCTAGAAATTGACAAGTTCCCAAGTGGACTTCCGTCAATTTCAGATCCTCCATAATCAAAGACATCGAGTAACCACTTAACTCTAGGTTATCATCACCGGATACCATAATCCTCTATTCACCGTGCCCTTAAGATATTTCAAGATCTTTTTGGCAAAGATCCATGTGACTAATTTTAGATTAGCTTGGTATCTTGCACATATCCCAACAAAGAAAATGTTATATCCGGCCTACTTGTCCGAGAGATAGAAGAATGATCCAATGATTCCTCTATAATCAAAAGATGATTTCATCGATTTGCCTTCGTAATCGGGATCCATCTTCAGTAGTTAGTATTCACGGGAATTCTAATCAGATTGCATTCTCAGACACCATATTTGGCAATCGATCTCCGTGTACTTTGCTCGGTTGATGAATATTCCTTCCTTTGATTGTTTCACTTGAAGTCCTAGAAAGAAATTCATCTCTCCCATCATTGACATCTCAAACTTGCCTTTCATCATTGTTGAAAACTTTTCACACACGGTGATGGTTTTGAGATCCAAAATGATGTCATAAACATATATCTGAACTAGGAAGATATCTTCCCCATCCTCTATCCCTAACAGAGTTCTATCAACAGGTTCCTTTCGACAAAACCATGGTCATGAAGAAAACCGAGAAAGAGTATCATACCATGCTCGGTGCTTGCTTAAGACCATACAAGGCTTTTCTTAGCTCGTAAACTTGGTCATTCTCGCTTGAAACCAGGAGGTTGTTCCACAAAACTTCTTTCTTTAAGCACGCCATCGTAAATGCACTTTTCACATCCATCCGACAGACCGTGAACTTCATGTGGGCAAAGATATGCAAGAAACAATCTGATGGCTTCTAGTCTTGCAACAGTGCAAAGGTTTCATCATAATCCAAGCCTTCTTCTTGGGAATAACCTTGTGCAACTAAATTTTTGTTTTGTTTCTCACAATGTTGTTGTTTTCATCTCTTTTGTTCTTGAAAACCCACTTGGTTCCAATGACATTATGCCTTTCTGGTTTATCTACCAACTCCCATACTTCATTCCTCGAGAATTGATTCAGCTCATCTTGCATGGCAGTAATCCAGTGAGAATCTTGTAGAGCTTCACCAATCTCAGTAGGTTCTTTCTCTAATAGGAAGCAGCAGAATAGTGCACTCTCTCCATGGAACCTTCTAGTCTTAACACCTTCAGTTAGATCACCCACAATATGGCTTGTAGGATGGCTATCTAACCATTTCCTTCTTGATGTTCCCCCTTCAATGGTATCCTCAACATTTGAAATGTTAGGTTCAGTTAAATCAGCAAACTCAGGGAACAACAAAACAGGAGAAAGGGAATCATCTTCCTCAGGGGAAATTCTATTCAGAACATTGTCAGAGACATTTGTTCCCCTTTGGTTGATAGATTCAGAATTTGCCTCAGCTGTGACCACATCTTCATTGGCATCACGCACTGAAGTCTCGAATCGTGTCTGCTCGGATTGGTCACCTTTGGAGTGTTGGTTTTCCCGAGTCTCACCATCCCGATTTCCATCCCGAACTTCTTTATCTAAGTCCGAAATACCCAATCATAGATAGTGACCGACTTCTTCTTTTTCGTGTTCAAATGGATGATTTATCTTTTCGCTTTCGGGGCTTAATCTGGTGATCCTCTTTAGTCGGGTTCATTTGCAGATCATGTTCTCGCTTTCTTCCAACACAAACAGATTCATCAAAAAAACAACATGAGGTGTTTCCTCCACAATAAGAGTCCTACAGCTTGTAAACTCGAAGCTTTTTACTAACTCGAATATCCTAAGAATATTCCTTCATCGCCTTTTACTATCAAATGTTTTCAACCGATCTTTACCATTATCAGGTATGAAACACTTCAAGAACCAAACACACGTAAAGAAAGAAACAAGAGGCTTCCTTTCATTCCAAAGCTCATAAGGCGTTTTGCCTTGACTTTTGTCAAGATGGATCTATTCGAGAGTAAAGATGCGTTGTTGACAAATTTTCAAATTTCAAAATCTTTTTAGGAATATAAACTTCAAATTTATCATTGTCCTCGCAGCCTTCTTTTTCGAGTTCGTTTCCTTCTTCAAAGAACACCATTTTGTTGAGGGTCCTTGGTGATGTTTCATGTAGAATTCCATTTGTCGCACAATAATCGAGAAATGATATGATTTATAAACTCGCCTTTGTCGTCGATCGATTTTGACCACACTCGATTTTTCTCAATAATCGAAGTCTTTTCTTTAATTCTCGGCACTTTTATCTCGAGTCTCTTTTCATCGAAAAGAATATGACCCAAGTATATCTTGAGTAGTCATCAACTACTACCAATGTGTATTTCCGCCATTAGTGCTCACAGTGTTATAGGACCAAACAGATCCATATGCAAAAGTGAAGTATTCTCTCAAGAGAAACTTCTACTTTGTTTTTAAATGATGCTTTGACTTGTTTTCCTTTTCGCACGAGATCACAAATGTGTTCCATCGAACACTTCATTAGCAACCCTCTCACAAGAGCTAATCTTACAAGCTTGTTCGTGGTTTTGAAGTTTAGGTGATTCATTCTTTTATGCCATAACCAATCGGTATATGTGGAACTTTTTAGCAATTAAACATGTATCTTTAGGAGTTGAACTCCAATCAAAGAAGATACACATTCCTTTTCTTGTACCAAATCAAGAATACTTTACGTGATGTATCATCTTTCACAAAGCATAAGTTCTTGGAGAACTCAACATTGAAACCTTTATCATCACAAACCGCTAATTGATGAAGAAGTTATGCTTCAATCCGTATACATATGAAACACCATGGATATGAACCGAAGTCGACTTCCAAAGTTCCATATCCTTCACCGTCCTGGAGTTATCTCCAAAAGTGATCTCAGGGGCCTCTTTGTTCAACATAGTCATCGAAAGCATCTTCTTGAATCTCGTCATATGTCTTGAGCATCCATTTGTCAAGATACCATACATCGAGCTTTTTTCATCTCTCTCATCGCTGCCATGTGATCTTTCATCGCCTTAGTGCCCCTGGTTTTCCTCCGAAAAAAAACAGATCAATTTTAGGTACCCATTTTGTGTAGGGTCCCACGAGGTTAGTTTTCAGCCTTTCGGAATCCAAATCTTCCCGACAACTCTAATAACTTTAGAGTGGCTAATTTGTCTTCCATAAACATCAACATATACATCCACTACTCGGGTGCCTTAGCAGCTTTTACAGATATGTGTGTTAGCTTTAAGATGAACATGTGCCTTAGAGTTCTTCTTTGGTTCGTGACCTTCTGCTCAGATGCTTAGGCTTTTGTGCAAACCGTCTAAATCTTTGATGACTAGGGTTCGATAACCTTTACCCTTAGCAAGTGAGGTTCAGTTGTTCCAGATCAAACTCGGCCTTTTCAAAGATACCGAGGACTTGGTCTCTTGATTGAGAATGTCTCGCTGAAAGTGTTTCTCATCCGAGGATTCTCCGATGGTTCAAGGTGGGAGCCTTTCTCGGTTTGCATTCGCCCGAGGCTTTGAAGTACTTTGCTCGAATCTTTCTAATCGATCGCCAGTTTTCTTGCCTTCACCGAGGTTTGGGCTTTCTAACCCGATCATTCGGGGCTTTTACCGAGACCATAGTCCTTTTCCCTTTGTCTACAACCTCCGGCATTTCTTCGGTTTGAAGTGTAGGTGCTAATCGGGTTTTACAAAGATAGTCTTCTTGCTACTTGACGCAACATTTAGATGACCTTGTGAGGTTCCCCGAATATATCCTAATCCAGATTTTATAGTCACAGATCTCTGGTAACTCAATTTCATCTATTACATTAGATGCATTATTCAATAGAGTTAAATTCTTCTCAGACTATCCTCCACGCCCCGGAAGTGTCAGAGATCCCGAGTTGCTTGGATCGATAACCAACTTATCGAACCCTCGTAAGAGTACGCTCGATTTGGTAACTATCTGCTCTAGCTACTCGGTTGTCTTGAATGGTTGGCCCTTAGTTTATACTCGTTTTAAGCTTTGCGTAAAACCTTCCTTTATGAAATAGTGATTAGGCCGTGATTCACTTATGCAACTTCAATTGGATTGATTCCAACCGAATATCGTTGAAAAGTATGCTTTTCAAAATCAAGTCAATGCAAATGATAAGCACAAATAAGGAAAGCAATAAAGAACACAAAGAATTATAGTGGTTCGTGAGACTCAAGCTCCTACATCCACTCTCCCGACTCTTCAGAGAAATTCACTATCAACTTCGAAGCTCGACTACCTCAGTAGTTTACTTATTCAACTCTGCTTCGAGTTTTTCGACTACTCCACATAGTTTACTTACTCAACCCGACCTTGAGCTTTCTCGACTACCTCAGAAGTTTATTTACTCAATCACACACAAGCTTTGACTACCCCCTCAGAGCTTACTAACTTCTCCTCTAGAGTTTTCTCGACTACTCCTTGTAGTTTACTAACTCTTTATAACACTTCACCAACAAAACACACTCCAACTACCTTCACAAGGGTTTGGGGTTTTTGGTTGGTTTCCAACTAGGATGAGATATCCTTTACAATAAAGCACAATGCAAAGGGTTAGGATATCTCGACTAAGCTTTGATAATTCTTATCAAGCTAGGCTTAGTATAGTGAGCTCTCTTCAATATTGAAGCACTTGGGAAATTCTAAGTTTTTCGAGTGCTTTTATCTTTTTACAAGAATAGTTTTGAGCTCTTAAGTTTGTGATAAATTTCCGTCACCTTACAATGTAGAGTGTCACTTTAAGATTTATAGGCATACACCAAGGTCACTCTTGAAAACTATCGATTGGAGAGACAAATTTTGTGAGTTCCCTCTTGTGGTGTGTGAAACGGCTATATTTAGGGTTTGAAACTCCCTAACACTTTCAGCAATAGCCTTTCATGTAGCTTCTGGCCTTCACTTTTTTGCAACCGAACTTTGTACATCCGACATCTTTTTTTCGAGAGACATCCTTTGCCGTAAGAGATGGTATGTTGTTGTCTTCCTCTTTTTGACTTTTGTCTCCAGTTAAAGGTAGACACCTTCAACGGCTTTTTTGGTTACAAACTCTGAGTTTGATATAACCTTAACAACACTTCCGACTTAGTTCCTTTGTTGCAGATTTGAATGTCTTGGCAGATATCTAACTTTCTAAGGAATCGCGATCTTCTCAGTATTGCATCCTTTAGATAGATATATTCAGTGCCTCGGAACATTCAGGTTCATACTGAGCATTCAAGACCTTATCGAAGTCTTCAAGAATTGTCGTGGCCTCAAGATTCTTGATCTTTAGTTCTTCGGTCTTTTGTGTCTTTAGAGTCTTACGAGTCTTGTGGTCTTCGGAATCTTTGTAGTTTATAATCGACCGATGTAATCGAAGTCTTCTTTGAAGTCTTCGCCACTCAAGATCCCATCGAGTCTTCAAGAACTATCTCAACTATATCTCACGACTATACATTCGCAGATAACATCCTGAATATTCTAAAACCTAATCCCGACTCAACTATCAAGATCATTTCAACATGTCATACTCGTGGGTTTTTGGGATCTAATCAAAATCATAAATCTTTATTAAAATTCATCTCCCAACATGTGTCTACTGGTGTCTCTTAGTGGAGTGATGCGATCTCCTTTGATTTGAGGTCAATGCTCATTTATATGTGTGGAGTAATGAACTTTGACCATGATCAATGCTTGCACCCTTTCATGGGTAGATACAACTTGATTGGGTTCATCACAAGTCAAGATGCGTGGTAGTTGAGCCAAGAATATGATTCTTTCCTTAATGTGGATTTAGGGAGAATTTCATCTTCTCATCATAATTGGATCAAAGTCACGTACGATGCACGCCAACTTAGACTTTGTGGCTAAGTGTGACATACATGATCAATTAGTGATTAGAGATAAATTGATTATGTTATTTGAATAGACACTTCATCAAGTTCAATATTAATCTAGTATTCGAATGAAATGAGAAAATCGTAATAGCCCATGTTTTTGTTTTATGTGTAGTTGCACGCTTTCGCAACGCACTCATATATTGAGAATGAATGATTTATTGTCTAGTGTTCAATTAAGACCGTTAGTTTGACTAATCGCCGATATATGAGGCCTATGGGTCACACAACAAGTAGTTCCCTTTACGGATTATAGTTGGTTGATTAAATGTTAAATTGGATTTAATATTTAATTTATGGAGAATTAATTAATAATATATTAATTTGGAATTAATTATTATTAATGTTTAATTAAATCGATTTAATTAAATAGATTCCCAATAATAATATATGAAATATTATTATAGATTTAATATATATGGAATCAAACTGTAGAGATTTGATATACATGGGAATTAAACCGTAGAGATTTTATGGGGAAAGAAATCGAGAGATTTATTTAAATAAAGATTAGGATTTTATTTCCCAATCAAGTTAAATTTTTAAGATTTAAGTTGGGCCTTCCCTTATATACGAGAAAGTCTCTTGTGAAATATTGTATCATAGTGTTATGTGCAATACAAACAAATAAGAAAAAAAAATGGAAATTCACTGGTTGACCAAGCAGGGGTGGGTGGCTGGTCGGCGCTGGGTCGGCGCTGGTCCGGGTGCGGTTTGCTTAACCAATATATATTTATTGAAGGATATGTTTATCAAATATGTGTTGTAACTTGGTGGTTTAGGTCTGTTGCTAAGGTATTTGGTCGTAGGTTCAATTCTTATTGAGCACATAATTTTTTTTTTGTCAGGTTTTTCTGTGTTACTACATCTATGTTTAAGTGTTACTATATCTTTGTTTAAGTGGTACTACATTGTTATATTGAAATAACTTCATAAACTTCATATCTTACGTAACATGTATTAAAACATAACGAACACATAAATGTTCATATAGTAACACATTGTTCATATGGTAACACATGAGTATTCACATAGATGTATACAATGTTACATATTACTAAAAAACAAGTGTTACTACATGAATAAAATGTGTTACCCTATGAAGAATAATGTGTTACCATATGAACAAAAAACCAAAGACAAGTTATGTGAAAATAAATCCAAATCCAAAATTAATTAAAGAACAACTTGATGTGTTACTACATAAACAAAAAAAGTGTTACCATATGAACAAACGAGTGTTACTACATGAACAAAAATCAAAGATAAGCGAAAAAAAAAATTAAATTCAAATTTAGATTTAAAGAAAATGAGAAGAAAAGAGTGCAGAAGGATGTGAAAGATTGTGGTCACAAAATCGTGAGGAAAAATAATAGAAGGACCTATAAATTGCAAAAGGATGAGAAAATTGAAGAAAGCAAGAAGAATATGGAAGAATTGAATAAGGAAGAGAAGGAAAAACTCCAGAGATTACCTATCAAAAATGGTTGGTTCAAGGAAGAAGAACCCTAGATCGCAAGGTAGAAGAATTTGAAAGCACCAGATTCATGTTGCCAGGAAGGAAAAACTTAGGAATCGCGAGGAAGAAGAAAGTGAATGCGTCCGTCCGGCAAATGGGGCCCGGGCTTGATCCGACCTAATTAGCCCGACGCTAATTCTTAGAAAAATACCAATTTGAACTAGAATTGCAGACATAACACTAGAGATGCAATATTGCATACATGTTTTTGCCTCCCTATATATATGACCTCTTGAGAATTCACAAATAAAGTTAATTCATTATTCTCCATAAGATTTAGAGTTAGAATTTTTCTAGCAAATTTATCTCGTGATTCAACACCGCATTTCCGCAAAGTTCGTGATTGGGATTACGTGGATATCATAGTAGAGAAAAAACGATATCTAATTACTATAAGAATTTCGCTTTACGTTTATCGTATTTAATTATGCAATTAATTGTTCTTTGTTGCAGAACCGCTTATTTCCACCGCATACGATTACGTGGTTACGTCTTTCTAAATTCCAACAAGGTATCGAGTTCGCGCCAATGATAATTGTATAATACTTTACGTTTTTTTTCGTAAATAGCTATTGCTTGATTTGATTTTGTTTTGCTCAAATCGGGTATTTGCAGTAGATTTGTTTGGCCAAATTAACCCCAAATTGTGTGTTTCTTTCTCCTTTAATAAATTTGAAATTAAGGATGAAAGTTTTTTTTTTTTTGGTCAAAAGAATACGGCCGAAAACAGATCATGGCTGCTTATGTTTAACACCAAAATTATTTTGAGTTCGCAAGCCACACCCTGATCGATTCGCCGTAGAAGGAACTGGGTTCTTTTTGATTTGTATCCGCCACCTTGCGGACGGGAATCTATTTTTTTTCGTGGGTGGTGCTGGGCACCATTCTCGGCCGAGAGCAACTGCTTCGGGTGGCGATCCTCCGCAAACGGAAACGGACGAGCAACGATCTGTCGCGAATCGGCGAGCGGCGGCGATCTGCCGCGAGCCGACCCGAGTGGCGGCGATTTGCTGGTTATCGCAGATAGCGGCGGCGATTCGCGGGGCTAGCTTCGTGATAGGTGCAATCTGTCATGAAAGCTTCGGATTGCACGACTTCGATCGCCGGGCGTCTAGTGCGGGTGACCGACGATATCTGTGCGCCTGGAAAGCCGGTACCGCCTCGAATAACAGATCTCTGCCATCTACCTTGGAGATGATTTGCGGTGGCGGCGTACTGCTGGTCCTCGCTCGCGGCGGCATCGTTCTTGAAGCATGGTGATTAATGAGTGGGCCATTTTTGAAACAAAGCCCATTAGCTTTTGTATGCTGGCAGATCATGTTTGATGAATGATATTATTAAAATCTAAAATCTTTTAATTAAATTTTGAATTAAATTTAAGGAAATTTGTTGGGCCAATTTTTTTGATGAAATTTGATTAAATATTCAATTTGGGAAATTGAAATTTGAACATGTTTTTCAAAGTAATCGAAAGTCTAGAACTTGTGGCTATTTTAAATTCTAGCATAAGTTACCTATGAATAATTTATTTACACGTTTATTTGATTTACGTGTTTAATTAAAATAAATTGTTTTGCATGTGATAAATTTTTGAACTTTACACGTGCTAATTTTTAATGGAACTTGATTAGTTGCTCCCCACTTGTATAACTATTTATGTGAATTAATATTTACATTATTGGTTATAGTCCGCATGAAATTGTTTGGGTAGGCGGCACCCAATAATTGTCGGACCGTATTATTGTTTGGGTAGACGGCGTCCATATAAATGTTAGTCCATGTAAATCATGTTTGGTAGGCGGCGCCCAATAATTGCTCAAATGTGATGTAGATTAACATGTTGGATCTCGATTAAGCAATTAATATCTCCCCTCTAAAACGTTCCTCACTAAAATATGGTTTTTTTTCATTAAATTGAAACGATGTCTTCCATCGAAATTAAAAGTAAACCGGGGATTTTGTTCCAATGGGTATTTAAGACCAAAGTCTTTCGCTCGGATCTACATTCAACGGGACTTTTGTAGGGACACGTAGTGTCGTGGCTTGATGGTTGTAAACCAACTTAACTTTGTTTATTCAGCCAAAGCAAGGAAACGAAAGTTAAGGGACATCTGATTGAACTGGGTTCAATCAACTAGATGTTGCAATTTTGCAATTGGTTGGGAGACCTACCAGTTATGCTATTGTGATATTCAACCAAAACAGGGATCATGATAGTAGGAATGTGGATTCTTGTCCATTACAATTTATATTTGATATAAATTCGTACTTTTCCGATGAGGTCGTTGAGTATGTGAAAATAATGGAGACAAAATAAACACAAAAGAAATGTCATGTTTATTTTGATTGTTGAATATTGATCATAGGAATTATGTGTTTAATTCCCGCTTCGTTTTATTTCTCTTGGTTAGTTGAAATGTATAACTATTATTGAGATGTGTTTTGGAAACAAACAAATTGGCTAGGCCAAATTTTTCGGACCGACACCGTGAACATGTGTTTGGTGCTAAGACAAGAAAAGATCGAGACGCGGTTTGACACGATATCCGATTACTACCCTTGAGCCGGTACTCGAGGCAACCATGTTTGACGTGAAGACTCGAAGAAGCATCAAAAGGATGCTTCCTGGACAAATATGGTGATGTTGCTCTAAGATGACTCACGTACATACAGGCAACATGAGAAAATGGGTTCCTTCTAGTGCTCAACATCCAAGGATCTCTTTGATTATGAATCTCGTTATATGAGATTTATGAAGTGATGAGAGAGATCTGCTCAAATGCGGTTAGCTAAAGGAAAGAAGATTTTACCTCATGTCCTTAAGATGATAGGCCTAATTAAAAAACTTGGTAATTTAGGCTTTGAGCTAAAAGACCAATATTTTCATTTACTTTATCCTCCGCCGCTCCCCGGATTCATATTTTAGCTTCATTGTGAACTACAATATGAATAAGACGGATGCAAACCATGCCTAAACTTCTAACGTGCTCAAAACTTTTGAGTTCACTATCACTAAGATGGTGTTCAAAAAGAATGAGCGGGAAAACAGGATGTGTGCCCTTTGTAAGTAGAAGAGGGCACCGGAAGAAGGACTATGAGGTTCTAGTTGCTAAAAGGAATGAACTAGTGCTTCAAAAGACTAGAACATGTATGTTTGTTATTAAGATAAACATGTCCACTAATAGCCGCTTAACGGCTTAAGATTGTTTATTGATTTAGCTCTCACATTTGCACTAATGTGAAAGGGCTCATGTGTCATAGAGGCAGTTAGTAAGGGGTGAAGCCGTCTTACACGTGGGAATGGAACAAGAGTTGCTCCTGAACGTGTAGGGGACTTATGTGTTAGACTTACCCTTCTTTGGTTTTAGATTAGAACTTAGTGATTGTCATCAAGTTTTTTTTTCTATTACTTAACATGTAATTGTCAGACATGGATATGATGTTCTTAATATACAAAGTAAAAAGACTTAAACTTAGTAATCATGAAAACCCGACTTACTCATGACATTGTAGAACTTGATCATGTAAACGAGAAAAGAATTGCAATGTTAAGAAATTTAGATCGCTTAACCCCATTCGATTTGTGAGTCTTATGGAGATATAGAATCTTATCTCATGGGCAAGATGATCAATAGACCCTCTTCAGGAAAGGGATGCATGCCAAAGAAGTTCTAGAGTTGATCTACAACGATGTTTGTGGACCATCGCTCACTCTGTTAGGGGGTCACTTTACTTTTTTCATCACTTTTTCGATGATGTTTTTTAGATACGGATACGTGTATCTTATGAAACACATATTCGAATCTTTTGAGAAATTCAAAGAGTACAAAGCTGAAGTAGAGAAGCAACTTGGTAAGAGTATCAAGAATCTTCGATCGGATCGAGGAGGTGAATACCTTAGCCATGAACTCACCGACATTTGAAGTTACATGGAATCCATTTATAATGGACTCCTCCGAACACCTCGGATGAACGGGTTTTTCGAGGAGGAGAAACTTGGGAAATTTTAGAGTTTTGATGAAAGTTCTAAAACACATGGGAGGACCACGGACACATGTAATGACCGATCGATGTTTTTATTACTGTTTATAGAATACCAGTTGATAATTATTGTATAGAACAACTGATGTAGAAGATAGGTCACATATTGAGGGGGAACCTCAATATGTATAGGTCAGATCTTAAGATCTAAAGAACGGTGATATCCCACAGTTCAAGGCAAAGAGAAGGATGGAAGATCGACGACCGATAAAAGTCGATATCTCACCAAGTCATGAAGCTCAAATTCAGAAGACTTGAAGATCGATGACTTCGTAAGATCGCACTGTAAGATCTACATCACGAAGTCGCTAGTTGAAGCTAAGACAATTTGGCACCGAAGACTCTATCAGTAGATGATCGATTTTTTTGATCGACAGTCAACTCACCGTGAAAAATGATGTTTCGCCAAATCATACGCCGATGATCAATAAGAAGAATGTCAACCTTGTTTGGTAGAACAACATTCGAAAAAGTGCTTTTAACCAATAAGGACAAGACACGTATGATCGAGTTTAAATTACGGATTTGGTCTTTCGCTTTCTAACGGCTATAAAAGACACTATTCATGCTTTCGCCATGCGTCCTCAAGCACGCCACATCAATCCGCAGTCTACCAAATATAGCCTGAAATTCAAATTGCTTTCAACGGCTCTTTGATTTCGAGGTCTATAAATATGGGATTACACTTGAGTGAAGACACGAAACTATCAAGAATATCAAGCGTTTATAATCAGATTTCCGCATACTAAGAACACTAACTTGAAGATTATTTTCTCAGTGTTCATCCCATAAGTTCTTAGACGTAAATCTTTTTCATCTAATGATAGGATACTTAAAAACTAGAAAAGATTTCAAAGTTGGAACCAAAACAATCTTACCCCAAACCCAAAGTTAGGTTAAGTTGTTTAATAAGATTTCGCATAGGGTTTCTAGTTCTCGTTTCGGGATCGGTTGAGTGAGAACTCTTTAAATATCTGTTGGTGTCTTGTGGTTGGACTAACACAAAAATCTAAGTCCAGTTGGTTTAGTTGGTGCCCCTTGTGATAGGGAAGAGTGGACGTAGGACTGGTTTGTCCGAACCACTATAAATCTTGTGTTCTACTCGCTTTGGATTAATTGTTTTACACAATCGCACACAACCTAATTAAAGCAGATATACATATTCTAAGTTAAGATCATTTAGCACCAAGCTTCGATCTCGATCAAGTTTGACACTTTAGTCAACTGGTTGAAAGATCGACTTTGGAATCTGACTTATTAAAACTGGTTTTTCACACGGGTAAAACTTAGCTTCCGCACAATCAGTTAAACTGATAGATACCGAACTGATCTGCCTTCAGGCGATTAGTAAGTTAGATATCAATCCAAACTAATTCACTTGCACTCTGATCAGCTAACTTTCACACCGACCAAGAAAAAGTTTTAAGTCTATTCACCCCTCCCTCTAGACTTACGCCCTCACAAACCCGTTAAAGGACCTACAAGTGGTATCGAGCAAGTGGTTCTACATACCACGGCTTTGAGTATCATCGATTCTTGAGGAAGAATCTTTGTGGTCATTTGAACAGATCTTGAAAAACCGTTTTTTAAAACTCATTCGCTTTTTCCAAAATCACTCGGGGATGGATAATACCTCTTGGTATGTATCATGATTTGCCAAAGTTCTCAATGATGAGTATGCAGATTGGGCCATATATATGTGCAACCATCTAGGTTCGATAAGCGCAGAACGATGGAAGTCATCGAAAGAGGACCCATCATCATATATCACGATAACCCCGGCAGTTGAGGAGATCCAGATTTTGCCACGGGAAGTCTTGTTGAAAAAAGCCTGACCTTGATGGATACAGAGGAAAGAAAGTTGTATACTCTAGATACAATCGCCAGCATATAATCATGAAGACGATGGATAAAGTCACCAAGGAGAAGATAAAATATCTCAAAATCTGCGAAAAGCAATGGGATACTTAAATGAGATATGCGAAGGAAATGATCAGATCAAAGACAAATTGCCTACAAGTTTAACCGGTGAAGTTCAAAAATCAAGATGAAGAATGCCTAACGAGACCATCAAATAACTCGATGGAAGGATTATTATGTCAAGAATAAGCTACGAGAACTTGGTAGAGATGTCGACAAAGATATCAACTACAAGATCTTAAGATCTCACACCAAGAAATGGGACATGAAAGTCACAAGAATCAAGGATTGCCAAGACATTTCAAAGATGGCTTCGAAAAGCTTGTTCTAAGCCTTAAAGCTCACGAAGTTCGACTTAATCGAAAGAGACAAGCAGATGAAGATGAGACGCTCTGGGAAGCCTCAACGCCCAAATCGGTTCGCGAAAAAGCAACTAGCAGCAGATCAAGGCCACCGAACTCCGTTGGAAACATAATAAGTCAAGGCGTAACAGACGCTCGCTATCAGAAATCAAAAAATCAAATATTCAACTTGGTAAGTATCAAGATTCTATAAAGATTATCAACATAGCCGAGGAAGAGATAGGAGATCACCAATGTATCTCTAGAAGAGAACGATCCGATGATCAAGAGATCACAGAGAAGAAAAGAAAAAGATAATTTGAATCGATGAGAGAAGAGATAACAGATCGGCTGTAAGGAGTTCGGGACATTATCGTAAGGGAAGTCACCGACAGATCCTATTGCACAGACGGAGTGACTCACCCGGAAGAAAAGGTTCCTGGATCATGGAGCGTGTTTCAACTAGGAGAAACCAGTCACTATAAACAGCATCGCCTGCACCAAGCCAAAAGAAAGGGAAGAAAAAGGAACAAAAAGAGAGCAACGTTATAGTGGATGTAGAAAAGCCATGGTCACGACACATTTGGAATTGATGATTCTATCGCCTCCGAGGATTGGGTACTCATCTCAGAGAAGATTTTTGTCCGACAAGGAAGTGTTGCCGACTTCTATGAGAATGAAGATCCGAGCATTCTCTTCGATGACGATGAAATCGCTTCGATGGCTAAGGAGGACCAACTGAGGTAACCTCCAAACCTTCGCTTTGTCCGCCACACTTTATTATTATTAGCACACCGCCGGAGAGATCGACCGCAGGCTCTACTCGAAAGCAATTGCTTGATGATCTCTAACGCAAAGAGACACTTATGTTATAAAGGGAGTTCGAGGAATGACAAGCCAAGGATCAAAATAATCACTTGTTAAAGAGAACGATCTCAAGAAAGCTATCGAATCGAAATCTCTTAAAACTACTCGAAAGGTAACCGAGGAACTTAACATTAAAAAAGTTAAATCTTCCGATCGTGAGATACAGATCAAAGACAAATTTAATAATCAACAAAATGCTGTTCGATGACTTCAAAATCCTTCTGCTTAAATTTGATGAGCTATTCCGACTACATGAGAGTCTAAAATCTTCCGAGGATAGTTTGCGAAGAAAATAGAATTTTTCACAAAATCATCTAAAACTGCTCAAGATATGAACACCTATTTTCGAACAACGTTTTAACAAGAAGCGGACTTTGGGTATGAGAACCCTTCCACATCTCAAAAAGCCCCGCTTGATTCACTTCAAAAAGGTGTAATCAAACGAAGTTCGACAAAGATACACTAAAAGCTAAACTTGTATCCGGTAAGGGAAAAAAGACTGGTTGAGCAAGTAAAGTGCCTAATCAAGGGGAATAGAAATGGACCCTAATCGTAAAGCATCATTTAGGAATCAACAGAAGAACCCGCTTCTTCCAAGAGACCTCAACCCGATCAATGATTAGGTATCGAAAAAGACAACTTGTAAAAGGGAAGTCTAATTTGAGACCCAATCAAGGTCAGGCTATTTAATAATGTTAGTTTATAGGTAAACCGCAAAACCACCTATGCCAAAAAAAAGATATGAATCTTTTTGATGGTAGCCGTGCATCACCCCTATAATCGTAAAAAACCTAGTATCGCCAGACCGAGCCACAATCGATGAAAAGAAGACAAACAAAGAAAGATAAATCCTAAGTCTTCTAAGTCACCCAAGGTTCACACTAATAATCATACTAATTTAAAGCATATAAAGAGACGTATGATTATGTTGATAGATATGGGAGACAAATCAGCCCCTTCGATCTAACCGATCTCAATAGAAGTGCCCTGCTTGTATGGATCCAAAAACCAATCATAACCCCTCAGACCTAATCCAAAAGGGTACCTAAAGCTCGATTTGGGCAAGCAGGTTCGCGTGGGTCCGCCAACAAAGGAGGTAAAAGCAAATTATCCGGGTACATCGACAGTGGATGCTCAAGGCACATGACTGAAGCAAACATCTCCTCGCCTCTTACATAGAACAAAAAGGTTCAGCGTGGTACTTTTTTTGGTGATGATAACTTTGGTTTTACCAAAGGATTCGTAACTTAGAGAATGATGATGTATGTGTCACCTGAGTCTCAGATGTCGAAGGTCTAAAAGATAACCTCTCATTATCGGTTTCTTACAATTGCCACAACCAGATTCAATGGTTGAGTTCATACGATCGATCAATGCACTATCAAAAAATCGAGCCACTCAACAGATCTTGCTAACTGGTTCAAGGAAAGGGACGATCTACTAAAGCAGATTGGAACAGGTTGCCCAAGAAATGCATGCCCGATTGTTAAGAGTTCCAAAAAGTAGAAATTGGCTCGCACAAAAAGAACGAAATATCCGAACTTTAAAATTTTAATAAGATAAGAAGGATGTCTTTAAGGGAAGGACTTCCTAATGAAGTATTTTTCTAGGATCGCATATGTGTAAGCATGTCGAAAAGGAAAATTTCAAAGCATCATTCAAGGGAATCCTCGGGACCAAAGATCCAACAGAGTATCGTACCGCCTATATGGATCTATTTGGACGGGGCCACACAAATCTTCCCTCAGCGACGAATATACTCGGTAATCGTGGATGACTATTCCAAGTTTACGGGTTATATTCTTACATAAGAAGAATGAGACGACAACGAAGATACCCGAGCCGCTAAAGAGATTATAAAATGAAAAGGGTAAGTGAAGGTAGTAAAAATCGATCGACGATAAAGGTACGCACTTCAACTTTTTATTATCGATTTTTGCTCTAAGTTTGGTATACAACATGAGACATCGGTTTTTAGAAGAACTCCACAACAAAATGGAGTAGCGAGAATCGAGAAACAGAATTGACTCAAAAGAAGTTCGCCGCAAGACGATGTTAATTGAACATGCAATACAAGCCGATTTAAAGCGTAGTTATCATCAGCATGCCATACTCGTAACGTATGTCTTTCGACTAAGGCTCATTATAAAACACCCTATGAACTGTGGAAGGGCGGAAAACCTCGTGTTTACTTCCATGTTTTTGGGTGTAAGTGTTTTATACACAACAACGGGAAGAGTCGGGCTTGAAGACTTTTGAGGCCAAATCGATGAGGTATATTCTTAGGATATTCTCATCTAGCAAAGGCTTTCGTGTGGTTTACAACAAAGTAACCCTAGTTATGGAAGAAACACCCTATGTAGTCTTTTGATGAAACATTTGAACAAGAGAAAGAAAATCGTAACAAGAAGTACCAGATCAACCAAGACTGATGCTCGTAAAATCGGATCAACTAACGATCAAGGAAAAAGCATCGTAACTCGTAATAAGATACATTCCAGATCTAGCCGATTCACCAGGTCAATTAGATCCTAAGGTACTAAAAACTATCGATGAAGAAGTTTATTACAAAATGGTGAGACAAGATCAACCGAACTATCCGGGCCAGGGGAACACTGGGGTTCCCACGGGTAACGCATATCAAGACATGATGAGTCCAACATCACCGAGACATGTTCTTATCAAGTGGATCATAACTCAAGACCACTCCCAATCGCTAGTAATGAACTACTATCGAAATGGATGATGTTCTCCAAACCGATTTAAATCGTAAGGTATGACGGATAACGGTCATCCAACCGATCCGATCATCGGAGACCCATCCGACAGAGTTAAAACTAGACATCGATTGGTGAAAGTGCATGTATTGTTGTTATCCGATACATGAAGGAACCAACAACAAAGTAGAGGAAGCTCTACAAGACGAAGCCGGATTCTATCCACGCAGGAGAGGAGCCGAACGCCGAGAGAAATCAAGTTTGGGAACCGTGGATGACGGACAACTCATCAAGACGTAATTGGCACAAAGTGGGTTTTCAAGAACAAGAGAGATGAGAAAAATGTCATAATCAGAATAAGGCAAGACTTGTTGCTAGGGGGTATTCTACAATCGAAGGAATTGATTATGATGAGACCTTTGCACTGGGGCGCCGCCTAGAAGCCATTCGGGCCGCTTGCATATGCTTCCCACAGAGGGTTCACATCGTATCGATGGACGAAAGAGTGTGTTCTTAAACGGGGTACTAGCAGAGGAAGTTTATGTCTAACAACCTCCGTGCTTTGAAAAGGGCAACCAAGTGTATCATTTAAGAAAAAGCTCTTTTATGGTTCTAAACAAGCTCCTCGAGCTTGGTATGATACACCTCTCAGTTCTTGATAGACGCTGGGTTCACTAAAGGAACAAAGGATAGAACCTTATTCTGTAATAAAAGATGGAGAAGATATTCTCATGGTTCAGATTTATGATCGACATCATCTTCGGATCTCCCAACAAGAGTCTATGTGAAAGATTCAAAGAAGTCGATGCAAGGAAATTCGAGATGTCCATGATGGGTCGATGAGTTACTTTGGGTCTACAAGTTAAACAAAGTACGAGTGGGATATTCATCTACTGTGCAAAGTACACACTAGGAGTTTCATCGCTAAGTTTGGAGTTCAAAACCGTAGGGAAGCTGGATTCCTATGTTGATCGGATTCAAGATGGATCCGTAAGAGGATGGTCAAAACCAATCGAAAAGAATATAGGGCTCTCATCGATCTTTTATACCCGACCGCCAAACAGCATATCATCACTTTTGCGAAAGTGTATGTGCGATTTCAGTGCAAATCCAATGCAAAGCCACCTTACAAGCGTGCTAAGCGGATTCTTAAGTATCTCAAAGGTGACAAGAAACCTTGGTTTATTTTTACCCATCGATGATAATCTAGAGCTTAGTGGGTATTTTGATTCTCGACATGGAGGTTGCAAAATCGACGTAAAGTCAACCTCGGTGAACATGTCGGGTTTTTAGGAAGTAAACCGATCTCGTGGTTTTCAAAGAAGGTACATCGCTAAGTAGCATCTACTATCAAGCGGCATTATATGGGCTGCAGAAGTCATTGTTCAAATCGCCCTCGCTTAGTCAAAATGAGGGATTATAACATTGTAGCTAAGAATGTACCTATATTCGTGATAAAGAATAGTGCTATCAGAATCACTCGTAACTCGTTTCTACATACAAGATGCAAGCATGTGGATGTCGACACCATTTATAAAAAGATCATGTTGAAAAAAGAAGAATATCGAATAGAAAAGATTCATACCGATATACGTAAAAGTTTTATATTCTAACCAAGCCACTAGCTGAGATCAGATTCAGAGAATTATGCAATGAGTTAGGGCTTCTGGATCTTGGAGAAAAAGCACCTAAAATGCATGATGGATCGATTCTCAACCAAATTTTGTTAAGAGACTAACCAAAGTTAAGAGGAATCAATTGAGTTTGGTATCTCAATCGATCGTAAGATCACCAAGGAACCGATATGAAAAGCGCGATGCATTTACTTGATTATCGATTAAAGGAAATCGATCGATTAAAGGATTATCCGATTAAACTGGGTTTGGTTATTTCACACTTTGTAAGTCGATTAAGCTGATAATTCAACAAGCAAGGATTCACAAGATTAAAGCTTACATCGCATAAGAAAATAGGAAATTTACACAACAATGGAATAATAGAAATTTTCATTGATAAAGACCCAAGGTCGATTACATTACAAGTTTTAAGTACAAAAGGACCCTTTGAGGTCAAGACATAAACCCTAAACCCTAAACCTTAACCCTAGTAATTGGGAGAGAGAGATTTTAAGATCCGATGCTCTCATTTTCCCACACTTAACAAGGCTTTGAAATAATCCAAAAGCCACCTCGAGCTTCGGGAGTTAGGAGCCAGAGCGGCATTGAAAGGGATTTTGCCAGAGCCCTAGACCCAAATCAATGGGCTCTCTAACAAAGAACGACACAAGTGCCAAGAAAGTGATACAAAGATCATATGGGCACATGTGTCGTGCAATAATAATAGAGTTGATATACGAAGATCGCCTATTGTCGTTCGATCTAGCTAACCGTATCAAACTCATGTTTTATATCGAATGACCGAGTCTGTTGATGCTAATTCCGCTTATCTCGATAGACACACAAGGTGCGATACGGGTTAGAGAAGTGTCTTTCCGGGCCATGAGAAGCAGATCCGGCGGGTAGTGGAAAGAAGCCGGTAATGATTGTATGTGTAATCTTTGATGACGAGGAAAGCAAAGAATAAAGGACAAACAAGGTTGATTTGAGAAGTCAAATCATTGAAAAAGGGTAAAGGTTTTTGCCTAAGTTTCAATTTAAATAAGTGGTTCACCAGAATGCATGATTTTACAAAGAAGATAAGTATGGTGAATGGATTATGTCAGGTAAATCATTGGTCCAATTTATAGAGGCCAAGCAAGGGAAAAATGCAAATTTGATTTTCAAAGCCTTTTAGAAATCAAGATCATAGCGTGCGGCGTAGGAAACGCGATCGATAATCGATAATTTATGGTGATTTGACATTACGGCATCCAAAATACTATTACACATGTCAAATCGTGTCAATTTAGGGAATCGAGACTACTATTCAATTCTTCAAGAACTAAGTTTCAAGGGTAACACTTATCCCAAGAATTGGCTTCGTCCGAGTAGAATCAGATTAGTCAACTCAAATCGATTAGATAAGAGATCGATCAGATGAGTAAGATGGTTGAGCTTGATACCTCAACAAATCGTGATATATCGTTAATAAGAAATCGGAAATAACAGCTGAAGGGAACTTCAACCCATCGGGAGGATTAAAAAGGAAAAATCAGATTCGAAAGTGAAGCGGATCGGGTTGAAAAGGGACGGTTGGGAAATTATAGGATTAGCGTAAAACTAAGATCAACAAGTGGAATCAAGATCTACGAAAGTGGTATTGATCGACACAATATCACCAACCGTGATACGATTTCTATTTCCTTGTTTATCGCTATTTATCCGATTTTATCCGATAATATTTGTCTTATCAGACATACTACTTTTTGTGACGTATTTCCGCAAAAAATATTTAATGCGCGACGGGGGTACATGTATTAATTGCCACAAATGTGCTTTTAAATCCAAAAGGCAATCGACGTGTTTTTTCCCGACACACACGATCAAAAACCGCTCAACTGGATCGCTTAACCTTTTCAAACGGTTGATCTTCCAATCTCGTTTTCCTCCTCCTCCTTATAAGTTTCATCAAAACCCTAACAGAGTTTTCTTATTCTCAAAAACTTGCGATTTATTCTTCAAAAACTCAAAATTACCTTTCGTGATTCAAAGTGTTTTCTTGCGATTCAAACTCTCTTTCCGAAAAAAATGTAATCCGGTAATTTCGTTATTTGATGAATTTTTCCAAAATCCTTTTGATCACATAGATTATGTCTATATATGTTATCCTCATGATATGCCTTTATCTTTTCTTGATATCCGTATGTGTTTATCGATTACTAGGTTCGAGAATAGTCTCATAATCAATATATGATATCTTTACGTTTATGCACAATTTTAATCGAGTCTATCTTGTTGTAGATGGCCCTTACTTTTAATGGGAAAGATTATGTGCAATTATATGAATCGCAACAAAAAATTATCGTGACAAATTTATAAATTTGCGTTACGATGATCCGTAATCCATGGAAGTTGAAAACAAATTCTCAAGAAAGGAGGTCTTGAAAATTTCATGGTCGCTTACCGCAATCCGGTGATGCAAGATGAAGCACCTCAATTCTTTATGAATTTTGAAGGTGGATACGCATAATCCTCGAGAGATGAACCGATTTCTTCTGGGATTAACGGAGAGAGATCGATATCGAACGTCGATATATCTCATCTGCTCATTTTGTTAAAAGGAACAATCTCTGGGCTCACTACAGGAGAATTGTTGGGAAAATTTATAGTTTTGATAAAAGTTCCGTAAACACATGTAATAGACCTTAATTCGACACAACCGACCGATGTTTATATTACCGCTTTTATAGAATACCGATTGATAATTACCGTATAGAACAACCGATGTAATAGATAGGTCATATATTGAGGGGGAACCTCAATATGTATAAATCGATCTCAAAATCCAAAGAATACCTGATATCCCGACAGCCGTGTAATGCTAGAGAAGAACAAGATCGGGGACGATCTAGTCGACATCTCAAACCAAGTCATAAAGCTCAAACTCGCATTACTAAGATCGATGATTCCGGAAGATCGTATCAAGACCTACATCAGTAAAAAGTCCGCTAGTTGAAGCTAAGTCAACCTAAGCACGAAAGACTCCATCGTAGATCGATCGATTGGGATTGATCAAAGTCAACTCACCAAAGTGAAAAAATGATGTTTACCTAATCATACGCCTATGATCTCAGCAAAGAAGAATGTCAACCGTAGTCGGAAGAACAAACCTTTGAAAAGTGCTACATTAACCAATAAGAACAAGACACGTATGATCGAGCCCGATAATTAAGGGATTTGAT